>CM038610.1:6460568-6800568 GCA_021533255.1 Ceriops tagal | reverse complement strand
TCAATAAAAATACTAGACCAATAATTTTCATTTAAAATTTATCAATAAATAAAAGTAAATATAAAAAATTACTGTATTATTGTCTTGTTATTTTTTATCTGTTGCAACATTATGATGTTGTAAAAAAATGATTTATAGTTAAAATCGTAATATGTTATACATGATGTGATGTATTATTATTTATTAATAAAAAATTATGTTATTAATTATATAGAGTAAATTTAGTAAAAATTGTATCTAATAAATATTTTATATATTTATATATACCTATTTTTCACAAGAATTATAATAGTCCAGAGAAAAAGGCCATTGCTTTAACGTCATCTTTGAAAATCCCTACATTTCCACCTGATTTCTATGTTTCTGTCCCCCCTCCCCCTTTTTTTGACAATTCTGTCCCTTTCGTGAACTCTCACATTCGACGATCAGATGTTGAAAGTGTAGATGATGACTCCAGTAAGCTGGTGTGTGCGAAATTTGGATAATTCTGTGGTCCATCTTCATAGCAAAATTCAGATTAATGCCCAATAGACGGGGTGAAGGAACATTTTTCGGCTTGTGAGTTTGTCATGTCAGGGTAAAATACTAAGATATCAAACTCTTTGAATCCTAGACGTGGACTACTTAAGGATCCTTGTAAGTTGAGCATTTAATAAAAAAAGATAATAGAACAATTACCAACACATAAGAAATATTGTACATTTCCATGTTGTTGGTGATTAGTTTCTTATCTTCTTGATAATTTTGACCTACAGGTGAATGGGATGATTGTGCGAGTAATTCAAAATTTGCATGAAAAAGATTCTTCGTGAAAAAAGCAAAAAGATGTCACATAATATGCCCAAGTAACCGGCATATCCCAAAACCATGTATAATGGGCTTATTAGAATATTTTAATAGTTAAAAATTTTAATTATTATCTTTAAAATTTTAAATTGTAATCTTAAAAATAAGGAATATATAAAATTTATAAAAATAAAAAAATATTTCTTTGTATAATTTATGATTTAATAAAATTTTTAATTAAAAAACACAAAAACAACATGTAATGTAATAGAGTGAACAAAATGTTGCTTAAAACGTTAACAAAGTTGCAAAGCTTGATGAGAGAGTACAACGCAAGCTTGTCGACCCTAGAATTTTATGCTAAGTTAATTAAATTTGTCAGCCTCTCTCCTTTTTCTAAAACAGTAAGTTTTTGTGTATCTATAGGTATCGGTTTGTGGAAAAGAACTTGATGGTAGATTCAAGAAGAGAAAAATTATGGATTAAGGACATCACGATAAGTCAAATCACTCAGTTCTCAAAGGGTTGATATCTGCAAATTCTAAACATTACCTCAATTGAACCGGTTAAAAGGAGGGGCACATTCCCAAGTAAGGTATGTCCTTGCGCACGCTTCCATTTCCTTAAGCATTGCCCCGGACTGACAAAAAGAGATACATGTATGTCAGTGATTGAAAACTTTAATTTCTAAGTTGGATACGGCGAGATCAAATTATCAGAAAAAATTTGCTTTTTTACGGATAAAAAATCATTTTTTATTGTTCAATAAACTAATTTGACAAAAAGAAAAAGAAAAGCTATTCAAACGGGGTTCCTTATTATTATTTGTTTTTACAGTTTTCACTACTGTAAAACCCAATGACAGACGTTTCATTTAATGATATCGCAGTGTAACAGGAATGTACCAACCAACCTTACTCAGACATTATGGTCAAAAAAAAAAAACTTTGAAAATCTGACTTCTTATTGGGGAACTGGCCAAACCGAAAGGGTCCAGAACAATTGAAAAACCAACCGTTCAAATTTCTCAAAATCTACATAGTGACAACCAGGCCATAGCCCGGGGGGGTCCCTGCAGGCCGAAGAAGGCATTTTTTCTCTGTCATTTTACTCGCTCCTTCCCTGGCCTTCCCAGTGGTTGTTACTGCCCCATTGGCAACATCCCATTAAAGATGCATACAAGCACGTGAACTTGCTTGCTTATGAAATGGGGTTTACTCAGATTATACGATGGCCACTCTATGGCATTGAATCAATTAGTTGAATGCTTACGTGATACATGTGTTCTGTGTGCTGCTGGCCTCTTTTAACCAGTAACTTTTTTTCATTTTTTTTTTCTTTTTTCTATAGCAAGTAACTTTTTCAAGCAAATCTCGAGTCGTTCAAATAATCTCACTGCAACAGCTCTCATTTACTTATTTCATTGAAAATATCTTTAAGGATTCGAACTTACGACATGAGCTTAGTTCGCAGAACGGTAAGTTTACTATCATTACTAACCACGAGCAATTACAAGCTTGGAATGTTCTGCACTATATAATTTATCGGTCTTACCTAGGTTAAAGATAAAGGGTACTATTGCTTGCTAATCAAATCAATTTGTCGTAAATCTAATCACCATATCATATTCCACTCCATGCCTCCTGCTAATTAATCACCTTTAGTGAAATGAATACCTTCCAAACATGATCAGATGGAATTAGTTATGAGCTGGGACAAAGTGGCATGGGACCTCATGGGGAGCTAACCAGAAACCAGCCAAATTCCCAAGAGGACCCCATATTGCATACATGGATCAGAGGAAGGACAGTGACATCATTTGGTCTTTAAACTTTTCAGACACTAAATAGATAGAAACTGAGTTGGAAAAACGTGGGTGTGTGCGTGTTGGGGGGTTTGGGGGGGGGGGGGTTGGACAGGTAAACTATTAAATCGCATATCATCATGTACTACTACATATGCATATATACTATCATCATGCATATATATCTTCACATAAAAACTGTGTGCCTTCTCCTGTTGTGCTTTTTTGTTTTCTTCTTCTTCTTCTTCTCTCCTCCCTTCCGTCCTTCTGACCCTCTGCCCTTGCAGTCCCACACGTGTGTTCACATCTACACGCTCGGAATCCCTTTGTGGTTTGGTCAGTGTCTGCATGGGCCTCTATGTTCAATTATTGTCCCCGACTGACTTTGCCTCATTCAAAACTTGGGACGCCACTCCCTTCCCATTTCTAGTTCCTTTCCTTGTCGTTACATCTAAATAACCACAGAGACCTCAATGCACGCGCCATTGAGCAGACAAACGGAAAAGATAGCAAAATGGTATTTCTCTCCAAACCTCTTTAAAAAAAAAAAAAAAGTATATATAAAAATAAGATACATAACCACATCATTAAATTTTAATTATTAATTAACCCATTATTTATTAAAAAAATGCATCAATTGTAACTAAATTAAGATTCAATGATATGAATTTGTAAATAATTTTAGTGTTTATATATATTTTTAAAAAAAAAATCAACCTATTTGGAATTGTTAGCTATCATCCAAGGGCATTTCAAGCAAGTGACCGCACGGCACAATAATTAAAATTAGCCATAATACCACCTATCAAAAAGAATAAATGTTGGGGAGGATAGGCTCTAACCTCTGGCTTCCTTCTGTTAAGAGAGAGAGAGAGAGAGAACGGGGAGTCCCACTAAAACAAGGGGTCTGACCCTGCTACGGATAAAAATGTAATGGAACCGTACCCAAAAAAAAAAAAAAAAAAGAGGAAAGAAAGCCATAATACATGAAGCAGACAAGAATTAGTTAATTGAATGGAGGACAAAGGTTGTTTTCTTACTTTTTTTATGCTAATTTCTGTAGACTGTTTAGTCTCTCTACCATATAATTTTTATTTTTAAGAAACTTATTAAACCATAAGTTTATGATTAAATAATTTTTTATTTTTATGTATTTTTTTCAGGTTTAGACCTCGATATTTACTGTATAATTAAAATACAAGTTATGCACCTCCAAATAATTAAATAATGGTCTTGCGCAAAAATTAAAATCCATACTTTCATCTCTCTTAAATTTCCACAAAACGTATTTTAAATTTTGAGAAAAAGATGTTTTGCAAACATTTGGACCATTAAGAAGTTTTAAGATGACAACTAGTGGGACTCAACGGTCTATTATATCGACAATTTCTTGTAAAGATAAATATTATATGAGGTAATATCATGTTTACTTCTTTAATTTGTTTGAATTAATCAACCAACAAAACTATTTGTTAGCATCAAAATATATAAATATTAACTAATCTGATTAACATCGAAATTAGTAAAATGAAATCAGAGAATAATTGATAAATGATATTTGTTTTAAAAAAAATAAATAAGGCAATAAATTGCAGGACATAGTTTAACTGTGCAATTGTGGGGAAAAAATGAAAAAAAAAATAAGGGAGAATTATAACAATGCACATTTGCGAACATCCTTCAAAGTGTTAACATATTTACCATTTTTCATATTTGTTTTTTCCTTTTTGGATAAGTTATTACCATATTTCAAATTCTTGGATGAATCAAAATAAATGGACCCTGCTGCTTGCAAAATACTCCTTTCGTTAGACCTCAGAACGAGCTAATTAAGATTCACACGGAAAGAATCCTTCATTCCTCGTGTATCGAATTATGCACAGTTCAATTTCAAGTTTCATAAGGCAATGCTAAAAGATTTTAGCGATTATTTTTTTCTTAAACCTGTAACTAAAAGTTCTATCTTCAGTTTATGTGCCGAGTGATTGTCCAACATTTAAGTCGGCTAAAAGTATTGAGTCTTGCCCTAAATCCTACATGTTCCTACGGTAACGAGTGGCATACATATGCATCAAGACACGAATTCAAACACACGTTATTATCTGTAGCAATATAGGTCCAGGGGTCTGAGAAGTGGGCCGCATCAAATGGAGACGCCTGTCACAATGTTGAAAATTGGAGGCGGACAATGTTGCTGAGTTACACAACCAAAGAAGCAATAATGTCTCCCAGACGTGGCCAGAGGGCATCCTATGTTTACCAACATCACAATTAACGCAGCTTTTGAAAGAGAGGGTAGAGGTTTCTTGTCGAGGAGGGGAAAGTGTTCCCCCAACAGCCCCCAAGCTCATGTGCCTGAGTTGGCTTACATAGTATATAACGTTCAACAGTGAAATGAAAAAGAAACAAGCTTTGAGAATAACCCACATTATATATGAGCGTACAAGATATCAGATAAATATATAGGAAATCAGACACGGTACAGCTTTGCTGGGCTAATCGATACTTCCAATGTGGGGAGCTACAAATGCATGAAAGAAAAAGAGGTGACAAAGGTGAGTTGATATCTGCGATGGCCCACCATATAAATTGTAGGGTTGATCCATAAGATTCTGTTGAGGCTGTTCCCCTTGGAGCGAAATGGGAAAGGTATGCTAGTGGGGCTTTATGGTTCTAATTTTCTAGATGGTACCCATAATTCACTCTCACGCTTTTGTACAACAGAGGAAGTTATTATATTACGACACAATGATTATAGATTTATTTTGTAAAAATGATTTTTTAAAAAATAAAAATAAATTTATTTACATACAATTTGTTTAAATTTTATAATCTGTTCCTTTTATCTATATAACTTTCTATAGAGAAATTTAGAAAAAGGTAAAAAGGCAAGCTAAATCTAATCTGGAGCTGGTGAAAACAGGAATTGGGGGGAGGAGTTGGGGGGAAGACACCGTCAGCAAGTACAAACAAGCAACAAAACATCATACACTTCGCATCGCTCCTTGTCTCCCTCCACTGCACATGTAGGATATCATTGTATCAAATCAAACATGGAAGTCAGTTAACTCTGTCTTGGGCACACAAACTATAAATCTGAAATCTCATTTAACCATGACCAACGCCATGTGAGATGTGACTTTAGCGGCTGACCCTTTGGACCAGTTCCTTTAAGGGATGTTAGGGAAAATTGCCATAAGCCAACTGCTTAAGGTTTTTGTTTCGATTTAGTCAGATAGCTAGCAAATAATCGCTAAAGTTACTCTGTTTGATAATGGATTAAAAAAATTAATAACTTATGATTGGTAGATAGCAAATAATCATTAAAAGCTCTTTTTTTTTTAAAAAAAATGATAGATAAATCAACTGTCTATTATATACCCATTAGATACGCGTAATGAAAGTATTGTAGAGAATATGGGGCATTGGTTGACTACCAATGTTGAATGTATTTGGGGTTATTCTTTTTTTTTTTTTTTTTTTGTTTTTGGTACATGAGAATTAATGTGGAGATATACTCTTTGAATTGCGGAATTTGAAGAAAAAGCAGCACTCATAAAAGTTTCATTTCTCCAAACAAGACTTTAACTCGATGATAACATAATTGACCCCAGAAGTGACTCTCTTTAAGAGGCTATCAAGATCACAGTTAGTCTTGCTATGATTTAGCGACACTTGAGACCCACCCCTTAATTTTTGAGCAACGGATAACTGCAAAGACATTAATGCTATACTAACCCGAAAAGGGCAGTAGAAACAAGAAGAATGAGAGGAGGTGGGCTTCAGCAGGACCCACTCAAGCTAACACTTGAATTCGATAAATTTGAGTTGCATGAATAAATTTTTGTTTAAATCTTGCATATTAAAAAGATAAAAGAGTTTGAAAGTGAGGAGAAATTTAGATAAGATTTAAGTAAATAATAAATTTATAAATTTAATATTATATTTTAATTTAAGAATTTTATATATTATTTTTATTTATATGTCATTTATTTATTTTTTAAAATATAAAAATTTTTCAATCATATAATTTATATATTCATGTTTGAAATTTTAAAAATATTTTTTCTTTCATTGAAAAGTTTTATACAAGCATAGATAGTCTGTGGATTAACTTGCTCTGGTTTGGAAATTAGTATCGCATATTTGGCATGTGGACAATGATATGGGAGGTCTACGACATATTAAAGCTGCCACAAGATTATGTTAACTTCAACAATCATTAACATATTGTAATTGTTCTTTTGATTATTAGTAAAATTATTGCAGCTGACTTCTAAAAAAAAAAAAAAATCATTAACGTAGTTAGGTAGGACGGGGGAAAAGCCATAGAGCAATGTATTGTATGTAGAAGGGCAAAAACACAAATTGATGGTCATGCAGAATGATCCGGAAACACAAATTAATATATTGTACATACATATTTATATATGTATATTTGTTAGAGTACATTTTGTACGTACATTCAGCACGACATATACCATATCAGGAAAAGATAATAACACAGTGAGCCAAGCAATCTGGCCATATACATTTGCATTTGCGATTTGCATGTATAACAAAGAGAAGGAAAAGAATGAACCACAATGCCTAGGAAGATTTTATTTATGTTGATATGCATACATGACAGCATGATGTTCATGATGTCTAACCCACATCATGTGAGTCCCCCTACAGGACCCCAGCTAATGGAATATAGAAACGAACAGTTTGCTCAAAGTAATGGGTTTGGCAGTACAAAAGGGGTAGCTGTAACCAGACCTATAAAACAAAGCTGAAGTCAGCAGATATAGGGTTATTGTATGAAGGGAAAGTGGTGGCAGAAGGTTTTTTTGTTTTTTCACCGACTTCCGTGTACCATCAAAAGAAGGAGGGTTCTACAAGAATTATGATGCACATATGGATCAAATTATAAATAGGAGTTAGTGAGTTTTGCCTGTCATAACCCAATAAGGCTTATGGCATGGCAGTCAGCTGAAAACACCAAATGTTGCTGTTGCTGATCAAATCCCAGTAATGATCAGAACCCCCACCAAACCCCCATATGGCCCTCTCCCTCTATATAAAGAGAGATCTCGGTGGATAAAGAAAGTAAATGAAGTTGGTCTTTTCCATGATTCTCAAGATGTTAACGACACCTAGCAAAAATGGGATTTAAAAAAAAAAAAACAGTGAAAATGTTGTTACTTTCACATTCATTAAATGGTTACAAGTCTTGGACTGAGAGTGAGATATGAGAAAGACCCACCCATCCCACCTCTCTCTCTCTCTCTCTCTCTCTCTCGCTCCCCCATTTAGAGGTCTGAATTCGATAGTACATGTGGCATGGAGTGCAAAAGCTACAGTGGCCTAATACAATAAAGGGTAAGACTGACATTTTGGATAGTACTTCTCTTATTGTACAGTCGTAATTATAAAAGGAGTTCACTGTGCATGAGATAGTAATACGTGAGTGCTGAGAAAGAGAGAGGGGGGGATAGTGAAGGAAAAAAAAGGACAGGGATGTTGATTTTGTAAGAGATTTTCTTAGATTGATTGAGGAAGAGACGCTGCTTTACTATCGTAGAGGAATTGTCTGTACCTCATGGTCATGTCATGTTGAAAATTTTACTAGCTACTTCTCCTGCTACGAGCCTCTCTCTCTCTCTCTCTCTCTCTCTCTCGCATCTGGTCTGAACAAAGCAGATGCAAGAGTGATTGTACCTGTCCACGTGCGTAGACCCCCATGTGCTGTTCCATTCAAACAAAGCAGGCCCAACGGTTCATGGCTCTGTTGCCACCGTACAATACGCCCTATCCCTACCATAAGTGCATATGTTTTCTCTTCCCCATATTGGTTACCAACACAATTACCCAAACATCCCCTTTTTTTTTTTTTTTTCTATCCATCAATCGTCACCTATATAATAAAGTTAGTTTATAATGAGGTATTTTTTTATTTTTATAAATTTTATATTTTTATTCTAAGATCAAAATTTGATACTTAAAAAAAAAAAAATCTTAATTTTTGACAACTGAGATAATATCCCGAAGAACTTAGCAGGACATCTCTCACATTGCTCACAAACAGCTTCATTCTACTAAAATAATTTGAATTTATGATTTGTTGTGGCCTAGATATAATATTATAGTCCTTTTTAAAAAACGTCGTCAAATTTTTTGTTACTGAAATCAAATTATTTTGAGCCATGAAAGGATATGAGAAATGGCCAAATTATTTAATTTTAGTTTTATTTTCTTGAAAAAAAATTTTTACAAATCAGGTACGTGGTATCGAGATTACAATCTTTATTGTTCTCAAAGTCAAATTCATACGAGGGAAAACTTATAACTTATAAGGTTACGAGTTCAAAATTAATTAGGTGTTTATGAGTCAATTTCAAGTATTTTTTGACAAAAATTATTATACAAATGCATTTAAATAATACATGCTTAAGATTTAGATTTATAGGATATTTTTTTCGAAGTAGTTGGTGCCTTCCTCTTGTTTGAAGCAGGGACACAGACATTGTGACATAAATATGATAAGATATGATCACTGCAACTTATTAATTTTGAAAAAATTAAAAAAAATATATATGACATAAATACAATTCTACACACACACACACACACAGAGAGTAAATAATTATGTGATTCTCACATATATTATTGATTAATGATTTTGATAAAAAATTTTAATATAAATCCAAGCAATAATTATTGTTCAAAAAATATATTATTGTGTTTTTCACAAGAGTAAATATGCAATGTAAACCTTCACTTATATGTGTAACATGAATTGTTGGTTAAGTTTAATTTTTGTTAAAATTATCAAAAAAAATATTTCAAATGTATTCTAAGTGTATCTTTTGAATGTTTGTGGTGTGTTAAAGGCGTATTTAATTTTTTTTTTTTAAATTGACATACATGTTTTATCATGTCAAACGCAACACACACACACACACATATATATATATGTTCGTATCATGTCTATAATTCGTGTCCATATCAAACATGTGTTTGACACGGCATGAAGCCCCTCCATGACTTGTCGGCGCATGGTATGTTCACCAAACACCACGGAATTGATGCTTGGTTTTTAAAGTTTTCAACCTTGCTTTCAGAAAACAATCCCTTCAAAATATATCTAAAGGGCTTTGGCATACGGCCGTCTGGTCAGGGGAAATGGGTTTTGCCCGAAGTCTTCTTGATCGTCCAACAATCCTAGTTTGATGGTCAGGTAACTGGGCCCTTCAGCTAAATTATTGCAATGGTCAATCCCTCTTTTTTCTAAGTCCCTTCAGAAAAGAGGGGTTTGGATACTGGACTACAAGCAAGAGCGGCCACAGCAGCTGTTAGGACATCGATGATATTAACTAACGGGCAACTCGCAATGGGAAAGCGTAGCAATTTTACTGTTGCTGATGTGGGATCATCGGTCAGATGTTCTGGGGCAAATGTCAGCCCAAAAGTCGACCCCACTGCGATTTCTTCACGCATACATGAAGATGAACCTGGCCGGCCAAGGTTTAGTTGCTGCCCACTTGTCTTGCAGAGGTGCCCCACCTTTGTGACTTTTGATAATTTAGAAACTCAGAAAATGAAATAAATAATCACAAAAAAAACAAATGCAATTTTTGCACTTTGCAATTGCATGCCAACCTTTTTTTTTTTATTTTAATCGAATTCCCAATTCCCAATATATATTCATTTCTAACTTCAAGTGATACTCTAAATGGGAAAGAAAATTATACAACAGCAAGTTACAGGAACAATATACGAGATGCAAACTCTGCCTCCGCTCATTGACCTAAAATATAGTCTCACCATGCAGAGTTCGGCAGCAGTCTTTTTGCTGTTGCTGTTGTTGTTGTTGTTGTTGTTTTTCTTCTTGTTCTTGTTGTAGAAAATAATGAGACTCGTTTAAGCAAACCATGTGCTTTTCTCCGTTATGGTTTAATATTATTATACCAAGCTAACGAAAAAATTTATTAGATAAAATTCGTAAATCAAGGTTCTATTTACATGTTGGTGGGCTTTGTCAATTGATGTTGCTTTGTCCGTGGTTGATAAGAGGACCCCAGTTGGTGCTGACAACTTCTATTTGTAGCCCAACGTACAAGGCCCGGCTCAGCACCGCCCACTTCAATGAAATTGGAAATGGCCTGCTCGGCTTGACCACCACCCCCCCCCCGGTCCACTCGTTTCTAGCAGAAACTCCGACCTCGGCCGAGCCTCACCCAATTGGAGAGCATGATGTGACGGTACCATTACATTACATTCTCTCAAAACACCCACATAGCCTGTTAAAATGTGTGGTGTTTATATTTATAATATTTATAATATTTTTTTTATTTGACATGAAATTTTGTTGCAATGAAATTTTTAAAAAAGAATTTACAAATATAAATTTACTCATTAAATGATGTAATTTTTTTTTGAGAAGAATGTAAGATATTATTCATAATTTTTTTTTTATAAAAAAAAAAAAATCCACGTAACGAGAAATAATAGCTTACCCAAGTAGGGTAATTTTTTCCTCACTTTCTCGCTCATCATTTACTTTATCAAAACCCAACTTAAGCATTAGAGTGGAAAGGATTTAGAGCTACCAAATAACATTTGGAAACTTTAGAATTTGGTCTAAGAGAGTATATCAGCACCAACAATATGTCCTTACATGTACATAAGGGTATGCCAGCACTAGTAGTGTTTTCAGGAGGCTTCCTAACAACAAAAGAAGGTTCGAGAATTAAGTAAAAAATCAGAACATGCAGCAACAAGTCCAAAAATTAGTAACTACCTACAGAAAGTGCAACAACAAGTTTGGGAATTAACCAACAAACTAACAATGATACGAGAAGATAGCTGCAATGCACTAGGACAGCAGTAACAACACGTGAAGACATGAGAAATTAGCTGCAATGCGTGGGTAAAGCAACAGCAACGTGAGAAAGTAGCATAGGTTAGAAAGCCCACAGACAATCGTATTATAAGTTATAAGATCTTTGTTTTTTACCGACATGAAATTTTTATAATCTTGATAAATGTCAATTAGGCGATACATCAAATGAAAAGGATTTTGACAACTAGATTAGGTCAATGCACTCTTTGACAACTAGCCATTTTATGTGATATGCCAGAAGATGGAAAGGATTTGGTGCGAACTGTGTCTAAATCTACACAATTAAATAAACCAATCCGATAGTTGTGGAAGTAAACCAAATTGGAATGCTATACTAAAATTTATGGATTTTCTAATTTCACTCTTTGGAAATCAAGTTCATTTAATACTTATGAGTAAAAAATTAAAAAAAAAATTAAGGACCCATTTAAAATAAAATTAAAAAAAAAAAGCTAAGCAAACTATGAAACTTAAAACTTAATACCAAATAAGGAAACTTTTTTTTAATTATTGGGCATTGAAAACCATGGTTAAATTTAGTTTTAAATAATTTAATGGTAAAAAAAAAAATCTTTGATTTTCCCATGCTTCTCTTTTCTCCTTCATTTTTCTCTCAAATCCAAACATGGTATAGACATGGACTAGTGTGACAGGTCAAACCCAACGGCTATGAACGAGGCTTTTTAAACGTGGGGTGTCGGGCGGAATTCATAAACCTCAGAATGGGGTTTTTGGAAGGCAAAAAGAAAAAAAAAAAAGAGAGAGAGAGAGAGAGAGAGAGAGAGAGAAAGAAAGAATTAGGTTATAAATATTTTGTTTTTTTTTTTTTTCATTTTAGTTTTGGGTTGGTTGGTTTTGGGCTTTTCGGACGATCCCGATTCTCGAGCTCCCCTCCGAATGCCCGCTTTTGCCGCTCACCCGGTCGTGTTGGAAAATTCTATTTGTAAGTTTACCTCCCTCTCTCTCTCTCTCTCTCTCTCTCTCTCTCTCTCTATACGTGTGTTGGCTGAACGTTCAAGCTGCCTGCCCCAAGTTAATAACCTTTGAATCATGCATTTTCTGCTTGTCTGATTTCCTCCTTTGGGTATCCTTTCGTTTTTTTCGAGCTTTTCTCTGTTCTTTTTTTTTTTTAACATGCGTTCTCATCTTTTACTACTCTTCACATGGTGGTCGATGGATGTCTGATCGTTTCTCTCAGATAAGAAAAAAAAAAATAAAGAGAGAGAGATTAATGAACCCCTGAATATTAAAAATCGGGTAATTTAAGTCTCCTCTTCATTGTCATTTTTAGTTATTTTGGCTACATGGGTTTAATGAATTCAGTCTTGTTTTGGCGCATGTGGAAGAAAAAGAAGTTTTTTTTTTTAATGGCTGTTTATAATGTATGTGGCATTGATATTTGAATTCTACCTGTTTTCTATGAAAAGTTTTGGCCTTGCGGCGAGACTTGTTGATGCTGATTGATCAATGGGGAATTAGACTTGGGGCGAATGATTATACCTATTCGCATCATGTACTTGATCATTGGAATTTATAAAATGCGTTGATGGGAATTTCGTAGAAGCTCAAAATTGGAAAAATTCCAGGCTTTTGAATTGCAGGACACCTTCAAGGCTGAAAATTAGGGCTTGTAACGTGCAGGATGGGTAGGGTTAAGTTAAAGATCAAGAGATTGGAGAACACAAATGGCCGACAAGCAACCTATGCCAAAAGGAAGCATGGCATCATGAAGAAGGCTAATGAATTATCCATATTGTGCGACATAGACATTATCCTTCTCATGTTCTCACCAACTGGCAAGCCTTCCTTATGCAAAGGCAAGCGGAGGTACGATCATTATCCTCTTACTTATTTGAGAAAGCCAAAGTTTGGCTGGTAAACAATAAAATTATGAAACTGAAGTTCATCTTGTGCCTTTAGATAGTTACATGAACTTCTTTGCTCAGCAATATAAGCTTTAGTGCTGATGCATGCTCTTCTTCTTCTTCTTCTTCTTCTTCTTCTTTTTTTTTCTCCAAGGGGGTGTCAAGAGGAGGCCGGGGTTGGGTGGGAAATTCTTTTTTTGATTTGTTGACTGTCTATGGCTTGATTTCAATATACATGCACTTTTCTTCACTATTGTTGTTGTCGTAGAACCATTCATCATTAGTTTTCCTCATTGTAACTGACAAAAAATATATTGCAATTTCCTTTCTTTTGGTTATGTGGTGCAGCATTGAAGAAGTTATCACGAAATTTGCTCAGTTGACACCTCAAGAGAGGGCAAAAAGGTACAGTCAAATTGTTTCACTTCAGTTTTGGTTATTATTATTTTGAAACTTACGTTTGAGCTGATATTACTGGAGTTGGAATCTGATTACATTTTTGTTTCCTTGGAGCAGGAAGTTAGAAAGCCTTGAAGTAAGTCCTTCCTTACAAGCCATTAGCAATGTTAATTTGTTACAAGTACTGTTTGGATTCACTGATGTTATTTGATTGTTCTCCCCGATTACATAATCTTTTCTGTTTCTCTTTGAGAATCTAGGCACTGAAAAAAACTTTTAAGAAGTTGGACCATGACGTTAACATACCAGAATTCCTGGGTACAGGGTAAGCAATCTCTAGCTTGCTTTGTCCAGCTTGATATTTTCCAGCCCACCTGTACTATAAGTTCTTAACCTCTGTTGTTTTGTTTCAGGTCTCAAAAAATAGAGGTATGAAACTGCAGTAATAGCATTGTCTTATATGCTCATGATGGCAACAATTTGATATGTGTGAAACTGCATTGAGCAGGACCTTAGTAACCAATCAAGATTACTGCAGAATCAACTTTCTGAAGTGCATAAGAGACTGAAGTGAGCACCTGCATATCTCTGCATCTGCTATGTGGCTGTTGAAGACCTTTACTAATATAAAGTTGATTTTGTGTTTCTATAGCTATTGGACTAACCCAGATAAGATAAACAGCATTGAACATCTGGAGCAGTTGGAATGTTCGCTTAGGGAGTCACTTAATCACATTCGAGTACATAAGGTATTTCTATCAATTCTTTTGAAGGTGTCCTTTGGGCTGTTATAAATGATAATTTTTTCTCTAAGGTATTCTTGATGCCTCTGGGGCTTTCTATTTATTTGTCTCTTCTTGGTTCACCCATTTTGCATGCAATTGAATATCTTTTTTTCTTTTTTCTTTTCTTTTTTTTTTCTTTGGGTGAGGGTGAGTATGCCATTGAATTTCAGAATGATTGGGTGTGCCCTGGACCCAAATATGGAAAAAATGCTCTCTATTCTAACTCTGTTAGTTCCTTCTACCAGGAGAATCTAGGAAAGCAGCAACTCATGCCATTAGAATGCAACAATCAGGTAAGACACCAGTTATTATTATTATTATTATTATTATGTTCTATGAAATCTTTCCTCAATGACTTGCTTTCTGTCTTCATTGGAAGATGCTATCTGAATTGATGTTTCTTGCAGTTCCAAAATGGAATGCATGCACCTTTCGGAATGGGTGCTGAGCAGCAGCTAGCACCGATGCCATGGATTTCAAATAACAGCAGTCAACATATCATGTTATCAGAGGACCCAAATCTTCTTTCTCAAAGGTAAGAAATGTTCTAGAGGGTGCTTCTGATTCCAGTACTCAAATATTATCCATCTAGCCCAAACCTAAGTATATTTGTATGGGAACTCTTGGCATGAAACAACCACATGCATCAATGCACAAATGCACACAACCCTAGTGGATGGAATAGAGGGAGGGCATTAGCTACCATGGGGTGGAATTAATGTTTTTAGGAATCATTCTCATATGTGAGTGGTGTGCTTTGGCATGAAACATGGCAGAACATATCATAGAATGTATGGAACCTTTAAGCCATATATGCAGTACTTGTGCATAGACTTGTTCTTATACTTAAATGTCAGCATCTGCTTCTAGACCAATTGATTGGCCTTTCATCTTCAGGGATGTTGAGTGCTCTGTGAGTTCCTCCTTTGGGAGTTATTCTGGTTATTTCAGCACGGGAAGAAGTTCTGAGTTATCTGGTTCTGGTCAAGAAAATGGCATGAATGGTCTTCTTAATGAACTAAATGGAACTGGATCATTGAGGCTGCAATTGCCTGGACAGTATCCATACTTTCCATGCAACTATAATTTGCTTAATGATACAAAATTCCAACCTGCAGCAGAGATGAACCTACAAGGAAGCAATGTGGATTTTCATATTAATGCAAGCTTTGAAGCCTCCAAATCTGAGTATGACACAGCCCCTGGTAGTTGGGCATCCACATCAGAACCATGCAATGTTGCCATGTTTGATGAGCATCTCTATTCCCGGGTAAGTTGTCTACAAGTGTCATGCAGCTTTTTCTGGTACGTGTTCTTTGGTATCGGGTCACCTATGAACTGTTAGGAGACACTTTGTTGACAAAGTTGTGGTGGCATAGTGTAGTTGACCCAAAAACTACCGGGCTGATGATTCTAGATGTAAAACATTGTAGGAGAAATATAGAGCACTAATGACAAACTATTGATTCTCCGTGTCAGTGAAGAAAAACATTCAGAGATCTTTTTTGGTTGCAAAGGTTGTAAAAATTTCTATTCTCTAATATCATTTAATATTCAATTAAAAAAATTATATTTATGACCTCTTTTTTGACTAAGAGTTGCGTGTAAATTGCAATTTTTGTCTCAAGGGCATGTGAACTATACCCATAAATTTGGTCAGAATTTATTTAAATACAATTTTATGTTCGCTCCAATGCATTGGTTCATTTCAGCATTTCTCATTGTGCAAGAATAATATTTATTAGAGTCTCTTCTTTCATAGACAAATTTGGTAATATTTGATTAGCCTCACGGCCTTCACAAAAATGTGATTCTGTGGTGAACTAGAATAGAATGGGAGCCTGCAGTTCAGCGAGGCGAAACCATGAAACTAGTGACAGAGCTTGTACATGATTGGCTGAATGAACATGGATTTAAGTTTTGCACTTTGGTTGCTTATTTTGATGTTATCAATTTCATCCATCATTTGTCCTGCATGTCAACATTGCCGGCCTTGAATACAGACTGAATCTTTTCAGTAATTTATCATTGTTTGCACTGCTCAAGGGCCATCTGCTTTTTATCCATTGCCGCGATATTCTAAAGTAGTACATTTTTGTTAGCAGTGATTGGGTCGACCACCTGAGAGAGAGGATGCCTATTGATTGCTCCATCCGAAATGAATATCCTGCAATACTGTGTCTTGCTTGTGTCTTTGTTCCATATTGTAGACCATACTATCCTTTTTCCACTTTCAAAGGGAAAAAATGACCAACCTGCTCTATGCCAGTTTTGCCTGTGGTGATTGAAACCCCATGGCATCTATTAAAAATGTCTTGACTGTTTTATTGCAGCAGCCGAACTGAGGTTTAGGAGTGATGCTACCATTGAACTACTGATATCAAAGTTGCTGGGGAGCTTGGCCACATTGACTGACGGATAGATAACACAGCCACCATTGATTGAAGCCGCTGAATTTGCAATGTGTTAAGCCATGAAAAATGCCAGGAGCAGCCAGCCAGCAAGGAGTAGGATTGTATGTTAAGCAGCCTGAGAAAAGCTAGGAATGCCGTTATGCCGGTTGCTTGTTTGGAGGAATGGTGCTGAGTCCCACCTAACGGAGCACCCCCTTGTGTGATATTTACATACCTAATGTATAGAAACCATATACAGTTGATAGCTTGCCCTTGGTTTTACTCGGCCATTCTTTTGGTGATAAAGTCTCACTGATCGCAGGCTGACCATAGGCTTCACAACTTGGTTCTTTTGCCTGTACACCGAAAACCATAGGGGAATGGCTGTAACTCGAAATAACATTGCATGAATTGAGTTTCTGTAAACTGCTCCATTTTCTTCATTATGGGATGGTCCAAACCACCGGCTGCTTATTGTCTTTATGCTGCACAATTCTTCCTGACAACATTGTTGAGTATTACACACACTTTTGCATTCCTTAAAAAAAAAAAAAAAAGACTCGAATTTGACCCAAGTTCGAGCCCTTTTAACTAACTTGTAATAAACCATTAACTGCACAAGGCGTTATTCTCTTTAATTAAATTAAAGCATTATTAAATCAAATTAAATCTGCATATAGACCAACCATTGAATTGCAGCTGTATACCTTCAACTACAAACATCTAACTACATGTCAACAATTCTAAGCGATGTTCACCTTAGCATTTTTTATCCTCTTCTCATATGATTGTTGAATTTTAAAGCCCATGCAGCCATTTTAATATTATTAGCATTTCTAAATGTTTAATACTTTTCTTGTAAAAAGAAAAGAAAAAGAAAAGTGCTATATTATATACAAAGAAAAATGATTTGAGTTTTCGATAAAAAAAAAAATTATCATAATTTTAAAATATGGTGTGAGTCTCTGTGAGTATTTATTGGGATGCATAATAATTATATGTAAAATGTGACAGTGATCAATTTTGACAAAAAATATATTTTCAATTAAAATGTAAAAAAATTACTTTACTAGCTTTCTTTTTTTTTTTTTTAATATGTTTTGTATTTACTGTACGACTATTACCAATTAATGCTCTTACGATAATTTATAAACAAGTTTTCTCAGCAGAACAATTAAGTCAAGACCAAATTAATTCATAAGAGAAACAAAAAAAAAAAAAACAAAAGAGAGATCCTCATATTTCCAAGTAAGCATTTTGGTAGAAGAATGGAGTAAAAGAAAATAATAATAATAATAATAATATAAATAAAAGGATATTTTTGGTTTTGTAATTTTTGTGGGACCTACAAAGGTTGTCGGGAAGTAGCAGGTAGAAGGACAGATAGCTCAGCGGAAAAAGCGGCAGAGCACATGGGCAGCTCAATCCCAAGCGTCCGTCTCGTAGGATTCGCAGGTGGCAACGTGCGACTGACCTTCCACCACGTGGCACTTTTTTGTCTTGGAGACCGTGAAATGGCCGATTGACCGACTCACGTGGCCTCGCCATTTTTTGCGGCAGTGTTTTAGCAGAGTTGAGAATTGTGGACCCATCAATACCTGTCACTTAGAATAAAAAAAAAAGCAAATTTTTTAAATAATAAATAAAAAATATATATATATATTGTTGAGCTTTTCCTGGATTACATTTAAAAACACTAAATTTTGTTTTATAACATCTTGGTCCCTAGAAATTTTGAAATGCTACTGAGATTAAAATTTGATAAACTAGATGTAAAATAAAATTTTGCGATATTTTAATGTATTTTTTTTCATTTTATTATGTTTTTCTTAACATTTTTTTAAAATTTAAAAACTATTATGCCATTATGCTGTGTCACTTTCTCAAGACCCAAAAAAAAAAAAAAACAAAAAAGGGAGACGATGGTCACCATGTTACAAAACAGGAGTGAATCTTTGTACAATCTGCAAATAAATAGACTGCAAAGCTATGTGACAAGCACAGAGGGACATTGAGATGAAATGTCTTGAAATTTTATTTGAATCCAGGCTAGCAGGGCCAGCCACAGTGTCATTATTGTATGGTACAATTAAAGAAAAACATTTATAAAAAATTATATTTTTAAGATCATTTGTCAACAGAATTTTTGGATTTCTGTTTTGGTCAAAAATATTCTAAACAATACTAAACTATAAATTATTAAATTTTTTAATATATATACATTAGAATTGATAGTATTGCATATCTTCTTGCCATTATTATACTTTATTGATTATTATTGTTAACAACATTGCCTAACGTTATGCTTATGTCACTGCATCTAGCAGATACAATTTGTTAAATTACTCAAACAGATACAATCCTTAACAGTTTTTTCATAGTTCATTCCATTCAAAACTAGGAGTTCAAGTCTCTATCATAGGACCTGTTCAGTTTATGGATCAATTCACTTTGTGGCATGAAAGCACAATCTTCGTTTGAGGGCACTATTAGACAGCGCTCTTGCTTGTCTAATTTAATAACCCAAAAGGACTTCGTTAAGGATTCGCCAGAGTCACAGACAGAACGTTCATAACACAACCGTGAAGAACGGCATGGTGAGGTACAACTTACAAAACTTAGAAGATTCTCATTGTCAACAAACGAAGACAGAGTTCTCTGGTAATAAATGTAGATGTTTTCAACTTCCACCTCTCTCTCTCTCTCTCTCTCCCTCTTTAATAAATATACTATATAATAAAATGTAGTATGGAAGGCTCATGCCAAGAGATATGAAAAGCCTTTTAGTTTTTTTTTTTCTGGGAGTTGCATCGTTTGTCCCAGAACCCAAGAGGATTTTCTTTCTGGAATAGATAAATTGGTTTAAAAAGAAGTTAGTATAATCACAAACTATATTAGGTGATCGTGTGGCCCTACCATCGACCAGATGTCAACCCAAGTTGGGGCATATGGAGACTAGGTTTGATCAAAATTTGGACAAGATTGGCTTGAGTTTGCTTTTGTTTTTCTTTTTATTTATTTTTTTTGTTTTTTAAGCCCGTGTTCAGAATAACTGGTGACCCAATTCACCGTGTATACAACGCAAGCTTTAATTTTCTGCATTCATGTGTCATTGGCATTTTTGAAGCAAAATGACAACAAACTATTGGGCATAGTAATGATAGATATAGAAAATAGCACTCTACTTTCCATAACTAGTAGAGACAGGAAATTTAAATTAGAACCAAAGGACATAATTCAGGCTCTCGGCCGATGACAATGACCTTAGTAAGCCAAAATTGCTTCCGAATCACCCAAAAACTTTAAAAGAAACATTATATAATTAACATTGCCCATTCAAACGCTCTTGGCGGGTGGTAAAAGTCCACCTCTGCCATCTTCTGCCCTTTTATAGCAGGAGTAAAAAAGAACACTCACCTCAAAAGAAGAAAAAGGACCATTTAAAATAAGCCCTTTTAGCTTTGACCCAACCAACCTAATTAAGACTGACCCGTTTCAGACCATAATATATATAGGCAGCCACACTAATCAAAATGCTACTAAGACTACTAAGTATTGGACAGAAGGGACACGTGGATGATCTTGGTTGGTTGGCTAGTGGAATTGGGCACCAGCGAAAGTCTGTCCGAAGGACCAGCCAGATGGAACAGCATTGCGGGAGACCACGGTACGGCCGTCGCTGGTGGTGACCTTAAATGAGAGGCTTTGTCCGTTGAGATTGGTGTTGCTCTGCCAGTTTTGGCCCCAGTTCCTTGACATTGCTTGCCAGCCAGTTCTAGACCCTTTGACGGACACGGCGTGAACATCGCCAGCACCGCCGACGTTGGTGATTAGGACTAGGTTGAAGTACGAATGACCATTGATTGTGAACCTTATCCCTCCCCTTCTCCGGCAGGGTACCCTGCAAAACAGCACAACAATTGAAGTCAACTCAGCACATGTCTGAATTTTATATATATAAAACAATAAATTAGAAACCAAAAAAAAAAAAGGGGGTGAGTCTACCTAGTTCCCTCCCCCCACCTCCCAGCAAGAAGAAAAAAAAAAAAAAGGTTCCCTTGGGGAAGGAGGAGGAGGGAAGAGCCAAAAAAACAAAAGGGGCTTGGACAGGATTGTTTGCAGCAATGAGTTAAGACTTTGATGAAAAGTACGTGTAGCAAAAAGAGTAAAGGCGTAGACACTAATTAAATACGCGAGTAAATCTAGAGGGACCCAGATAACCAAAAAAGGGAGATTAGTTTCAAAATGTTGTAATTAACCAAAATTTCCTCTTTAAAAAAATCAAATCTTTAGCTGAAGGAAGCAGAGAACATACCTTCTGTAAGCCACCGGCACAATTCCAGCCTTGTATTGGGCAATATGCTGGAACACTGGCTGAGAGAGATCAAAATGTTGCATGGGAGGGTTGCACCAGCCCCCAGCACTGTTGGAGAGGGCATTGTTTGGAGGGCAGAAATTGGTGGCTGTGACCACAATTGAGCCAGGCAGGCACCATTGCCTGTCATTCACACACCTGATTTCAAAGCAAGCGCCACAGCTCAGCCCATTGTTGAACAAAGCTGTGCTCAATGCTGCAGTGTTTGTCCCATACCCTTGGCTGTACAGGTTTCCATACCCACAAGCCCCACCTGCAAATCCAACAAAAAAGAAAGAAAGAAAGAAAAAAAAAAGATAAAACTCAAACGGGTGCCACGTTAAAGGTGTAATCTTTTAAAACATTTTTCAATTAATGTCTATTTGGGACCATACCCATTGTGCCAGAAGCATCTCCACCTCCATAGAAGGTTGCATGAGCATCAATCCAACCTCCTCCTCTACCACGAGCATTCACAATTGAGAACATTGCTAGAAAACCCGCCATGAAAATTGCAGCGAGAGCCATTTTTTCCTGCACTAAGAAGTAGGCAATTTTAGGATGCAACTTAAATCTAACTATGGTCAAATTTTCTAACGTTACGCATTGGTTTTGAAGATCTAGAAAAGAAGAGACATTACAAGTAGATGGAATTTTGAGAACGTAAAGCGAGATGGAGAAAATGTGAGCCTGTTGAGTGAAGTACAGAGGGGAGGGGTTGGACGAAATTTATAGAACCTGAGTAGTGGGGCCCTAGGGGACTATTCGGCCACAGTCAAAAGTCATAACGGCAACGTCTCTCCTCCCTCCCCACTACCCCCTACACATACAAACACAGATAACCCCGAAGCATGCTCTAGCTATAGAGGCTAGTGGGACCCTGAAACGGCGGGGCAAAAAAGGTAGTCATGCAGTGGTGAAAAACAAACGAGAGCACATGGGGGCTGGAATGGCTGTCTTGGGGCTCAAAAACGCGTGGCTTTGTTGCTTTCCTTGTGGGAAATTACCTTGAGTCCAAGTTGGGTATGGCAG
Source organism: Ceriops tagal (assembly GCA_021533255.1). Lineage (NCBI taxonomy): Eukaryota > Viridiplantae > Streptophyta > Magnoliopsida > Malpighiales > Rhizophoraceae > Ceriops > Ceriops tagal. Next base: position 6,778,263 of record CM038610.1, on the reverse strand, counting down.
AGGAAGCCTCCCTCCAGATATAAACAAGGTGCAAAGCAAGCAACGATCTTTCGCTGCAAATAAGCCCTTTTTCTCTTTTATCTCTCTGTCTTCTTCTCTCTTCTATTTTCTCCCCCCATTATTTAAGAACCAAAACTTAAAATCTGAAACCACAAAATTTAAGGTGAATTTATTACTATAGCCTGTGATAGCGACAACTACAAGTTTAAACTTGAACTCGATTATTATCACATTATCCTGCTGAAATCAAGATTTAGCTCCAAACAAATGTTACAAAGGCACGTTGGCGCGAAGGAGTAATGAATTAATAATTTAGCAATTGGACTTCAAGCTCTCGATGAATTAATAATTAATCATTGTTGTTGGTTGGATAGAATTGAATAATGATTATATTCTATCAACCCAGAGTTGCTGGCGAAGATCCCACATGCATACATGGGAACGTAAGTGTGTGCGTTACAAATGATCAGCCTTTCTTATTCTCTTTTCCTTTTTTAATTAATAATTTCACTAAATGGATGCAACGTCTTGAGTATACATGAATCTAGACTTTTATCATCAGACAAACAATTTTAATTTTGGGAAGAGTAGCGTGAAGGTTATAAGAATTAATAAAATTATTTTTATTATTTAATTTACAGTCTAATAAATTTTTAATAAATAAAAAATATAAAATACATATCGGTGAAGTGATATTATTATGAATAATAATTTATATCTATAACCTCTATCTTAATTATGATTATGCATTAAATGATTATAAATAATGTAACTTTTTTTTTTTTATGAGTTCTTTTCTTTCTCACGTCAAAGAGCAGCACATATTCACTTTTTTCTTTTTCTTTTTTTTTTCCCTCTTTTGTTTTTGACCAGAAGTTTTTTCCCATTTGTTGGCAATGTTAATGCTTCTTGGTGAAAGTGCAAATGCTATCTTAGCAGGTTATGATCGGTCTCTAGCTGGATTGGGCCCTTTCAATCCATGCTCATTTAAAGAAACTTTAAAAACATCAGAAAAAGATCATAGAGAAGATCTCGTTGGTTATATATATATATATTTTTTAAAAAAAAAAAAAATTATAGCCATAATCATTTTTTACAAAAGATTAAAAATGTTATATTCAAACATCCAAAAATCTATATCTGCAGCTCTATATATAGATATAAAATATAAATTAAATAAATATAATAATTGACATATTCATAAAATATTTTTTAATTATATATATATATATTCAAAAATTATTAATTGATATTTTTGAATTGTAATTCAATACTATATTTTAATTATAATTTTTTATTTAAAAATAAACGAACAAATTCAAACTAAAAAAAATATATATATACAACGACTTATCATCATCAGCCTACCATATCGTGAGGAGGTGATCTCAATGACATTTGGACGGCCATGGCCTGGATCCTGATATTGATTGGCAAAAGCCATGGGACCGCGATTCTCGGAATTACAGAGTCAAATCAAACTTTCCGACTCATATTCGTTTCTGCAACTTTCCGCTGGTGTCTCATGACTCACTTATTGTCTTATCGTTTTGTATTTTTGGTCCAAAAAGTTTGGCGTAACAATCAAACCGCAAGCACAAAAGAACGATAAGCAAAAAGTTAAAAAAAAAAAATAGGATTAATTTAATTGTGAGTATATCATCAAAATATATATCTCTTGGTTTAGCTAATTTCGCCCAATTTTATGAGCACTCGTTAACATGAATTTTTTCAGCCACTTACTAAAAATAGCTTATCTAAGCAAGTAGCAATACCTTTTGCCAAGCCCCCCCCCCACCCCCCCAAAAAAAAAAAAAAAGCAAATATAAATATGAAACGTTTGTTTGGAATTATTTTTCATCATAGTCAATAATTTCCTTTTCTTAAAAAAAAAAAATATAATGATCTCCTTTCTGCATTGGAATGTAAAATCATTTTAAGTCGGCTGATAAGTTTTCTTCTTTATTTGGGTCAATGACGAAGCAAGTAATTATTTTGGATAATTAAATATTCGAACAAGAAATCAGAAGATCCCTAGTAAAGAAAAAATTTAATAAAATTATCATATATCTGTTATAGAAAATGCGGGGACTGCTGACAAGGAAAACATAAATAGACTGAAAAGCATTTTCTCGAGGCAGTCTGCGTCCATTTTAGTGCAGAAAACAGGCGTGGCCTTGCCAGTCCAACTTCTTCAGGATGCACTTGATATCCGAAAAATTGATAGGATAGCATATTCATCTCACATATATAAGAAAATGATATTGCCCTATTCATATTTGGTTGGAAACTCCGAAACTATCAGACAGGGAGTGAGAGAGACAGGGAATGACTTTAAAGCAACTAAAAGTTATTACATTTCATTCATACTGTAATACAATTTTGTAATGATTTTTTTTTTGGGATGAATTTAGATTTACTAAAATCTCAAATAATCTATTTTATAGATCTTATTAAGTGTTATGAATGAAGTCAAAAAAAAAAAAAAAGTGCCTTGTGAAACTAACGACACATACAGTTAACATAGATCGTGCCAAGCTGACTCCCGAGGGGTACCACTCCCTAGAGGGTCAAACTCAAATTAACAACCGTCGGGTTACGTTTCCAGTCTACTCTTACAGCTTTTTCGTTACAGCTTTTTCGTTCGCTTGCCTTGTCGGAGTAGATATACGTAGGAATGCGGTTTCAAAAAATTAACTATAAATGCAAAAGACTGCCATTTTGTGACAAAGTCAGATATTTTTACAGTCTTATATAACGGAAACATTTAATCTATATAATGAATATGTAATTAGTGGTATCAAATCTTATTTTTATCTGTCCTAAATTTGGTATGTGTTCAAAAATATCGATAAGATCGTCGATAAATTCAATATAAAAGAATATATTGGACGCACACTACTCAAATTTTATATTGTTGAAAAGAAGAGATTTTGGACTATATAAGCATGAATGGCACGCTCACACAGCAAAAAAAGTAAATAGTCTCCGTTACACTTTTTTTTTTTTTGAAGAAAATTATTATTTTTCCTGCCGAATTATGATACCCAAATTAAAAGAAAATAACTTTAACTTTATATAATTAAGTCTCCACTGGACAACCCTAAAAAAAAAGAAAAAGAAAAAATTGCGAGAATTAGAGACAATATTTTAAGGTAGGAGGGAAAGCTATTCAAATTGCCTGTTGAAAGCGATTGATTAACTCTAAACGGCGCCCAGCGCAGTAGTGGGGGTGCACATGCAAGTGATTTGGCTCCTTCCATACATCTACTCAAATCCCATTTGGCCTTTTGTTAATCTAATAATTTATTATTATTTTTTCCTATACAATTTTTAGTGGTTTTTGTTTTATTGAATGAGCAATAATATTCCTCTGGCACCAATAGCGGTAAAACCCAGAAGAAAAGGAGACATCCCACATGAAAGATATAGAGAGAGAGAGAGAGAGAGAGAGGGGAAACTACAGTGTGATGGTGATGGGCATTCTCCCCTCCAAAGTGTCATTTGTTGTGAAAAAATTTAGATAAATGCTAAGAAAGCAACAAATTTAAAGTACATGCATAGAGTAACTTTTTATTATTTTATTTAAATATAAATTAAATAATTTATAAATTTGATATTATATTTAATTTAAAATTTTAAAGTATTGATTTATAAATATTTTCTTTTTTAACATAAAATTTTTTAATTATACAACTTACGAATTTCTGTTTAAAATCTTAACAAACATAACTAAAAATATTGGATTGAAAATTTATCATTTTATAGAAGTTTTAAATTAAACGAAAAAAGCAACTTATAACGGTAATAACGAGTTATTTCCTACGTTGAACTCTAACTGCCAATAATCAACTTCTCTTTTTTTGTTGAAAAAAAAAAACTAACATCTACAGAAACTTAGATTGAAAAATTTTAATCTTAAAAATAATTTTAATATCATTAAATTAAAGTTCGTTTGAATAGTACCAACAGCTGCCATCTCACTTTGACAACTATTAACAGTATTCCTTCCTCTTCTTTTTGGTCCTTTCGTCTTCAACTGACAAAAAGATTACTTCTGGACCGTCCATCGTTCCGAAGGTGGATCCACACTCTCTCTCTCTCTCTCTCTCTCTCTCTCTCTCTATATTATTTTCTTTGCTTCAGCATCCTGTTGTGTCACACCCCTCACTGTTGCTAAGGATTCGCTGTTTGGTTCTGTCCGAACCGAAAAAGATTTTGATACCCCTGCAGCTAAAAGTCAATTGGAATTAACAAATTGGGGTGATTGTATAGACTCTGTCGTGTACTTTTTTTTTTTTTTTTTTCATTATTATCCTGACTTTTTCTTATCGTATCTTGACACAATCTATTTATTTTTGGCGTTATTACATGGAGGGTCCCGGCTAATGTGGAACGTGGGATCCGCACAGGTTTTATGGGGTTTTCCTTTTCTTTTTTTTTTTTTCAAAATATATTATGATCATATAATTAAAATAATTTATGTAAATAAATATCAATAATTCTTATTTAACACTTCTTTACTAGTTATATATAGTTTTTATCTTTTCATTTTTTTACATTCTATCTTAATTATGTTTCTATTTTGTCAACTCCATCGTGTAACAATTTCTTTCTTTTCTTTTTTAGAGGCCTAGATACTATGAACTTCGATCCAAAAAAAAAAAAAAAAAAAGATGGTATGAATGGTCCTTTTATTCGTTGCTGGCTGAAATTTAAAATTAATTTAAAGTTTATTCATTTCAAAATTTTCTCTTGTTACCTTCCAGCTAAGATATGCTGTCTGCTTCTGTCAGTCATTTAATTGTTTTCAATCATGAAAATTCCACAATTACATCTACTAACTACAATCATTTGTTAGGCAATTAGAACCATTTCGACACAGGACATCCGTGAGTCATTAATCAATAAATTAAACTATTTCAATTACGTTGAGTGAAGAGGATCGAGCTCAACTTTCCCCAAGTCACTTGAGCCTCATGCTGTCCTCTCTCTCTCTCTCTCTCTCTCTCTCTCTCTCTCTCTCATTGTGGCCGAGACCTACAAATATTAATATCTAAATGGCAAATTATATGTTGATGATGTTACGAGCTTATTAGTGCTGCTGTGTGCTTAATCATGATTTTATTACGACCTTAATCCAATGTCAAATCTTCATAGATGCTCCATCAACTCTTTTTTTGACTTGTCACTCGCTTTCCTTGTCCACCCCCCATGTGCAAATGTTGTTATAAAGTGCCTATCATGCACTCCAATCATATATTGTTATGACTTTAAGCCAAAATCAAATCCTGCCAGTTCAATTGCACCAAATTGATGACTATTATATATGACGAAAACCATTGTTATTCATAATAAGCCAAATGTTTTCTCTGGCAGCCATTCTTTTCACTATTCAAATTGATGAACAGAAAGAATAAAGCTTCACGATTTGTTCAGTTGAATTCGATAGCGTATGTTGGCTCAGTATGTTTTGTTTTCTGTCTTTTTTTTTTTGTCCTTTCATGGTGGCAAACAAGTTCAACCAATTGTTTGTAGAAAGATGTCTAGTAGAAGTCAGTAGAAGGCATCGAAACACACAAACAAAAAGCTTAATATCGATGTATAATGTTAGGAATGAGGAATTCATTGCACAATTAAACGCGCACAATTGCTATAGCTCATGAATATGATGGCACAAATATCATTTAATTCTTATTAACGAGGTGTTTCTTTCTGCCATGAGATTTTGGCTTTTACATTTTCACGCACATCCTAATAAATCATTCCCTAGCGTACAAGTCTTCGCCACATTTAGAAATTGAGCACAATTAAGGTAGTATTTGACACAATTAGGAGCTTATTTCCTTCAGCAACCAATTGAACTGATCGTGATTTGGGAAAAAATAATTGAGTGGAGGCAAAATAAAAGTTTTAGCAGGGACAAACATAGAAAACAACAATAAAATGGGGTCAAATTTAATTTTCATTGGGAATATTTACCCTTTCTTCTACCGTACTCTGACAGTCTCTTTAACCATCCACAAATCTAGTATATACTAGGAGGAGAGGAGCATCTTATTGCTCTACCAAAAGGGTTTTCATTTGATTGATATTTAATCAATGGTCATAGGGCTTTTGGTTATTTGAGAACATTATTGGCCGCCAACTATATTATATATATATATATGGAAGAGTCGACCCTTCATATTCTTATAAAACTCTCATCTCGTTAATTCAGCAAAAACAACTAGGTGTTCTTTCGGCTGACCTTTCTCTACTATTTTGAGAAAAGGGAGCAGGCAATTGTAATTTCTTAGTACGTACGAGCAAATACAATTCATTTGGCATTAGACTGATATTGTTAATATATATACCTAGTAACGCTCAAAACAAAAACAGTACGCATAATTATGTGAACCTAAGTAAAGCGTTACTTATTAATATCCTACTTTTAATCTTATTCATGGTAAAAAAGATTGAATCAATACGTCAACAAGTCTCACATAAACGTAAATGATGACTTGCTTTCATATTGTGCATCTTTTATGCTTTCTTGCTTTTGCTAGCCCAACAACATTCACGTGCAGGGCCAACACGTGAGAGCTGGCTCATGATATGAATAAGACTTCCTCCTTATGTACAATTTGACATAAAGCAACATGTGGGGTATATGGACCCTTCCCATCATCATACGGATTCCACATGCCTAGAGTAGAATTTCCACTCTGGTGCATTGCAAGTGTACCAGGCCTACATCTCTCTTTGGAGCTTTGTTAGAGCTTTTGGCGGGATAAAAGTTCAACGAAAACTTCAAGTAGAATGGGCAAGTTTTTTCATTTGGGGAGTAGGAACATGTCACCCTTATTGAAGCCTCGTCCTTCGCCGGCTACTAAAATTTAAACCAGATTCTTCTCTTCTACATTATTAATATGCCTAACCAACCAACACTCTTTATCCCACCATTTTGGGATGATGTTTCTTTTTAACGAGGTAATTGGAGGATTTTCCCTCTTAAAGCACGCTCATTCAGTTATTTTATACCACCTATTTACATGTTAACATTCTTCGTTTGATCTTTTTATAACTTCTGTTTTTGCTTGTCGGACTGTGTCTTGAATCTTAGTGCTGGGACTAAAGAGTCCGACAACTTTGCATTAGACTGTAGAGTCGGCAGTAATGGGGTGCAGCATAAAAAATGAAATAGAAATATAGACTTATTAAATACCATTTTATGCAATTACATGACTTGCTTGGAGTATTCTCCTGACAAAACAATTTCGTTGGACCTTGGATGACATGTTTAAATCAAAACTGAATCATTAAGTAGCTCTGAGTTGCGTGTAATTCGAAGGCAAATAAACACTTCTCAGGTGTTTTTGACGCTTGAACCAAACTCACGCGAAAAGAAAATCAGTTTAGCAGCTTGGAGGTCACATTTTCATAGATAAATATAAAACCAAAAAGCATTGTAGAGAATCATTTTGGCAAATGCTGGGAATGGTCCAACCAAAAAAGAAAAAAAGAAAAACAAGAAATAAGTGAACAAAATATACTTTGCCATTGTCGAGTTGTCATGTTGTGACTACCGTCACCATGCATTGTAAAGTGTAGTGATGGCATGGCACATGACTGTTGAAAGGAGTAAGTAGGATGGTCCCCCTATTGTACCACTTCCAACCTTACAGTCCAGCAGTGTTACTCCTCAGTTTAAATAATTTTTGTGGTCGAGAAAATTGAATTTGTGGGCTTTTTCTCCTTTAAAATGTTGAGATGATTTTTTTTTTTTCCTTTTACCCAGTTCCAAAAGAAGTTAAAAAGTCAAGAAAAGAATATACAATTACTAACTTAAATACAAGATCAAAAAGTTTCAATAAGACTGTCTCGACCAATTTGCACGCAAAGCACAAGACTGTTATAATGAATCTCATGAAACTTTTACACCATTTGGATCTACTTCAATTCAGGGGTTTCAAATGTTACACAGGCCCAATTCTGTTAAAGAGCTTCATGTTCGCAATGGGCTCATATATCAGCAAGGCTAGCACCTTATTGGTCACTAAAATTCCTAAACTTTAACTGGGCTGGACCTCTCTTCAGTTACAATTCAGATTCTAACCTGGGTAAGATATTTAATCTTGCAGGTCGAAATAATATCTCACTCCCGTCCTTTTTCACCCCGTGTGAAACCGAGCTGAATCTTAGTCTTTGGGGTTTTCATGTTGCAAGCTAAAATCCACCACATTTAGAAATTTGAATTGCATCCACGTGAATTGACAAAATAAATTAGAAGAAAAGTAATATTTTTATTATATTATTCTATATTTTCTAAAGTTTTATTTATAGAATTATACATTACATGCAAAAATAAAAGGAAAATAATTATGTATAAATATTTGATATAATATGTAATTTAAATTTTGACAACATAATATTTGATTAACATTCTCTTAAATTCAAGATAGTGAAATAGAACATATTTTAAACTTGTTAACTAGTTTATTAAGTCAAGTTAAAGTTGAACTTTGGTAAAAATGTCAGTTGTTTGAACATAAAATGATATTAAGACAAAAGAGAGAGTCTCTTGCTAAAGATAATGGCAAATAAATGATAATCGTTCTCAATATGTTTAATTTACTTATGAAATACATTATTATGAGTAATTTATATAGTAATGGCTAATAAATATTTGATTCTTACATCATATAATATTTAATGTAACCATAGAAGTTCAAAAGTAGTGTTAGCAAATGCTCAATATTCGGTTTCAGTACTAGAATAAGTTATAATTATTTGTTTCTTATTTTTCCATGAAATAAGAGAATCATAAAGAAAGAAGTAGAACTCGAGGGTAAAGTGTTGATCAGTAGAATCATTGGTTTAGTTAGCATTAGAGTATGTACAGAGCTTCAAAGAGGATGATAAGGAAAGATGGATGCCAAGTAATATAGTGTAAAATATGAAGTACTATACTATAATGAGTAATGTGAGGAGTTGTCATAAATTGACTTATAACATGAATGACATAGGTTATGTTTGGATGAGTAACTGTAAAATATACCAAACTTTCCACGAGTTGTTAATATAAAATAAGATCATCGAGAGATTTATCGTTGTTAGAGTAAGAAGAACATAACTCTTTATAGGTATGGAAGCAATTTTACTATCACTTAGACTTGTATAAAATAGAAGATTAGTAGCATATTTTATTTGAGTGAGATGATAGTTAAAATAATTAGAAAGGACCTCTAAGCCTAGAAAATGGGCCATATGTCCTAGGTTTTTCATCTTAAAATTGCTAGTTAAGGTATTATTTCAATTCTGTAATACTATTAAGATCATCACAAAAAATGATCGTATCATCCATGTAAAGTAATAAAAGTATATAACATTTTTTTGTATGGAAAATAAACAAGGCATTATTATAAAAACTAAAAAGAAAACTAAATTGCTAAATAACAAAGTTGAATTTGGTAAATCAAGCTCAAGGGGCTTGTTTAAGGCCATAGAAAGCTCTTTTAAAATGATAAATAATATTTAAAGAATGATCATAATTAGAGATAACTGCATATACGCTTCTTTACAAAGGTCTCTATTGATAAAGACATTTTTAACATCTATTTGAAATAGTTGTCATTTCTTAATGACAACAACAATTATAAGATTGCAAACTAAAATGAGTCAAGCCATAAAAGAAAAGGTTTCCTTATATTCAATATCATGCTCTTAAGTAAATTCTTTAACAATAAGTTGAGCCTTATAACATTATACTATGCCATCTACTTTTGTCTTAATCTTATAAACCTATCATCCTATTAAGGTCATGTTTAAAAGTAGTAAAACTAAATCCTAAGTTTAGGTTGCCTTTAAGGCTTGTAATTCTTCTTTCATAGCTTACTGCCACAAAGAATCACCACTACTTTCTTTATATCTTTAAAGTTCAAAAAGAAAAGAAATGGTGGAATTAATAAAATTATGTTTAAGATGAAGGATATTGATAACATAAGGTTCTAAGTGAGAAGGAAGTTTAGTAATTTTTATAGGACATGACAACTTAGATGTTGAGCTAAAGGAGCATCTGAATGATTAAGAGAACTTGAATCCTCTAATGAAGCCAAATCCTTAAGTGGGATAGGTTATGGTTGTTCTTTAGGACTTATAATAGTAAGTGACTCAACCAAAACTGCTGAGTCAATAAAATAAGGAAACAAATTAATGGATGGATCCATAAAGAATGAAGTAAGGGGCAAGACTTAAAAAAAGAGGACAGGGATGAGAACATTTTGAGTTCTTAAAATGGGACATATCAAGAGATTCAGATACACCTAAAAATAGGATCCTAACATTTATATCCCTTATGTTTAATGCTATATCCTAAAAGACAACATAAACGAGTTTAAGATTCTAACTTAGAATGTTCATGTAGTTAAAGAAATACAAAATAGGTAGAACCAAAAACTCAAAGGTGTTGAGCCCATCTTTGATAGCTAATGTTGGATTTGTTGTCAACACCACCTCATACGGTTATATGTGTTGATTTGATATTATGAATGCTGTTGAGATGTAGTGAGGTCATTAGGAGAAACCGGTGATGACAGGTTAACCTTGACGTTGAAGAGTCAACATTGACTGTGACCCTAAATTTTAGGGGTCAAGATTGACCATCGACCCTAAATTTTAGGAATTAAATCCGACTATTGATTGTAGGGCAATATGTGGAAATTAACAATAACCGTTGATAATTGTATAGCCCTAATTCCAAGGTTCTATAAATACCCTTAGGTGTCTTACAAAAAGAAAACTATGTGCTGTAGAAAATTAAGAGAGTCGACCAAAAAGAAAAGTGAGCAACAAACCTAGGGACAAAGAGAGGTGAATGACAAAGAGGAGGCAGTCACCAAGCAAGGTGTAATCGACTAAGGAAAGTAAGAAAGAAGGCAAAGCAGCTGGCTAAGGAGAGTGCAGTAGCCACCAAGGAAAGAAGGCAACACAGCTAGCCAAGGAAAGGAAGAAAGAAAGCAAGGGGCAGTCGACCAAAAAGAGGGCAGCAGCCACCAAGGAAAGAAAGTAAGGCAGTTAGTTAAGAAGAGAACAGTAGCATGTCTAGAAGACTTCCAAGTAATAGTTGCACGTCTAAGAGGGTATACCAGCACTAACAGCACGTTTTTGCATATCCAGAAGGGTATACCAGTAGCAGTAGCACATCCTTGCATGCCCAACAGGGTATACCAGCACCAACATCACCTTAGGAGGCTTCCCAGCAGCAAAAGCACACTCGAGAATCAAGTAAAAAATTAGAACATGCAGCAACAGGCTTGGGAATCAACTAGCAAACCAGCAGCAGTGCGAGAAGACAGCTACAGTATGCGAGGATAGTAGCAGTGACACGAAAAAATAGCTATAATGCATGGGTAAAGCAGCAATAGTGTGAGAAAACTGTTACAACGCAAAGAGAGAGCAACAGTGGTACGAGAAAGCAGCAGCAACGCATACGGATAACAGCAGCAGTGAGAGCTGATAGTAGAAGCAGCACGCACAGATAGTAGGAACAACGTGTGCAAATAGCAGCCACAGTGCGCGTAAACAGTAGAAGCAGTGCACATGGATAGTAGGCACAGCTTGCGCGGACAACAGGTAGAGCTTATGCAGACAGCGGGTACAACTTATGCGGATAGTAGGCACAACGTATGTAGACAGTAGGTAGAGCTTCTACGGATAGTGGGTATAGCTTGTATGGACAACGACACAACTTGTGCAGATAGTAGGCATAGTGTGTGCAGACAGTAGGTAGAGCTTTTACGGATAATGGGCATAGCTTGTACGGATAGCAAGCACAGCTTATACGGACAGTAGGCATAACGCGTGTAGACATCAGGTGGAGCTTGTACAGATAGTGGGCACAACACATGTGGTTAGCGGAAACGCCAGCGTGTATGGACAACATTAAGAGTGTACACTAACAGCAATAGACAGTAGGGGCAGCGCACGCAGACGATAGTAGCAACACACATAGACAACATCGCGTGTGTGAACAGCAGTAATAGCATGTGCGTACGGACAGCATTAGTAGCGTACAGGGGCAACAACAGTAGGGGGTATGGACAACATTAATAGTGTGCACAGACAGCAGCGGTAGTGTGTACGGATAACATTAACAACGCACACAAATAGTAGTGGCAACGCGTATGGATAACATTAGCAGAATGTGCAAACAGTAGTAGTAGCGTGTGCAGACAGCAGTGATAGTGTGCGCAGGTAGTACCAGAGCGGGTGACATAAACACTGACAGCAAAGGAAGGAGAAGATCCATATTCTGCTCTAGTAGACTGTACACATTGAATGATCATTCTCTAGGAAAGATTTTTCTATAAACTCTTGATAGATTTGTTAAAAAATAGGGTAAGATACCTTTGGAGTGATTGGGAGATCAACTCCTTGATAGGAAGATCATTGTAAGTGATTAAGGAGTGATCCTTTTACAATCAAATTGTATCCCTTAATAACAAGAGTGGATTGTATGATTTAGGAGTGATCTTATTACACCGTGGACATAACTCACATATTTTAGGTGAACCACGTAAAAATTGTCGTGTTTACTTGGGTGCTTGCGCATTAATTTATATTTGTACGATCGTGCTTACATAAAGAAGAAAAATAAAAATTGGATCATTCACTTTAACAAGTCGCATAGATTAAATCTAGATTGATTTGTTAAAAAAAAGTATATCTCATATTGATTCACCTTTTCTCTCAATGTGAGACCTAAAACGGTTCTCATAAAAAGGAGATTATATTCAAGAGTACAATTGAAAAAATGTTCATTAGGAGTTTGATGACTTATAATAGTAGAGGGAACGTGATTGATTGTATAAACAATAATAAGAGTAGTTTCTCCCAAAAAACATTTTGGATAGATAAAAAGATAAGTAAGACCCTAATTATGTCAAGGATATGTTTATGTTTTCTCTTAGCTCTTCAAATTTTTTGGGATGCATTGGGATACAAATAATGAAAAATCATGCCATCTTGAGATAAAAAAGAACAAATTGATGTATTCTTATATTCCATGACATTGTTTGTTTTAAGGATCTTAATTGTTTTAGAAAATTAAGTTTTTACCATTTAAACAAATTATGAATATATATCTTATAAGTTAGATGTTTTAAGCATTAAGTAAATCTAAGTATATTGAGAAAAGTCATTAACAAAAATAACAAAATATTTTCAACCTTCTATAATGGGAGTAGGAAAAAGACCCTAAGCATTAGAGTGACTCAAATTAAAAGGAGCATATGGTTCAAAGTTACTATCATTAAATGGCAAAACATGATATTTAACTAGCAAAGAAACAATCAATTTGTTCTTATTTAACAGATCCTAGTAAGCCTCTAGTAATTAAATGATTTAAATGTTAAAAGGAAACATAACCAAGATAGGAGTGCCAAGTTTCAAATGTAATAGTGGCGTCATAAACAAATTGACTTGATGGGAGATGAAGGGAAATAAACTTAAATAATCGATCTTTTTTATGCCCTATCCTATGGGTTTGTCCAATCTTTGGATTTTATACAATGTATGGTTTATCTATAATAGTATAACTAACTAAAAGTGTGTAAGACATATGTAAAAACAATCAAGTTAGGTAAAACAAACCTTAAAAATAAAACAAGTAGACTTGAAAATGCTTGAAACTAGTCTAAACTAATCGAAAAATGAATTGAAAATGACTAAATTGGCCTTTAGAAGTAAATTAGACTGGTTTGGGTCAACTAAATAGTAGAAATTATGGTGATATGGTATGTGGTCGCTAAGTGGTGGTTTTAATCTCAATAAAAAAAGAACTAAGAATGGAAAAAAAATTAATGAAAAAATTACACATAATAAGAACAAAAAAAATTAGTGAAAAAATTAAATAGAGAGTAGTTTTGATATCATGATATAATAAATTAAAAAAAAAGTGATATTTTTATTGTATTATTTTGTGTTTTTTGAAAGTTCTATTGATAGAGTTATAAATGCAAGAATAAAAGAAAAGTAATTATATACAAATATTTGACAGAGTACATAATGCTAATTTTGATAACACAATATTTAAAAAAATATGCAATTGTAATTTTGACAACGCAATATATGACTAACACAAACATTATGAAAACAATTATTGGATGAAATAAATTTTCATGAAGTACTAATTTTTTAAGTAATTTTTATAATTGAATCCTAAAGCTTAAAATTACATTCACATATATATTTTATTAAAATTTTTTCTTTTTTTCATATATAATTTTTTTATTTTTTTTCAAATTTAGAGAAAAATAATTTAATATTTTTGTATCTTACATGTTAGAGAAAGAAAGAAAATTTAGTAAAATATGTATGTGAAAATATTTTTATATTTTTAAAATGTATTTTGAGATGATATCTATAAAATTAAATTATATATCTAATAGTTTGACTAATTTTTATTTTAAAAAATTAACTCATATAATATGAAAAATAAATTAAGATTAATTTGAAAATAAAAAAAATTAAGAATTGATTGTAAAAATTTATCAAAATTTAAAACTTCTTATGGACTTATTTCAATGTTGAATTGAGCCTATAATTTCACATGTATCGCTATCACATTTAGCAATTAGATAGGTCCCTTTCATACGTAGACCCTCCTGTACGAGGCATCCATTATGAATTATATCCACGATAGAACTTTCCTCCATGTTGTAACTTTGGGGGCCCCCCCCCCAAAAAAACAAAAAAGGCTTGCGTAGTTTAATATCTGCTCACCAACTGTTTTTAAGCTGTAGCCTAGCGACAGAACTGATAATTTTCTAACATTTAAACCAAATGGGAAAGTATTCTGCAAATAAACATTGAATTCGTAGTTACTCTCAATTGTAAAGTCAAATAGTTTGGCAAAATTCTTACACGAGGTGACTTTGTCTCTTATGCCCCTCAGTCTACATTGCCAGAATGAGATTGGGGAAAAAAAAAAAAAAATTGGCTACCAGCCAATGAAAGGTATGGCATCATTAGATCGTAAATCAACGAAGTTTTCAATTTTCTGTTAGTCCACTGCACACCATCACCTTCAATCAATGCCGGTCTCCAACACTTTCTTGGACGTTCTTATCAAATTGCCAAACAACTCAACTGGGACTCGTAAGCTGCAATCTTACAAAAAGTGTAGAGAATATGCATAGAGTCGAAGGTAGCAAAGAAAATGGAATAACTCAATCATATATATATATATATATATATATATATATATATATATATATATATACACACACACACACACTTGTAAAGACAACTTAATTCCATCATATAAAATTATATTGCATAATTGAATTTTCAGAATTATACACTATTTTTATACTAATTATAAATTTTAAAGGTATATTTTATCCAATATAGTCTACCATCAAAATTTTAAGTGATACATTTTTAGTATCATGCCACTTAACTAACTGCTTTAAGCCGGAAGACAGAGAGACAGCGAAAATAATAATAATAATAATAATAATAATAATAATAAAAGGACATAATACGCCATTACATGTACAATTAGTGACTAAGGATGCCCGTTTACAGGTAGAGGGCTAATATAGTAATTTCGTGATGTTTCAGTCAAATCTTACGTATTCTGCCACGGTAAACAGAAGATAACGACCCTACAAATTAGATACAAAGAATCTATTTTTCTTGGATTAGCTCTCAAGATATTTCCATTCCCCAGAAGATTCAAGAGCAACGAGAAGTAAAAAAAATACTTCGACCCATGTTGGATCTGTTCTTGAATTTTAAACCCTTTTGATTTCATCAGCTCTCGACTTGTCTGTTATTGAGATCTGTGTGCGTTTCTTCTCGCAAGTTTTTGAGTGTTTTTTTTTTTTTTTATCAATTGGGTAGTTTTGTTGACAGATAAAGGCGCTAGCTTTTTACAGTTTGGTTGTAGTACAGGGACAATGGCTGGCCAGAGAAATGACTATGGCAAGCGATCCCATTCTCAGTCTGACTACGGCGGAGGGAAGCGTAGAAACCCAGGTGAGGAAAGCGACCAGCACACCATTGGTGGGGACGACACCGTGTATCGCTACCTTTGCCCATTAAGAAAGATTGGTAGCATCATTGGTAGAGGTGGGGAGATTGCGAAGCAATTGAGAGCTGAGAGCAAATCCAACATTAAGATTAGCGAAGCGATTCCGGGTTTTGAAGAGAGAGTTGTAGCTATGTATAGTTCGAGTGAGACCAATGTGTTTGGGGACACTGAACAGCTTGTTTGCCCCGCGCTCGATGCGCTTTTGATGGTTCATGATAAGATTGTTGCGGAGGAGATGCCTCCTCCTTCTCCTGCTGCTGATTTTGATGAGAATGATGATTTTGAGGAGGCCGGTGCGGCTGCTGCTCAACAAGTAACTGTGAGGATGCTTGTGCCTTCTGATCAGATTGGGTGTATTATAGGGAAAGGTGGACAAGTGATTCAGAGTATACGCAGTGAAACGGGTGCTCAGATTCGAGTTCTAAAGGATGAGCACTTGCCACCCATGGCTTTGAATTTTGATGAGCTTCTTCTGGTAAGGATTTTATGAGGATATATGGTTTTAATGTGTTTTATAGGCAGAAATTGTATTCTTGAATGATTGGATTCTCCCATCGCTTGTGAATTTCGAAATAATGGCATAGCGAAGAGAATTTCCTTTTGTGATCTTCGTGTGGCTACTAATGGTTGGCCATTCAGTTTCTTGCCTAATTATTGATAAAAGCAAACATAAGGTTTAGTCAAAACTATGGATATCAAATATAGAATGATGAAGAGAATTTCCCTTTGTGATCTTTATGTGGCTGCTATGCTTAACTATTCAATTTCATGCCTACTTATTGATAAAAGCAAGCATAAAAGTTAGTCAAAACTATGGGTATCTCTAGTCTTCAATTGGTTTGTTGAGCTCAATATGCTTCTTGGGATTAGTATAGGTTGGATGTTGCAATTTATTTCATCATATTTGAACTTCTAAATTTTTTGGTGTATTTTCAGATTATTGGGGAACCCGCAGTTGTGAGAAAGGCTCTTTATCATGTGGCATCTCGTCTTCATGATAATCCATCTCGATTTCAGCATCTCCTTTTGTCTTCTTCATCCAAAATGTACCATTCTGGTGGCATATTTGTGACTCAAAATTCTGGCGCCCCTATGATGAGTCTTTATGGCAATTACAAGGGTGGCTGGTACTCTGACCAGCGAGATGATGCATCTACAAAAGAATTCTCTCTTCGATTTGTGTGTCCTATTGGAAACATTGGAGGGGTCATTGGAAAAGGTGGTGGCATTATCAGACAAATAAGACAAGAATCTAGGGCTTCCATCAAAGTTGATAGCTCTGGTGCTGAAGGTGACGATTGTATTATATTCATATCATCAATAGAGGTAAGCATGCATTATACTTTAGCTACTTCTCCATCTGGATTACTCTGAACAAACCCAGCCATAGCTATGTAGTTTGAAGGAGCTAAGCATTTGCTCATACAGCTTTTTGAAGATCAATCTCCAACCATGAATGCAGCACTGCGTTTGCAACCGCGATGCAGTGAGAAAACTGAAAGGGAATCAGGTGATTCTGTAATAACAACTCGTCTACTTTTGCCAAGATCCCAGATTGGATGCCTTATGGGTAAAGGTGGGTCTATTATTACTGAGATGAGGAATACAACTAGGGCAAGCATCCGGATCCTCTCAGATGAGAATCTTCCCAAAGTTGCTTCCGAAGATGATGAGATGGTGCAGGTGAATGATTTTAGTAATGTTGTTGCTGTATGCAATGCATGTTGGCAAGTGTCTGGGTGTCTGAGTTTCCCTCTGATATGATAGTTTCAAGTTGCATCTCTTTTGTTGATCAGATAACAGGGAGTCTTGATGTTTCTAGCAATGCCCTTTTACAAGTTATGTTGAGGTTAAAAGCCAATTTATTTGGAAGGGATGGAGCTTTAACCACATTTCCCCCAGCATTTCCATACATTTCCATATCAGGGGACATGTTAGATGGTCCAAAACATGGAAGTCAATCACGTGGACGGGGATATTCTTCGTCATCTGGTGGATATGGTTCTCGTGATTTGCCTCCAAGTGACAATTATGGGAGTAATGGTAGTTCACTGGTAAGTTGGTTTGAATATTTTCCTTTAATGGACAATTGTTGGGATGTGCACTATTTGAAACGCTGTGTTTCATGGACTATTTAGTTTTTCTTTAACTTGGTGGTTCAAATAGTGGGCCATAATGCATTGTTTTTCCCCCTAATGAAATATCATGTTCTCATTAAGAATGCCAGTGAAAGTGGTTATGGAGCATATAGTGGCTTCTCTTCTGGGCGTCACGGTGGTACTGGGTAAGTCATGTTTTTTTTCCCCCCCTCAATATCTATATTTTCTTTTCTCAATTTAACCCATCTAAAATCTACTGGGTACTCTTGATTTTTCCATTTTTTCTGTAAACCTTCAAGTACTTCCTAACAGTAAACTATTGTAATTATTCATAATGGCCCTGAATTTTTGGCAAATTCATTGCCAGGTTATCAGTTCAGAATCCAACATCGCAAAGAAAACATCATGGATATTAGTCCACTGGTAGGCTCTTTTGTCCACTTAATTTCCATCCTGTTAAGTGAATGAGCATATTGTTTTTGACATTTTCTGGTGATGTAAAGGCTTACAATTTGTGTATGATATCTCGACCAGCCTTCCTAGATAAAGAATTCTAATTCTCCTTTTGTCCTCGCTGCCTTTTCTCTACAACAGCGGTGGCCTGTGAAACACTGAAGCCAACCTTTGTCCCTTTGATGAACCCTTCAGCCTAGGTCAGAAAGATCAGATGACCAGAATTTGGAAAAGTTTTGCTTCACCCTGGCCCATTCTTGATGCTTTCTTTTGGATCGACCGACATGACCTGATGATGGAACTCACCATTCAAACATTTGTGGACATCAACACCTATAATAATCCAGCTGTATCTTGGGTGCTCCAAGTGTCTATGTGAGCAACATGCCAGTCAGCGACATGAGAGCAATAATGTGTAATTGTCTGGAGAAGTTATGGGATTAGAAACCATGACTTTTCACTCCATTTTTTATAGGGGGGGGGGAAATTATGTAGCTGAATTCTCATAGTCTCTGCTTGTTTCAGTTGTCCATACATGTGTGAGATGGGAAATCATTCTTGAGAATTTTAGATAGCTGTACGTAGGTGTAATGCATTGGTGTGCAACTTTCATATAACGCATTGGGTGCAGACATTCTTGTAATTTTTAATTCTCTTTTCCCATTTATATTGTGAACTTTGTGACCATGGATTGTCTGTTCCTTTGTGGCTGGGAGGGAACCAATGAATTTTCCAGTTTCTTCTTTGATGTGTTGATCCCTCTTTCGGTTAGGGACACATGAATATTTGTTGGAATTCAAGGTATGAGAATCCTCCAAAACCACAAATTACTTTAAAGGCATATCTATTGGTTGTCGTATCTCTTCAGCTTCGTGTCTCAGCTGTGGGAAAATCACAATTACCGCTCTAATTTCCTTAGGAGGCACCTGTACATCCCCCCCCCCCACCACCCCCAGCACGCAAACTCTTTCACAGAATCACAAGTCATCAGCTTGGTGGAGATAGATAGGATCGGCTTAAAGGGTAGGCTAGCTCTTTTGTGGCATCTCCATGTGCCTTGCTCTTTTGTTGCATCTCCATGTTTCGACCTGGCCATTCTTCGAGTGGCTGTAGCTAAGCTTATTGTGCATTTATTTGGCAGATTTGGTCTATTATGATTAGCAAGGCATCATGAGCTGGTAAGATTTTTCTCTACCGATAATTAATTATTACGGTATATGTGCTTATCAGTTTTGAGCGGGCAACTCTTGTGCAATAAATTTAAGAGGAATGATATTTAGCATAGGCCGTGTTGTCATGGTAGAATGACAAAAACCTTTTTCCTTTTTTGTTTTTTTCCTACGAAAACAAGGGTAAGATTACGGACTTTTAATTTTTGCTTGGGTTTGGTACTGGTGGATTGTCGTGCTATTTAAGGTAACTGAACGATGCTTTGTGTCTCTTGAAACGGTTAATCCTTCACCTCTCTAGCTAGCTTGACACTGGCAACGCTGAACACAAATGTGGGGTGGGGAGGGCTCTGGTGGGGTTGTAACTGGGAGCAAGAAGTCAAAGTTGACTAGGTCAACTAAAAATGGGTTCCTCTGTGGGTCTTGTAGTTTTCCGCACCTCGGATGCCTAGTGAACCTTTGTTGACGGGTTTTTGTATAGGAAAAATTAACCAAAAAAAAAAAAAAAGAAAAAAGGGGAAGCGCCATATTGATTTATTTTTAAAAGTTAATAAACCCAAAATTGGTTAAATTGAGAGTTGGTGGTGACCCAAAGTGAAAAGGTTCACAAAGTTTGGTGACCAGATTATTATGGATTTGACCCACTGTTATTGACTCTCTGGTGTAATCAATTTGGGGTTATGATTCAGGGTATAAGGCGTCATTCACGCTCTTTCATATACAAGTACTTAAGATATGTGTATATATTGCTCAGTGATGGTCGAGATCCAGAGAGAAGATGTTCAATCATATGATAAAAGAGCACAATTGTATGTGATTAAAGGCCATACAAGAGGAATTAAAGTCACACTCTATGAGTATTTTTGAGGGAAGTAAGAGTCTCAACTAGCTCATGTAAGTGGCTTAATTCACTAGCAATTAGGGCCATTTAATCCCTAAATTGTCATGAACCAAAATGGGAACTATGTCAACAAGATGTTACTGCAACTCATGTAAACCATCGTATGAAGTTAGTTACGATGGTGGGAACAAGAAGGTGGCAGCCAATTGGAGAAGAAAAAATTTCAAATGAAATCAATTGTTAAAAGATTAAAAAAAAAAAATCAATTCATTTGTACAAAGGATAAAAAGGAAATTTATCATTTGAAAAAAAAAAAAAAGGAAAGTATCCCATTCTTATTTCTCTTTTTACATTCTTGACACACACACACACACACACCCAGTACATGCCCATTCCTAGTGAGCCTCCTCTTGTAATAGACACAAACAGACCAAGTAGCTCTTGGCCAGCTCATGGAGAAATTGTTTTACGTAATCTGCAGGTAATTTTGCTTGTTCTGCCTCATTGATGGCTCTAATTTTTGTGTCTCCCAATTGTCAACAAAGAATGGTATGATTTAGGTCCGATATGCGCCGCACTTGCCACTTGTTTTGCGAGGTCTCACTCGCACTTTCAACGGGGGAAAGAAAACTGGTATTGTAGGAAGAACCGGCAGTGGCAAATCAACCCTCGTACAAGCATTTTTCCGACTTGTGGAACCTGCGGCTGGTCACGTTATGATTGATGGCATCGACATCTCATTGATTGGGCTGCATGATTTGCGGTCAAGACTAGGAATTATTCCTCAGGATCCACCCATGTTTGAAGGGACTTTGCGAAACAACCTCGACCCATTTGAAGAGTACACAAACAAAGAAATCTGGGAGGTGTGTTGTTGCTTATTCGTTCACCAAAAGAAAATGAAGTAGCGAAATTCTCTTCATGCTTCTTACTTTCTGATTAGATTATTAGCACCCTCAGAATGGTAACTCAAGGATTGCATATGCTAACCTTTGTCTCATCGGTTTTTAGGCCCTTGATATGTGCCAACTGCGGGATGAAGTTAGGAATAAGCAAAAGAAGCTAGACTCCATAGGTTTGTTCTCTTTCTAGCTTTCATATCAAGTAATTTTAAACTCCTTTTCAATCAAAGTTACAGTGTTGAATGGTCATCTCTGGAACTGCAGCTAGCGGGGATGGAGAGAATTGGAGCATGGGTCAGAGGCGGCTGGTATGTCTTGCACGCGTGGTACTAAAAGAAAAGTAAGATTTTGGTTCTTGATGAAGCTACAGCCTCAGTTGATCCTGCTACTGATAATTTACTCCAAGAAATAATTAGGCAACACTTCTCTGGTTGCACGGTTCTAACCATTGCGCATAGAATGACGACTTCAGTTCTGGACAGTGACATGGTTCTGCTTCTAAGTGAAGGTGAGTGAGGCTGAGGCAATATGGCCTGCCAAAAACTACATTCACAAATGCAATCGATTGCTCATCTTTATTTCCCCTTCTGGATTGTTTACGATGACTCTGGTGCAGGACTAATTGAACAATACGACAGTCTGCCAAGACTATTGGAGAACAAGTCATCTTCATTTGCACAATATATGGCACGGTATGCCTCGAGTTCAACTGGCAATTTTGAGTAGTTTTAGCCACTCTGCAAGAGGTGCCAAGAAATTTCTCTCGGACTGTGGTACTGCTCTGCATTTCAATGATCACCCAGGGATGACATTATGATCTCCCTGTTGAATTCTTCCGGGATAATTTTTTCTAGACTTAGATGATGGCAAACTGAAATACGTTTGTGGGATCTTTTTACCTTTACCACTACGAAAATAACAATCCAAATTCTAGGTAGCCTCGTACCACAATTTGACATACATACATATATATATATATATATGTCAGTGTTAATTTATAGGTCAAGTTAACCACTCCGTGATGGCCCGACCCAAGAAAAGTCTTGAGGAAAAGAGGGAGCGGCTTTAGAGGTAACTAGAGTCCACTCAGCGAATTGACACGGTGAAGGGTAATTTCAAGGCTTGAAATTTATATGGCTGGATAGTACACTCTCCAATGGTTCCCATTTCATTAAAGAGAAAAATTTTGGCTAGATCCTATAACGTGGAACTCCAATAAATAATTGTGATTCAACACATTATTTTCAATAAAAAATAAAATAATAATAATAAAAGAAAGGGACAGCGTCGGTTTGAAAGAAAGCAAGCTGCCTCGGTTATGTGCAGAAATTACAAGAAGAAATGCAACTCACAGCGAACAGCGAGTATCGATTGGGCGTTTGGACAGTATTATTTGATTCCCTTTTATATTTGGTATTATTAATTTTGGAGCACTAACTTAAATTTGACTGGTGCATTAATATATTTATTAATCTTCAAATATTCTATTTTTACTTAGTTTACTTCGTAGATTTTTTTTTTTGGTTAATTTTAGTTGCTCATGATATTATTGTTATTTAAAAATTAGCTCATTTTAGAAAAAAAAATTATTTTAATTACTTCTAAATTATTTATGGAAGAATTCAATTATAATTTCATCATTATTAATGATAAAAATTTTGTCAAACTTTAGTTTTATAATTTTCACCTTACGTTAGAAGTTTTTCTATGTGTTTTGTTTGTTATTAATTTTATTTCGTTGTCATGTATTATTTGTTTGAATATGCAAACGAGGAGCAGAATAGGCCAATGAAAACTATCTATTGTGAACACTTCCAATAGTAATATATCAGAGCAAGTTAATGGATCTAGGTTTTCTTGTGTAATCAAGATGGGTGACAGAAGTAATAGTAGCACTTCCTCAGATTACTGTATATATGGAAGACAGGTTCTATTTTAAGGATTTATTTAATTCGAGTAAAAACAAAAGAGTTAAATAGGATAGTGTAAAGGAAGAAACTAGATAAAGATAAATTAAAAAATAATTACTTTAATTAAACTATAGATCAATTTCAATGTCATTCATCATATGACCAATGATATAACTATTTACACTATTTGGCAAAAGTTTGAGACCTCGTACGAGCACAAGAACACACAAAATAAGACATTTTTTATTGGAAGACTAGTTAATCATAAGTATTGTGATGGCTCAGTTTGATTAAGCATTTGAACAACTTCCAAGAGATTCTTAATAAGAAGAAAACCATGATAAATCTAACAGTGGAAGAAGAGATCTAAGCACTAACTTTGTTGAACTCTAGATTAGAGAATTGGGATACAGCGGTAATATTACTTAGTAATTTTGCCCTAGAAGGGAAGATTACCATAGATACGATAAAATACAATCTACTTAATCAGAAGTCTAGATAAAAAGAGCAATGTTTATTCAAATTGAGGCCGAGGTTTTGGTTACAGAAAGAAAAGGGAGGAGTAAAGGTAAAAATCCATAAGAAAAGGATGAGGAATCTTTTTGTGATGATAGAGGTAGAGATAGAGGAAGATCCAAAGGCTAATCAAAGCTTAGAAAGAACATAATTTATAATTACTTTTGAAAGCCTAGACTTAAAAGAGAATGTTGTAAGTACAAAAAAAGATTAAACCAAAGAAAAGCATGAGGATTAGAAGAAAGATGACATAGCTATAGTGATATTTAATGGTGATCTTCTTATTACATATGAGGAAATATGGACTGATTTAGTTGATTAGGGTATTACATGGATTAAAGATACAATAGTTTCTCATTATATTACTCCTAATAATGATCTCTTTTATTCCTACACCAATAATGAGTTTGGAAGCATATAAATGGGAAACAATTTCATATCTAATATTGTTAGCATTAGTGACAAATGGTTGAATACTAATCTTGGCATAAAGCTATTGCTTAAGGATGTGAGACATATTCCTATGCTTTAATGAATTTGATCTTTACTAGTACACTAAATGTTGAAGGGTATAAAAGTAGCTTTAATGGAGGCACATGGAGGCTCAGTAGGGGCTTATTGTTGCCATTGAAAGGAAAAAAGATGGATGCTCTCTACAAGATGCATGTTATATAAGTTATACCAGTGAAAGGTGAAGCAAATGCAGTTACTTATACACAACTCTAACATAAAAGATTAAGTCATCTAAGTAAAAAATCTCTCAAAATACTCCTTAAGAAACAGCTCCTTCCAAGCATAATAGGTATGCCACTTAAGACTTACACTTGCTGTTTACCTAAGAAACTACATAATTAGTTTTCAGACAAGTGTGATGTATTTGACTTAATCTATATTGATATATGTTATATGCCTAAAAAGAGTTTTAATAGTGCCTTTTGTTTTGAGAAGAGTTTAGGTTTTCTTATTACAAAATAGAGAAAAATATTTTATATGTTTAAGGAAATCTATACTTATGTTGAAAGAGAAGCTAAAAAGAAGTTAAAGAGTATTTGAGCTAATAATATTAATGAGTACAGGGGATTGGGGATTGTTTGAGTAGTACTATAAAACTTATGGTATCAAGCTTAACAAGACACCTCTTAAGACTACAGAACACAATAATGTAGCAAAGAGAATAAACAAAATAATACATGAAAAGATTGATTCTATAGTTTTTCAAGAAAAACTCCTTGGGGCATTTTAGGGTGAAGTAATGATGAATGTGGTAGATCTCTTCAACGTTTATCGTTCCAATCTTTCAGATGGTGAAGTTCCTCGTAAGATTTGGTATGGGAAAGATGTTTTTTATGATCACTTGAATGTGTTTAATCACAAATCACTTTTACACGTGCTTATAAGTGAGAATTTCAAGCTTAACATGAAAGAAAAGCAATGTATCTTCCTAAGACATACACATAATGAGTATGGGTATAGATTTTGGGATTGAAAAAACAAGTGTCTTATAAGCCAAAGAAGCAATTTTCTTTGAAGATCAAATCATTGAAAAGTGACGAGTAATTCGTCAAAACAGAGATTGTTTATATGACTTCAGTTTCCTAGTGGACAACATTCCTATAAGTGTTCAACAACTTGGAAGCAATTGGAGTGCCATTCCCCAATGAGAAACCCATGAGAGTTTATTCCAGTCTTTGGAATGCAGATCACTGCACTACCAGAGGAGGGCTTGTGAAGACAGACTGGGCACAGGCTCCATCCACGGCCACAGACAGAAACTTCAAGGCTAATGCTCGCATTTGGTCATCGGCGTCATCATGATGTAATGCAATCTCTACAAACTCCTTGCAGGATAGTGTATGGCAAGTCCAACACTTGATACCTCTGGACTTCGATGGATGCAACAAAGTTACATGATCTACAACCACTGCACTGACCTCAAGAGATTCCCTCAGGGTCTACCAACTGAATGAAAGCGATGGAGACTCCTCTAAATCATGACACTACATCCAAGCATATGTACAAAGGCATTAGTTAATTGTGTAATTAAAAAAAAAAAAAAAAAGAGATTGTCTAGATAAAAGTCATAAAACAGGTCTTGGAATTCTGCATTCTTTCTGCACTTACTAATAACATGGATATTTCTATTGGATGCTTGCTCCACAACTTTTGCACGAACCCATCCTATGGATTCTAAATCTTAAAATCAAATCTTCCGCTGAAATTCATATTACAATGCTCCAAGCATAGAGGTAGAGCACGATCCTTTCGTCGAGTCCATTCTAAGTATCAGGCTTTCTGTACAGATGAAAAATAAACTTGGACAACAATGAAACACTATTTAGACTTTTATCGGGAGCAAGTCATGGGAAAAACAGAGCCAGATGATAATATTGTGACAACTGACAGCTACTAGAATAAAGATGGTAACTTTGTTGTTTATGGATCTAGAAATGAAAACATGCGGTACAACTTGTGTCAGTTGATGAATAATAATTGCTTGCTGCCTGCTGCAATCCAAAAATAAAACAGATTGACCCGTAGATTAAAAGATAACTCAATCTAATCCTATGCGTGTACTGATGATGTGCATATAGTTCTAATCTTATATGGACTGATAGTGTACAGAGTAGAAAATATGGAGGTGTTTGAAAACTAATGCAACTTTTATTGACCCCTAAAAGGGAAAAAGAAAAAAGGTTCTTATCTTACCGATACTATTAAACATCACTTGATCTAGTAGATATACAAAAGATTCTCCATTAAAGACATGGTCCATATAGTTTACAATATAACTGTAACTGGAACCCATTGTTCCTGCTGGAAATCAACTACTTGCTGGTAGGATAACTTCCCTCATAGACAAAGGGAACATATGTTTCAATTTGACTATCAAGTTTGGAACCGAAGGCGCAACAAAAGCTTAAACAAGTTTCCACACAAAAGTGGTACATCGCTTTCGCCTTTCCTGCAGTCAATTTGACCCTCCCTTTCATCTTCTGCATACTTTTTTTTCTTGTCCTTGATCCACACCTTCATTCCCTCCACAGCTGTCGTGTTCATCTCTTCTTGCCTGGAAAATCTGTAGCTCCTAAGGTATTTTTGCCTCATAACATAATTGTCAGGTAATGGACTCACTGCTATATCTGAAACAAATGAGAAGCCACTTTCGTTGCCTCCATCATTTGCAACGCCAACAGTCCTGCTTCTTTCTCTTTTCACTTTCATATACTTGCTAATGAAGCTAGCTTCTTCTTGATGCCAATCGGGTTTTGTACACATTATTGTCTTCTCGAGATTCTCTGAACATACCAGTCATCATCTTCCTTGTAATTCTTATCTTCACCTTAATTAATTTTTATTTGTTCAATTGTAACTATCGCGTATGATCTACTGGTATCGGTGCTTATGGAACGCATAAGGAGAAATATCAATTCTATGTTGCTTCTCCTATAAATTTACACAATAGATTACTGTATTGTGATGTTATATACTTGCGAGGTGTATTCTCGTTCCTCAAGAATAGAATACTTTATACAAATCCTGATAGGGCAGAGAAATTGTAATAACTAGATAAAGAAGAAAATTACAAAGGAAGCAGATATGCATATCCCTTTTTATATTCCTTGTTAAACATGGAGTACAGGTTATGCAAGTTTGACTGATTAAAACTAGATTTCTGCTTGAACTCTTTATCCAAAGCAATCCAAGGATGTAATATTCATATTTGAAAGAAGAATAGGAAAAAAAAAAATCAAGGAAACAAAAGATGGAACAATTAATAGCTGAGGTAGCTCTAGTACTTTGTTTCATGATTGCCAAGCTCAAGGAGGGATCTCATTGCTTGTTTCTTCACCACCTTACCATACATTCCTTTGCCCAACCGCATAGCTCTCTCCATCTCTACCATAGCCGAACCATTTCTCTTTAACCCCTCCATTAAAACCTTCAATAATCTCTCATCACTTCCAACAGTATCTGCAACACTATCCACAACTACATCCATAGCCGGAATCCGTCTTCCCCACCTTTTTAACCACTTATCTGAGCCATACGCTTCACCATAAGCAGTCCAGAAAGACGCCCTCAGATAACCCTTATCTTTCCCTCTAACCATACATCTTCTAATATTCTCCTCCAGCCTAAAAATTATACCACCCACATCAATCCCTCTTTCAAGCCCCAACTCCATCTCTTTAATCTCTTGCTTGGAACACAGTTCCTCTTCAAACTTGCATCTCTTGCAATTACAATTGAAACCCCACGTCTTTGACATTTCCTTTCGCTTGTCCAATGGTGAAAGCACATCAAAATATGCAGAGGTGATCTCTTCACCTGCCTTCACATCCCTAGAAGCATGAACTAGCACATAATCCCCGACATGCAATCGCCTCGCATTAGGATTACAGGAATGGTTGATGAATGAAGCCAGTATCCATAATCCAACACCATAATAACCACTGTTCTTCCCCAAGGCTTTAGCTGAAACTGAATCCTCAACAAGAGAGTTCACATCCAATATGCTTAAAATCTTGGCCATAACAGGCTTCTCTTTTAACTTAAAATCCCCCGCTGCCTCAGGCCTAAATAAACTTATTTCAGGAACCTCAAGCATGTCCTCTTTTTCTCCGCTTGACAATGTATTAATCTGACAATGAATTCTTTGACACTTAGTGGCTGATTCCACAACTTTTTCAACAAGATTTTTCCACATGACCAATCGAGCATTGTCATTGGAATCTTCACCTGACAATATACCTCTCTCTGTGGCAATTGCCTTGGTCACTAACACCAAAGTCCCTGCATCAATATTCTTTGTTGCAAATAAGCCTCTGCCACTGAGCTCAGACCTCTGAACCTGCACGGCACCATAGTACTCAGAGAGCTCTGGCGGCTTGCCACGAAAACGGCTGAGTACCCAATCAGAGAGGTCAAAAGCACCAGTTTTTGATTGAAACTCAAGTTTCTTGCATTTCTCCACATACCCATTTATAGTTTCGAGATTCCCACTATCCTGTGAATCAAGAAGAACAGTTTTGAAGCAATCCAAGGCCATGGAGTACCTGTTCAAACTGAGCAAGATCTTGCCTTTACAGAGAAGAGACTTGAAATGGGTGCCGTCCATTTCCAATGCATTCTCACAATCCTTGAGCGCATCATCCAAATGTCTCATCCTGAACTTCGCCTCAGCTCGGTTGGAGAGTGCCACGCATAGGGCTTTTTGGAGCTTGGTCAGCTGATCTGCATCCGGGCTGGGATCCGGACCCGATCCGTTTTGGTGGGCCTTTGAGATGTGCTGTTGGCAGAGATGGATGACCCGAGTATAGGCTTGTACGGACTCCTGCCATTCTTCTCTGATGAACAGCTCTGTGGCTTTGATTCTGAGTTCTTGCACCACGATCCCTTCCGCAGCTGCTGCTAGCTGTTGCTCTTCTCCTCTCATTTCTTTCGTTTTTCTTTCTTTCTTTCTTTCTTTCTATTGGGCGTAATGCGGGAGAGATTTGTCTCTTTGTGTTTGACTTTTTTCAAATTGGAAGTTCTGTAACGGTCACATTTTTTCGTAACGGCTGCTACGGCTGTATCAACGGTTGTTTATTCTTCTCATTATCTTGTCATGCCAAATAATTTCAGATTAACCCATAACTTTGCTTTAGATTGATACTGATCCCCAAAAAATAATAAAAAAAAAAACTTGCTGCCACCTTCACTTTTTTTTTTGTATAGACCTTGTGGTTTCATTTCATTGTAAAAAAAAAAAAGTAACAGATTAGAAATTAAGGTGGAAACTCTAAATTTTTTATAATTGTTCATATAATTTATTATCTTTGTTACATATTTATACATTATATATATATTAAAAAATACACATAAACCCTGCCTTGTAATTTTTTTAATAAGAGTATCTTGAGTTTCGAATTTTAAAAAAAAAAAAAATTATTTCAATTTCTAATTTTTTAAGAAAAAAATTTTATCTTTTAAACTTACAGAGAGTATATCTATTAAGTCGATATCTAGGAATTCCCCATTTCTTACGCACAGGTGATTAAGATGTGATGGCCAGAAGAAGAAGTGCAAGGCATATGGTCAATGGTGTAATAATAATAAAAGATCATGAAAGAAGATACCACCAAATACTTCTTTTCGGAGAAGAAAGGCAAATTGTGGTCATTTTGGTTAGTTACTTCTTCAAGATGTGCATTCCATCTCTCAATTCCAACTTCTAACTTCTCTTCAGAGACTCAGCCTCTGTGATGAAAAGATTTTGTGGCTGATGAAGTGAAGTGACTCATCACATGGAGAGGACCAACCACACAGAACAACTGAAACAGGAGTATTTGTGTCATTTGGTTAGGCAGAGACCAGCATCTAAGAAAATATTCATAACAGGCTAAAACCATTATCAGCATCCAAATGGCATGCTGTTGAAGTTTGTGTGTTTCCCATCCTGAATTTCCCACAGGGAAACAATTTCTCCTTTGGGAAGCTAAACAGAGACGACTAAGACTTTTCAGATGTTTCTCTCTACCTTGGCAACCATATAAGCAAAGACTATGCTTTTTTTTTTTTTAGTGAATCTACTACACTTCTCTCTTTTAATACACACTAGAATAAAAAACCAAATAAAATGATTTTTTTTTCCCCTTAAGTTTAACAATCTTGATTTTTTGTTTAAATTTTTTTATGAAATGTGGATTTTAATTTTAATGCCCTATAGCCATTTCTCCTCAATTTTATGTTTCTTACTTTTGTTCTTTTTATTCTAAAGATTGAAAGGTCAAAAAAACAAAAAATAAAAAATAGAGTTATTACAATTTAAACACAGAATAAAAAATATTTTAATCAATTATACTAAAAACACAAGTCAGAATATTTTTTTTTATCCTTTTTATTTATTAAACATGTGTAAATTCAAACCAATTACTTCGAAACAATACTTGCCACTAATTTAAAACTAGGGGTTCGAGTATTTTCACTGCAAGTCTATGGTCACTAGGCTTCTAAAGATCCAAAAAGGTCAAAACATGTGTGGGTCCCAGAATGAAATCACGACCGTTGGATCTAATGATCTGGATCTCGGTCTGGTTGTCTCGTATGTAGCCTTGCTGTCTAACATCCGAAAACACTTCTTTCTATTACCGCGGTGACGGGCGGTGTTGTCATGAAACCAGACCAGAGCGATGGGCGCGACAGAACCCGATCCAGTACCACGGTCCTGCTGACATCGCTCTCGGCCATGGCGGCGGAGACGGCGACATTCCCAATAGAGCTGACGAAGACACGACTACAGCTACACGGCGAGCGTCTCTCCTCTGCTCGCTCCACCAATGCGTACCGGGTCGCCTCGGAGATCATCCGTGAACAAGGCGTTCTCGGACTCTACCGTGGCCTTTCTCCGGCCATTATCAGACACCTCTTCTACACTCCCATTCGGATCGTGGGTTACGAGAATTTGCGCAATTTGGTGTCGGTCAATGATGGTGGTGGGTCCATTTCTCTTCCAGGCAAAGCTCTCATTGGTGGGTTATCGGGTGTCATCGCTCAGGTAAGTGAGAGCATCTTTACAAGCATTGGAAAGAAATTTTTTTATATTGACAAAGTTCAAAGCTTTAGAAATTGCTGTTTGTATTCAGTGGATGATCGTAAATTTTAGCCCAAAAAAAAAAAAAAAATTATTTGCCCTCTAAAGATGCCACTTAAACGGTGTAGGTATTGTCCTTGGCTCAATAAACTTATGAGTTTCCTGACATGAATGCGTTCAGGTGCACTATATTATACTATCACGATCTTTGAATGCATGCATCGAAAGACAAAATATGCAACTAACACTAATGATAATGCAATTTGTGGCTTAATGTCTACAACCATTTCAAATCACTAAGTACATTTAACTTTTCCATAAACTTATTAATGGGTAGAATCAATCCTGTTATTCCTTGTCTGACAACCTTTTTGCTAGGATTTAGGATGAAAGGAAAGAGGGAAAGCTAAAACTAAAAAGTATTGCTAGTGTTCTTAAGAATTTTGCACTAAACTGAACGATATGGCATGCGATGGTGATCAATAGTTTTGATCTTCTACGTGGGTTATGTCTCCTTAAGTTTATGGGTGGGGTCTTTTGCATGACTTGTGATTATCATAAAATGCCTAAACTCAGTAAAAATGGCCTGAGCTAAAGTTTGGGTGCTTTTCGCATTGTTGAAGAACAATGATGAAGTACTAATGGGAGCAGGACATGAAATAATTAACAAAACATGACAGAATAAGTTTCCCAACCACATTCTTTCCTTCCATTTTTAATAGTATTCTTTTTTTTTTTTTTTGGGAGAAATTCAGTCAGTTCAATCCTTGAAACTTAAAGTGGTGGCAATCTTCCACACGGAAGAAGGAACCTGGCAAATATTCCTCTCTTTGGTGTAACATGAGCTGATTTTATTCTCTCACATTTATTTTGCACCAAAGAGAGTGGAATATTGACAGTGTTGTGATGGCAAAAGGGAGAGGTGTTTGCTTTAATTTGGACATGTTCAACATGGTCATACAAATGCTCCAATTAAGGGGGGTGACCAAATCTAAGTGATTTTGAAGGATTTAGAACAATTAGATTTTACACCAAACTTGATTTATGGTAAAACTAATTGGCAAGAGAAAATTATTTAGTGACCTCAACTAAATTTGAGATTAAGGCATTATTGTTTTATATTTTGTTCATGTCAATTGAAGCACAAAGAGGCTTTAGCGGTTGCATCTAGAGGCTGTATCTTTAGCCGCCATAAATAGCATTTAATAGACACACATGAGAATTGGAGAAGTCAGGGCACTGATGCAATTCCATGTTCATTGTCTTCTATCTTCTTTTTGTCCATGCTGGATTAGGACAGGGGACAGGGGACAGGGGCATTGATTCCTGCTATTTGAAAGAGTAAAGTTAATTGACAGAAATGGGCAGATTGAACTTCTGTGATTTGCATGTTTGAAATGGGCAGCCTGTTTAGACTCAAGTAATTATATAACTTTGCAAATATTATACACAAATCATAATCCTTGCTCTTGGAGGTCTCTTTCCCTTTCTTGGAAAGAAGCAAATGCCAAAGTCAAAATATTTGGAGTTTGCGAGTGAGCAGGGGATTTATCAAAATGTATGCTGAAGAATTGTTTATGATTGGGACCCCAGCCCTTTTTAATCTATTTCCAGCTTTATGACTCAAGCAGTGATCCAGGTTTTTGTTGACTGTAGAAGATTTATATTTCCCTTCTTCAGGTGTCAAGCACGTGAATAGGAGAGTGAGTTCTAACAGTCTATCGGTTTGATGGATGGCTTCTAGTTAAACTTTTGGGGGAGATGAGTGCAGTCTTTAGTTTGTTTCATTGTCAATGACTATTCATCTAGTCCTCCAAAAACACACTCTTTTTAAGCAACAACCTGTTCAGGGGTAGACACAGCCAGTCAAAGTCAAATGGAAATTTCATATTCATTCAGAAACCAACTGTTTTGTTCTGAGTAAAAAGTTTGAAATATGTGTGTGCACACGCCTGCATGTATATAGTTTTTTTTCTTTCTTTCTTTTCTGGTCATTTCATATCCTTGGAAAGTAACTATAAATTTTTGTTTACAACTAGTAGTAACAGGTAGTTGCTAGCCCTGCTGATCTTGTTAAGGTGCGGATGCAAGCAGATGGTCGACTGATGAGCCAAGGTCTTCAACCTAGGTATTCAGGGCCCTTTGATGCTCTGAAGAAGATTGTCCATGCGGAAGGTTTTGGAGGGCTCTGGAAAGGGGTTTTACCAAATATCCAAAGAGCATTTTTGGTGAACATGGGAGAATTAGCCTGTTATGATCAGGCTAAACAAATCATCATCCAAAAACAGATATTGGCTGATAATATCTATGCCCACACCTTAGCATCTATCATGTCAGGCCTTTCTTCAACAGCCTTGAGTTGTCCGGCTGATGTAGTGAAGACAAGAATGATGAATCAAGCAGCAAGCAGGGATGTCAAGAATATTTATAAGAGTTCTTATGATTGTCTGGTGAAAACGATTAAAATTGAGGGATTAAGTGCACTATGGAAAGGTTTCTTTCCTACATGGGCGAGACTTGGTCCTTGGCAATTTATGTTCTGGGTTTCTTACGAGAAGTTGCGACAAATTGCAGGGCTCTCTTCCTTCTAATAATTGATCTTCCGTGGTTCTCTTTGCAATTCAGTAGCCATTGTGCTACTAGTTCCTGTTTTAAAGACAGCTGCGCAATGATTTCCCCCTCGAATACAATTATCAGTGTGCATGTGTGCATCCTAAGGAAGATAACAGAGGCAATCCAATGAATAATTATTCTTGGTCAGTGGATCTTGATTGTTTCTCATTGTGATGAAGTAGCAAGAAATGAGATCGCTAGTTCATTACAAAGGCCTTCTAAATTTGTTCTCTATGATGGGCCTATTTATGGGTAAGGCTTTTAATCGGCTGTCCCAGGTAAACTTTTTTGTTAGTTTTATTGAGGATTTATAGCTTATTGGTGAATTGTGCCTGTTACTTAAACAATGTAACAGGAAGCAGCCTCATATTGTATGGTGTTGCTATGCTGGCTGGTCTAGCTATCTAATGTAGAAGACCCTGTTCCCAAGGTTTTTGTACGTAGTGCTTAAGAGCCATGACATCTATTGTTGGAGGTTTTAATTCAAATCTTCAGAAGGGGTGCGGAAAAGATGAGAGCTACCTTGTTATATGGTTCATGGTTTAATAAGTCCCTTAATAAATTAAAAAGTAAGAATGAAGGATTCATGCTTGATCTCACAATTGAATTTTCTTAATACTGTGCTGTTGAGATTGCTTTTCATGTTGCACTTAGGGGACCCGTGGCCAATCCTTGTTTAGGGAAAGTGCAATCAGATCAGGTTTTTTTCAATAATGTACATTGGTTGTGTCCTTTATAACTAGTTGCATGGCAGACAATGCATGTCCTTATTTTTATTTTTTCAATTAAGAAAGTCAAATTAAAAAAAAATCTCTTTTTATTATTCACGATCATGGGGCTGTAAGTTATGCAATATCTAATGGTGGCAGAAGGCAGGCACTTTTCGCTGTGGAATTTGTTCCCAATATATTTCTCCCAACTAGGTCAACCTGTTTTTTAAAACTCCTTAAGATTAGTCTTTGGCGAACTCTCTCAATATCTAAAATCTTAAACATCAAATGTAAGTGAAACTAAGGTTTAGGACTTTTGGTCAATTAGCAGAAATATGCTAATCCCAGAACCAAATGAGCACCGTGGAGCCATACGGTCCCGAAGAAAATGGTTAAAAAAAATAAAAAATGTGAGCAAAGAAAACCCCCCATATGTAGAAAGGAAAAAGTCTGGTCTGTTTTCCCTACTATAAATTTTCTTATATTCATATATTAGAATATAATAAAACTTAATATAATAAAAATCAATCTATATATATATATATATAAAATAAACTAGAATATTATGATAATGTATTATTTACTATTATTACTTATTATATAATTTGTCAACATTGTGTGTGTGTGTGTGTGTGTGTGTGTGTTGTGACAAATCCGAAAATCTTTTAGAGTGACCAAATTTACATGTAAGAACATTACCAAAAAAATAATTCATATATATATATATAGAAAAACAAAAGATAATATTAGCTATCCCGGTTGAAAAATATTAGAATTGTCAGCTACGATAGTAGGTCTACAATTTGAGAAGATAAGAAGGAAGAATAAATTTATAGTTTTAAAGAGAAATATGAAAATATACATATGTGTGTGTCTAAGGGGTTGCCCCCACTTGACTTCCCCCTGGGATCCGTCCCTACCCAGATATTTATAATAACTTTAGTGGAATCCAAAATGTCAAAACCATGGTAGCTTACATATTTAGGTTTTGACTCATTCTATGTCCATATGCATGAAATAATGCGTATATTCTCCGCAAATGTAGGGCCATAGGACACCCGAAAGTCGGGTAGAGTGTGAAACTCCATCCCACCCAACTCCATTTAGGAAATATGGCTGGCACGTATGGCTGGCACTTACTGCCATCATTGAAAACTCATTAGTATTTTGCTTCTTTCTTTATATATTTGTGTGTGTGTGTGTGTGTGTGTATTTATGTATGCATGAATGTATATTCATTTACTTTCTTGGCCACAAATGCTAATAAATGTAATAAAGACTAATTGTAAATTTCTCAACTTCCATACGCGTGGAAATATAAATGGGAAAATGGTCGTTTTTAATTCATACACTGCGTTTGAATACTCATCTACCCGACTTTCTAAACTAGTTTGCTCAGCATTGCATTGCTCTGGTACTCTGTTTGCCTCGTTTGTCTTTGGTGCAGAAAAGCCATCACCTAAAAGCATTGTTAGATCGTCAGTGAAAGCTACATGTGCCTATTCATTTGTCACTTGATTTGCATTAATTTTATTCTCTTGTTTGTGGTGTTATACACTGTTGGGAGTTGTGAATCAGACAGACTCGATTGATCCAGCCTAGTTAATATGAGAAACCTCCTTTGTTATATGGGTTCAATCCCTCCATTAAGTCAGTTTGCACTCACCAGGCTAACGAAATACACACACACGCGTAATTGATCCAGGCCCTATAAGCACACATGAGATTGGGATCCCTATTTTGTGGCATTAAATTAACATACCAGTGCACAATAATAACAAAATATATATATATATATATATATATATCTATATCTACCCCACACCCCAGCTCCCCCACAAAAAATAAAAAATAAAAAATGTGAAGAAAGATGCCATTGCACGAAGCCTTTGTATATTTGGATATATGGATACTGAAGAACTATAAATAGCGTCGGAGAGATGATCCCTCTTCGACTTGGGGTGCCATCTTTACTGTAAGTGTTAACGGCGAGCTCATATTGCAAGCAATTTCTCAATTGCCACAACTCTCATGTGTAGCAACTGCAAACACTGTTTTATCTGAATCCGTGTCGAAACATTGCTAGTCATCATCGATCCGAAATAGATATATGTATATATACTTACATGGTACGGCAATATATACATTTGAATTCTATTAATTTTCCTTTTCCTTAAGCACTTCTCCAATCTATTCGATTTCTAAGTTTATTACATTTTGCAAAAGCTTGCTAGAATAAACATTGCAATTCTCTCCACCCCTCTCAAGAACTTTGTATAATTAATTTTACGCACACAAACATATTTATTTCGCGACCTTACCGACCATTTAATTCCAATGGGTCAATAACTATCTTTGCAACCGTCTAGGTGGCTCGGCAACGCCCCATTTTAAAGAATGGCACCCAAATCAGGCCCCGACAAAATAGTAGGTAGGGGTGGCCTCAATTATTTTAACTCTAATAAGATTATATATAGTATGAAGTAATATGCTCTACCTTACCATAAATCCATTCATTTTTTGTACTTTTTAACGGTTCCAGTGATTGAGGAATTGAATATGAATGACAGCCTCCCTCCATCACTCTTCTGACGCACTTGCATACATACACAGGTACAACGCCAAATGCACATACCAACCTTGTTCATTATTCTTCCCTTGGCGTGAAGCTTCCTGAGAGTAATTAGGGATTGAACTAGACGCCCACTCTTGCAATCAACCTGATAACGCCAATCTCCACAAAAGATGATCGTTGGTGTCCAAAGGAGCCTTTGTTCCAGCCCTGCTGTTGCAATGAGTAGTTGTTTCCCCCACTGTGAATATAATTAACTTTTTTTTTTAATTAACCTTTTTTTTTTTTAGTTGTTTGATAAGTGGAGAAGCTTTTATTTACGTAAAATAATAGCATACTGTGAATGTAATGAACTAATGATAATAAGGCTTTTGTTAAATGATAACATTTAGGCATCGAGGGCCAATTGACGAGTAACTTAAAGAATGAGCTATCGTTATTAGTGCAAATATAATGATTAGCTCAAATTATTTGTAGTTGTTTACTTGGGTGACCACCACGCCAATTCAACCCAGAACCAACTCAAAACAAGCCCGAACCATCTGGCCCATTTCAGTTTCCAACTGGAATCAGCTAGGAGGCAGGTTGGTCCCAATTCCACCCCCCTTGAAAATCGATAAAAAAAAATTCAAAAAAAATTAAAGCAAACTGTCATTTGATTGTTAAAGAAAATGGTTCGATTAACAAAAATAAAAATAATAAATTAAGGTCAATTTTTTATTATTATTATTTAAAATTTTAAACTTTTAATTCGTTTTTTTTTTCTCAGAAAAGAAAAAAAAAATGAAAACAGAAATCAATTGGCACCAAGTTGAACGAGACCGAACCGGCCAAAAACAAGCCGGAAACCACTGAATGAATTGGAATTAGCTGAAACGCAAGCCAGTGATTAATCGAACCACCCTTTGAATGATTTGGTTATACTTATCATATTTCTTGAACTTGAATTATTAGTTCTAAACTGTAACAGACTTGTAGTCAGGTTTATTTTTAACTTTCTTTAATTATTACATTATCTTTTTTTTTTTTTCATTTCAAATAAAGGACGAATAAGGATGTCACTAATTTTACCAACTTAGGCAATGTTAAACTTGTTCAATTTTGATAAATTAAAATGAAATTTTCATTTTCCAAAAAAAGATTACAAATTTTCAACTTCTCTAGTAACTTAAATTGGAGCCTCAAGTTAGTTGAATTAAAAAAAAGAGAGAGAGAGAGAGAGAGAGAGAGAGAAAGAACAATAAGGACGAAAATAGGAATCATACGATAGGTGGAGATATTAGTATTAATTGTCCCTAAGTGCTTTTTTAATTTTATGCATTATGTTAAGATCTCATCCATAAAATTCAAGAGATGAGTTTTACATAGAAATTTAACTAAAAATTGTCTGGATATTGATTGGCAGAAAATTATAAACACCTCATAGCATTTATTCTTTTTTTTTTTTTCACAAAAAATCTCTTTTCTACAAATTCTGATCCCACTAAAAACTTGAAAAGATATATAGAGATTCAAATCTAAGACCCTATAATTAATACAATTTTAAGTTCACTTTTACCATGGTTATAATATTTGCTGCTTAGTTCACTCCAGCGAGGGTAAAAGTTCACAACGGGTAAGTTGGACATCCATGGAAATGTCAATTGGTACTCTGCCATTAATGTTTAGAGTAAACCTTATTGCCTATATATAATGTGGATGAGCTTTCTAGTTCATCCATCTCGCCTTACAACATCTTTGTCTTCCTTGAATTTCCATGTCACCAAATCTTTCCCGACATTTGTCTCTTGTACTTGTAAGAAGGTATATTGGTTTGATAGGCTTCAGAAGTGTTACATAAAAGAGAAGAGAGAGAGAGAGAGAGAGAGAGAGATAGAGAGAGCGAGAGAGAAAAGCATAATAGTAAAAACCATGGTTCGCTCCCCATTCTGTGAGAAAGTAGGCTTGAAGAAGGGGCCTTGGACTCCTGAAGAGGACGAGAAGCTCCTGGCTTACATTAAGGAGCATGGCCATGGAAGCTGGCGAGCCCTGCCGGCCAAAGCTGGTGAGTTGCCAGCAGCTAAGCCCCTCCTACAAGATCATTTTATAACACAGGAAACTGTTATACTTTCTATCTCGGGACGACATTTTTTGTTGTCTTGTACTTATAGGCCTCCAAAGATGTGGGAAGAGCTGTAGACTTAGGTGGACTAACTACCTCAGACCGGATATCAAGAGAGGAAAGTTCAGCTTGCAGGAAGAGCAAACCATCATTCAGCTCCATGCTCTTCTTGGAAACAGGTCAGGCAAATAGCTCCCCCCAGTAATGCCTTAGATAGGGGTATGCTTATTTCTTCTCCGAATTTGGCGGGTGGGGCTCCCTTTCTTTTGATCCCTAACGCGTAGGAGCACACTTATTTAGAAGAAAAATGAGTTTAATTCAAGCCCATCAGGATACTTTTGTAATAAATCATCACTTGTATTCGTGACTGACCTTCCTTTTTGTGTATCTAAACATAAAAAAGAACGTGATAATGTAAAAGACTTTCATGACGTGGAGTTTGAAAATGGTTAAAATATGCTTAACTTTATCCTTATTTTTCAGAATGAGATCATTTCTGTTACCAAAACTTGTGACCAAATTTGACATTTGAAAGTCATTTTAAAATTTGGTTACCAACCATAAATTAAGCTTCTTCTTAAAACAAGACATGATATATATAATAACTAGCTAATAGCCTAATACTGTTGCAGTTTCGGAAAGTATACAAGTTATGCTGATGGTCTCTTCTCTCCTGTCTTTTTTTCTTTTTGGGTTTGAGGTGGTCGGCCATAGCAACTCACTTGCCCAAAAGAACTGATAATGAGATCAAAAACCACTGGAATACTTATCTGAAGAAAAGACTGGACAAAATGGGCATCGATCCTGTGACCCACAAGCCAAAAGTTGATACCTTTGGCAGTGGTCACTTCAAGGACGCTGCCAACTTGAGCCACATGGCTCAGTGGGAGAGAGCTCGGCTTGAAGCAGAGGCCAGACTGGTCCGTGAGGCTAAGCTAATATCCAATCCTCTCCAAAGCCAACTCAGAACAACTCCGTCATCTCTGTCCCAGCTAACCCTCAAAGCCACAGCTCCACAAGCGAGACCGAGATGCCTTGACGTGCTCAAAGCATGGCATGGAATGGTAGCCGGCATGTTCTCGGCCGCCACCACCGGCGACCTTCTCGAGTCCCCAACAACCCCATTCAATTTCTCAGATAACGCATTGGCCATCCCAGCCATTGCACCCCATAAGAATTCAACTTCTACGCTTGAGTTGCCCACAACAATTACGAATGCCCCATGCAAAAGGCATTTGGGGCTGGCTGAAGAGTTAATCACTACAGGAAATGATTGGAAATGCTTGGCAAACTTGAGCCAAATGCCACAAATGAAAGAAACATTATCAGACGGTAGTTACTCTTCAATGGCAATGCAAGAAGTGGCAGCCAGCAGCGGGTTCTCTAGCGAAAATGCTTGGCTATTGGAACCAGAAAACAATAACAAGAATGAAGATGTTGCTGTTGCAACACCAATAACTGGGAATATCGTGGGAGGAATTTCAGACATTTTGGGTTACAATTCTGATGATCGGAACCCGTCAATGGCGGCCGTAGAGAGTGTTGCTAATAATGGAAGCAGCTGTAATGGAAATCTCGAGGAGAATAGGATCTACTGGAATAACTTGCTTGATTTGGTGGAGGCAGCTTCGCCTTTCGGTTCCCACATCTTCTGAGAACTGATATCCAATTAACAGTGTGGGAAAAAAAATGTTCAAATATGGACTTAATTAATGTGTGCACTTCCAAATGTGCATCAAGTGTCAACATCAGTCCACTTCTCAATTCAACCACCTTTGGAGCCAACCTTGGATCCGTCTGTTTCAAAAGCGGGCTTCGCCACATTCCTAAAGTTTTTTTTTTTTTTTAAATATATTTCTTATTATCATCTAATGGTTCCTGCTCTCAAATTGTTGCTAGTTACCAAGTAGCATCAATTTAATATTTTATCAGATGCATCGTGAATCGACTAGGCACAGTCACTCTTGCACTGTAGAATTTAAAAACAATTTTGAAGGGGTTTTATATACCTTCCTTAAAAATTATTTTTACAACTCAAATTTATAAGTTTTAAATTATAAAATAATCATGCTTTTGTACCAAGGCTAATCCTTCTGAATAGGTAACGAAGAGGATTATCCAAATTAATTCAGCTTTAAATTTCTCAAAACATAAGAAAATGTTCAGTCTATACATAAATATTCATCTGAGGATCACTCGTACCAAGTAACCATTAGGTATATTGGATTTACAGTGTGATGGGTACATCGACCAAGTCAATCGAGATATTTAACATGTTATCTTTAAATTACATATAATTGTTTCATCTACCATTTTAATATCTTCTTCACTACTACTTATGTTCATCTAGATACAAACAGCAGCAGCTTCAATTAATTAACTGTTGCTAGACCACATGTGCGACCAAATTGA
Source organism: Ceriops tagal (assembly GCA_021533255.1). Taxonomy (NCBI): domain Eukaryota; kingdom Viridiplantae; phylum Streptophyta; class Magnoliopsida; order Malpighiales; family Rhizophoraceae; genus Ceriops; species Ceriops tagal. The sequence goes on along the minus strand of CM038610.1, from coordinate 6,736,314 downwards.
GGTGGATGATAAAAGAAAAAGTAGAGGACGACCAAGGATTGGATATCACTGCAGCCTACCTTTTAATCCGAACGATGCTTTTCTTTTCTTTTTTTTTTTTCCTTGTTGGAGCGAAATATGTACAAGGAGGAAATTTTCTTTTCTTTATGACGGCAACCTCTCTATGTAAATTTGATATATTTTACATCTTAGACGATATTAATATACTTTGTTTTTCTATTTTTTTTTTTTTTATAAAAAGGATCATGTTAGAGTGTCCCCTCATACACGTTAAAAAATGATTTTTTTTGCTTTTTACTTTTTACTTATTAGTTACCAAATTGTTCTCATCCTTGAAAAATTTTCCACGCACACACATTGACATATATAGACTGATATTAAGAACACCGCCCAGGAGGCTGCGCCATGGATTCACAGCCAAGCTCCATGGCTTAATTTTAACTACATAAGGCCTCTAAAATGTTGTCCTTGACTAGACTAGCTGAGGTGACTTGCCTTAAAATCAATATATATCAGTGTCTCTTTCCTCATTATGTAGCTTGATCTTTTCAAATCACTGGCCCCATCCATAGGCCCCAAGTACCGATGAAAAGTTTGTGGTCGGGCGAATTGGGTCCATCAGATAATGCAGTTAACGCTCAAATTGCTTTCGCAGGAAACAATCTTAGGGTGTGCAATTGCGAAAGTACTTATTATTACTGATTATTGGACATAAATAATTAATTAAACATGACAGGGATTTTTTTTTTATTTTTTGAACGAGTAGAAACTAAATTAGTATACAATTCTCCTTTGGAACTGGAATCATTGAGATCGTACCGCGTGACATGGGCTGCTATTTCTCGGTTCTCAAAGATTTCGCATCAATGGATATGTAGGACCACATTCACCAGTCTGAAGGTACAAAAGAGCCAGCCATAGAACATCCTATTGAGTTGATTGTGGGGGTTAAAAGCCAGTACACAACTCTTACGGTGTGGAATCACTTTCAAGAAGAACAATCATAGAAAAATTTAGTAACCAATAAATTCGCTTATTATTGTCTTATAAAATCTTACAAAGATGGGAAGACTATCTCTTGCTCCTTATTCTGTAGTTGCTTAATACAAAAACCATAGGTTATTCTAATTGAAAAAGTGATTATAGTCCCTACTTTTTGCATCAAAATTTCAATCATGTAACCAAACTACAAATAACTAATTTCTTGTACCCCCCCCCCACACACACACACACATATATGATAAGTAAAGAAGTTTTATTTGTGTAAAAAGAAAAAAATAATAATGCCCAGTACAAGGGAGGGAGAGAGAGGGAGGGAGAGAGAGAAAAAAAAAAAAGCCCCCTAGATACAAAAAATACTCTTAAAGGTACACCAAGCCAGTGTGCACAAGGAGCAAGTAAAACTGAAATCTCAATCCAAAGGAATACCATAACCAAAACACTGTTTGGACTAAAGAAAACTGACGTATGATATCATTTGAGCACACTGTTATACCAACATTATCACATATAATTTGAGTTGATTGCCACATTTTACTGCTCCGTGAAGGCAAAAATTTTCCCTTCCAAGGATTGTTTGCACGGAAGCAATTGTCCGTGGTTAGACATAACCGGGGCTTACTTAGTTTTCCGGAGGCAAGATGATCGAGATCTTGTGGTGTATATAATAATTATTAATGAAAAACCTTGTACGGGAGGCCATTAAACACAACGCAGAACGAAAATTACAGCACCATTACTCGACTCTTTGGCCTTACCAATCAGCGTTCAAATGATACAGCTAGATTGGTCCTTAATAATTATCGGGACATTTTATCCTTCATATATAGATTATTTATTTACCCTACCAGCTAGCCCATGAATTTCTATTTACCCCACCTAGACCGTGAATTTTTATGTCAATCAGCTTTGCAATGATATAGATTGGTCATTAATAATCACCCCCACATGACTTAAATCTTTCTTTTATACAGGGTGTTGTTTATTATTTACCCCCCACCTATTTACATCGCTTTTTTATTTACCCCACCCAACTAGAACATGCATTTCTATTTATTTACCTCACCTATAGCCCAAGAATTGCTTATGGCCGCTTAACAGTATAAGTTCTTCTCCAACCAATAACATTTAATATTCTACCTTTTTGACATAGAAATTCACTTAAAAAGTTTTTGCCTTACCCATGTTTTCTTTTTTTTCTTTTTGTTTTTTGGTGTGTAGTTTTGCGCATATCCATGGTTGAAAATGATATGTCCAGACTAAAAACACAGCATGGGAAACAAGAAGGTTGTAAATAAAGTAGCGGAGAACCCTATACTAATAAAAATCAAGTATAAACACGATGCATTGTCTGGTCAACATTTGAGGCACCCTGTTCCACATGGGCCATGTGCATGAGGCACTGGACATTTATCCCTTTAACGCTCTGTCAGCTGTGGTTTTGGTCTTCATTTAGATTTTTTCCGGACTAAATAATTTTAATTTGCATAACTGTAAAAAAAACTTATCGTCAAACTCTTCGAAAAAGAGAAAAATTATCTTCCCAAAAGGTGAGATGAGTTACTTGAAAACCCCGTTTGTAGCAAGGGCGGAGAACTTTGAATTTTGGCTTCCTCAAAGTCATAAAAAATTTAAATAATGAAAAAGGTAATATGATTTCTATTTATTTGTTTTTTAGTATATTAGATGACAAGTTAAGTAACATGAACCAATAATTTTATTATTATTATTATCATTTTTTTTCTTTTCTGTAGCTTCTATCTACCTAATTTATGGCAAAGGACAACTTGTGGTAATTGCGTAACCTATATAACAGGTCATGATTGGGAACGTTTCTCCACCACGAATAGGTCCTTCGCTTCAAGTGACATGATCGGTGGTGTGATCCCTATGAGTGATTGATTAGTTTCTTCTTGTGTTCTTGTCTTTATTTCTTCTTAGGAATTCATTACACCAATGAAGAATCCTGATGAAGTATGAACGGGACTGACATCATACCAGCATCAACATAGCCTCATTTTTATATATGTTATGCACAATAAAAATAACAAAATATGGAACAAGACTTAAGAAAAAAGTGCAAAAACCTTGAAATTCAACACGTATCACTGTTACTACTTTTTTTTTTTTTTCCTTACAGCTTGTTGCACTTTTTCTCGGCTATGTTCATACCGCGTTAGGATCTTTCGTCCTTCTAACATTTCTGTTTTTACTATCTGTCACCTAAAAACAAAAATTGATTTTAATATCCTAGCATTTTGCACCTAACAAACGAATACTCGAGTATTAGAGAAAAAAATGGACGTTGGTGGGTAGAGATGCCTTAGGAGAAGTTATTTCTTGTACCCAAGTTTACGTACTGATCATCTCGTTGGAAAATACGAAGGCATTACATCTGAATTTAAAATTTTAGTTATTAAATTTGATTTATTTACAAATTATTTACTTCCATTTATTTGTAATGTAAAACTTTTATTTATACATTCATATTTTAAACATCCATTCTTCTCGCCGAACTATGTGCATTGTGCATCAAATTGGGTGGACTGAACTGGATAGCTCCAATTGCTAAGTATAAAGTGGATGAGTCTATTGCCTAAGCGTACGAAATCGTAGGACTTGTGTACTTGCTTAGCTGATATAATGTACATGAAAAAGTTTGTGTGTACCTAGAATTTGTCTATCTAGGCATTTTTTTTGGGGGGGGGGGGTGGGGGACGATGTGCCAGAATTATGAAAAGGTATGTAATTACGTACTTTAGGATTGAATATATTTTTTAATAAATTAAAAAATTGCAAAATTAAGAAAGTTTTCTTTCTCTACGGTTATATACATGCATTTCTTTTTTAGTTTTTTCTTTTGTTTTCCCTTTCATCAAACAAAAGAATTGCCTGGTTAGATCCCACATGTAGAATTGAAGCAAAGAAAGAAAGAAAGGGGAAAGAAAAAAAAAGGGGTAAAAGAGAGGGGAGAACGTGAAAAGGTGGAAGAACATTAATAAGTAGTCCTAATTACCTTTGGTCCCCAGGTAGTGCAATGGTGGATTTATGAATTTATACTTGTCTGGTTCGGTTTTCCTATTTGCTTACATTTATTCCATGAAAGAGTCTGATGAATCACAACAAAAAGGAGGAACAACGTAGCTGTGCATGCTATTCCTCACCAGCGGCCCCCCCCCCCCCTGCGTTTTTTCTTTTTTTAAATTTTTGTACGTAAAGTGATGTACTTTGATTTCCTGATGTTTCTCCTTCAATTCAAACCAGGTGCTTTGAGAGGATTATTGACAGTCCATTTTATTTTCTTTTAGTTGGTTGGTGTAAGAATTTCAACCTTAGTTGTTGCAATTAAAGGTCTAACAACCCTATCTAAAATCGATGGTATTGTTGTTTATTGGTTTGATTTTGATTTCCACATTTGTGAACTGTGTCCCTCTAATGGGAAGAAGATGCAGGCAGTGTCATCTAATCATTGAAAAAAGCTTGAGTATAGTTATCATGTGACTTGATAATAAGGATATAAAATCATATAATTCAATGTTAATGTTAAGAGATATTAGTAATAGAATTAAAAATCAAATTTTCATTTTCTTCTGCCTATCTATAGAAGTGTAATTTTTTTGTAAATATAATGATAAAAAAATAATTAAGAATAATTACTTTCTTGTCTAGAAATAAATATTTAACTCAATTACTGTTAATTGATTTTATTAGTTTGATTTTTTTTTTTTTAGTATTTAACTTCTGTTGAGGGTCTCCTTTTATTTTGAAACTTTTGATAGACTAGGGATATTATTTCGAATTATATATATATGTATGAAATTATATATAAGGATATATATATATATATATATAGAATGAAATAATTATAAAATATTTGTGTGGATTGTAGTCACATAATCCCATTATTTATTTATTTATTCATGTATTTTTGGTGGGTGTTTTGGGGGGGGGGTGGGGAGGGGTAAGTCCTCATATAAAGTAATCTATGTTTTTTCCTAGTTAATGCATAACCAGGCATCATGTTGGATACAAGAGGGTCATCTCAAAATCAGCCACCAATTGTTCCCTCTCATTTGAAGTTCACACATCATCTTAATTAATACGGTTCGTGAATGAAGTTGATACATCTAAATGTGCAAAATCAACTCTTTTTCAGGGACACCATTCATCCACACATCATTTCGTTTATTTTTACCAATTTATAGCATAAATACAACTCTTACGAAGAAGTTTAATCTCAACTCTCGATCGTAAAATAATAAAAATCAAACTTGAATATGAATTAATTGGTAGTAAAGAATAAGAAAATCACACACACACACACACACACACAAGCGTATTGGTAAACTGTACATAATGGATCGCGAGCTTGCAAATCGAATTGATGACAAAGAGCTAGCAAGGATAAACAGGTCATGAACTATCGTAGCTTGATCCACAAATAAACAGGCTTGAACCAAGTGCTTCTTCTTCTTGTTTTCTAAAATTTTAGCATGGCTAGACAGTAAAATCAATAGAATTATGAGACTCGAATTTTGAAATCTTCAATTTTGGAAACAACTGGAGTACTAGTTATAGATAATACTCGTTAGTTATTTCATGTCTTGTGCAATGTAGCAAAAATTCTCAATCCGGGTCTAATTCAAATCGATCACAAAAACTTGGAAGTTAATATATCAGTTGGATTGATGGGTTGGGCGAGATTAATTATGGGATCACTTAATTTTTGAGTAACCAACTGCTAGGTATTTTTAGTTTCAGGCCCCAGGGGATCAGTTTAACGATGTTGGGTCAGTTGTGGCCCAATTATTTTGCAGTATTCAGATGTCTTGGTGGTGGATCTTAACATTGCAATCCAGCTGCTAATGTTCTCACCTAAAGCAGAAGTGAAAAACGACTCCAATAAGGCACTGCAAAACTCATTCCATTTTGATGGCAAACTCCATTGACATCAAATCTTTAATCCAGGCGTAACTCATCCATACTTTTGTTTTTTTTTTTTTTTTTGTGTCTGTGTAATATTTTTGCATTATAAATCTGGGACTAACAACGTCGGTACATCATTTTTTAGACAATATACACAATTAGAATTGCACAGTTGCACCACTCCTTTTTCCCAGTTTTAGCCATGGAAGTCGCAGCAGCTTCCACGGTGGACGCCATTAACGTCCTTGCAAGTTTCATGGCCCGAAAACAAACCCATTCTACAGCCTTAAGCTCAAGACGGCCTTCTCCAAAACCCAACTCACTTACCTTTTGTGTCTCAAAACCCAATGAAACAGCTGAAAATTCGACTGTAGAAACCAAGACCAATCCAAGACCTCAGAGCACTAAAACACCTGTTTCAAATTCTCTGTCGTCTTCTTTTTCGTTTTCATCATTGTCAACTGGGTTGGTGTTCGATGTTGGTGCCAAAGATTCATGGGACGGCAAGGAAATTGGATCGCCGGTAGTGAAAAGGTTCCTGAGCGGTGAGGAAGAGAGGTGGTACATCTGGAACCATGGGAATACTTCTATCCAGCGTTTTGATTCAATGGGATTAGCAGTTTCAAACAACAGAATTCATTGGGAGAGGAGTGTGGGGCCTGTTGGATCAAGTGGGGATGTAGGCTTGGTTATGGAGTGTAGTCAAGATTGGTTGTCTTCCATGGAAGTGGTGATCTTAGGATGTATTATCATTCATTTGATGTGGAAAAGCGGGAATTTGGTATAGGAATTGCAAGGTCAGGAGATGGGATTAACTGGGTGAAACTGGGAAAGATATTGTTGGGGGGGGGGGGGAGAGGAAAGATTGGCTCTTTTGATGAGATTGGAGCAGTCAATCCATGCATGGTCAGAAACAGGAAAGATGGGAACTATGTAATGGTACATGAAGATATTGCTGCTGGTGGAAAGAGGAGTATTGGTTTGGCAGTCTCTCCTGATGGAATTGAAGGAGTGGAGTAGGCATCAAGATGTGCCAGTGCTAAATCAACCTCTGTGAGATGGATGGGACAGCAAAGGAGTTGGGTCTTCTTGTTTGATGCAAATGGATGGAGGCGTTGATGAATGGAGATTGTATTATACAGGAATTGGCAACGAGGGAAAGACTGGGATTGGCATGGCAGTTTCTCAAGGGAATGATATTAGTTCTTTTAGGAGATGGAAGAAAAATCCAGTTGTAAGATGATAGTGGGACTTAGAGTTACAAATGTTGTTGGTCAATAATTTTTTGAATTTGTGTAGGTAAGAAGGGTTTATATTTTGTGAATTCAAGTCACGCCACTCTTATTCCTCTATTGATTATAAATTTTTGCGAGTAAGAAGGATTTGTAATTTGTCCACATTTCCAATCAAAGAGTCCGCTAGTGTCACCCAACAACTTAGGTTCAATAAATGAAATGAAGAGACGCTTTATTAATGGAGAATTGTTAAATTCGCTTGCTACGTACCGAGTGAGCTCTTGTCTACGCATGGCTCCGCACCGTGGATCGACACAAATAGTCAATCGTCCAGTGTTTGAACCAGCCAAAGCTACTATACCCTCGGTGTTACAGTTCAAACTTCTTTCACGCATTTCTATGAGGATTCTTTTGATGAGTTTCGTCGTCAAAACCTGGATGCGAGATTTGAATAGTTGAATGAATGGCAAAGTAAATGGTAAACTAATGTAAGCTGTCAGCACGCCAACCTGGTACACAAGCAAAGATAATTCACTCAACTGACGAAAATTTGAGCAATTCTCACGCATTTGTCGGATTTGACTCAATTGGTTGGCACATAATTTCAGGCTACTCTAGCGTAGAACATTCTTACCCAAAACTACGTGAAAGAGAAGGTCCTCAAATTGCTGCTCTCTGAAGACATGCTGCCTTGCAGTTCTCAATTACCACTGATTATACAGTAAATCTATAACTGTAAGCGAAAGTGGTAAGCTGAGGAAAATGATGCGCAACTATAAAAAATAGTGACTGTCAACCACCTTGAGACCCCAGCTCATGTCTTCACAATGTCTCACGTGAGGAACAAGTGCACCTGTATCGGTTCCTCTCCTAGCCTTGCAGTCATAAAAGGGAGGAGCATGAAAACAAGGCTCCACTGACATGGCTTGTCGACAAGGAGGATCTGGGGTTATGTCATTTTCTGGCTTGCTAAGGATCCATGGCTTCAATCCTCCCAGACCTTGAGCCACATAGCCAAAGGTTGACCATGAGCTTGTGACCAACACGTCAGTCAGACTAAGGAGGTACATTTCGGCCCATGCTTTTCTGTTGTGCATTTGTTTATCTGATTGTTGGTACCCCTCATGGCTTGGCTGGTAAACCCCAATGAGACCTCCAGTCACGGTTGGGTGGTCCCAATACATGTTCCTTAGATTCTCGGAGTAACCTGAATTTAGAGATGTCACCAGAACAGCCGTCGATTTTGGGTTTTCAGATGGATTGACGATGGAATCTTGCAAATCTACATCTGGCAGTAATTTCTCCTTCAGAGTACAGGCTAAAATTTGATCCATCACGTGTTTTAAGGGACCAGGTCTTGCATCAAACACTCTTACCTGAAGGCCAATTTTTTCATCTGCCTTGGACAAGTAAACTTGATAATACCTTACAATTAACCCCCACACATGATTTGAGGGGTGGAAAAGGTACCGACCCAGGTGGTGGAAAACTGTTCCTTTTTCGGGGAACATTTTGCTCAGTTCTTCATCAAAAGATGTCATCAGGAAAAGAGATGGAACAAAATAGTTGTCTGTTTTCATAATCAACCAAGGAACCTTTGCCAGAAGAGCTTGATCTCCATCACAAAAGAAAAGCTTGTCATGGTCACCATAATCATGAACTAGATGCAGGTATAAAAATGATGGTATTAACTCTGCTGAAGCACTTATGGGATTGTTCTTCAGCATGTTCCCATAACAATGAGAGGAGTTCTGACCAAATCCATTAAACTGATTAATAAGAGGGAAATCTAGGGGCAGTAACCAAGATTTCTCTGGAAACGGCTCACAAAAGAGGTCTGCCATATCCTTTCCCGGGTCAACAAGAAGGACTCTGTTTGTGAGAAGGGCATAAAGAAATGTTGATGCTAGGGCTAACATCCTATTGCCCAAGCCACTATATGATATCCACACAATGTAATTACAATCAGTGGAACCAACCTTGGAGCCTGATTTGAGTTGTTCAAGGGCTAAGTTGTAGGAATGAGTTCCGGGGCCACAACGTTTATGGAGATCCTCGTAATTTCTGAGTTTGGCTACAAGATATGAGGAAGGCTTATGATGTGAACTCTTGCGATATAGAAAGGACCGATACCTACTGGTACAAGTAGCTTCGTCAAACCCAGAAAGAAGAAGTCCATCAAGCAGTTTATCACTGAGATTCTCAGCATGTTCGGAGAAAACTGCTTCAGATCCTGTTAGAAAAAAAAAATTGAGTCCAATTCATCTTTAGCCAGACAGATGACAATAAGAATCTGCCATCTTGGGTCATCATAATTCTATACGAATTTATTACATCAAGTATACTCTTTTCCAAAATTCAGACATAATGGCATGTAAAAGAAATTTACGACCACGAAGCTACAACATAAAAAGCTGTGTTCTACGAAACGCTGCTCCAAGACAAGACAGCAATCTAAGTATCAGCTAAAACTTTATTAATCGAATCAAGGCAGCACCACGCGCAACGCGCACTCCAAACAGAAATAATTGAAAAACTGTCCTCGAAATATTTTTGAATTAAATGCAGAAGCAAAATGAAAAGTCTACATATTACTGAAAAAAAAAAAAAATCAACGTAGTAAAGCCATTGGGCGGGGAACGAACGAACGAACCGAACTGACCTGGTGATGGTGGCGGAGGAGTGTTCTGGCCGCCGGTGGCGGTGGAGGCGGCGGATCTGTCATGGAGAACTCTGGCTTCGGCGAATCCCAAGGCCCGATCGGACGGCGAGGGACGAAGCATTAAGGAAAGCGCGAACAGGACGGGCAGAGCTACTAGGGAAGCCACCAAGATCTTGGCGAGACTCATGGCACTGAATCCGAGTCTCTTGGCCGCCTCAGCTGGAGACCGCCGGGCAGCGATCTGTTGATCTGCGTGCTTGGACAGTGATGATCGCTTCCTCAACAACGTTTCCAGATCCATCCAATTCTGCATTTCCCGCGGACCTTCAAACTCTGTTTGGTTCCAGCGCTGCGAGGACTTTGCTTTGGACTCCTTACAAAGCTATTCTACTCTGGCACTGCTTAAATGTGAATATATATATATATATATATATTGATACTACGTCGTATCGTAAACAGCAGTTTTCCTTCCCGGTCATTGCCGCAAGTCTCTCATTCTCGGAGACATCAGAGAGTAAAGAGAACCAAAAGAGAGCAATCTCAATCAATGGCGATTCGACTGGGGATGCTTAAAAGCTGCGTAGGCGCTAACGGTGGGCTCACGTCGGCTCTCAGGAGATGGGCCCACGCGGCGGCAGCCATTCCTCCGCCGTTGGACACGTCCATCGACATGCCGGTCAAATCTCCGCCGTTGCGCTCGCCGGGGTTCGATCCAAACCCGTATAGTGGTAACAACCACTTCCACAACTTTGGATTTGGGTTCCCGGGTTTCTCTTTCGGTGGGTCCATGGAGCTTATGGCTGTCCCCAAAAAGAAGGTGAGAACGGTTCTCGTCCGTGTCTTTTTTTGTTTTTGTTTTTCAATTGTTCCGTGTTTGTTTGTCTTCGGTCTACGAATTGGGGTTTAGGGTATTTGGGGGTTTTGATTGGTTGGAGTTGAATAGGGTTTAGGGTTTTAGAGGATGAACTGATGGCCGATTTACTGGCATTACTGATTCCTTTTGATTTATGGCTATTTGGATGCTTGTTAGATTGTTTGTATAAGCTTGTCGGAAAATGTTGGGTGGACGCAGGTCTTTGGCTCGGATTGACGTGAACCCCACAGAAAGTGCAATTCGGGATCTCATCTTTGATCTTTGCGCAACCAACGATTTTGATTGCAACTTTTTGTATACTTGTGTTACTCTCGCGTCAAAAACCTTGCTTCCCTGTTGAGCCCAAGTTTATATATTGCAAGATTTGATGGAGCGTGATTCAAGTTGATACTAATTCTTTATATGTCTTTTGTAAATCATGCAGGTTTCTCCCCATAAGAGAGGCATTAGGAATGGGCCAAAGGCTTTGAAACCAACCCCAGTGATTATTCGTTGCAAGTAAGGATTTTTCACAATTGAAGGAGTATGGCGTGATGGGATGTATCTCTAATTTCTTCAATTTTGTCTGCGTGTTAGGACATCTGGTTCAAGCACCCAGATGATTTTTTGAATTATTTCTGCATCAAAATTAGGTTTGAGTTGGCTTCTCCAAGTGAACAATTTTTGTTGCACGCTTTGGCTATTCTGGCTTGTCTATACAATAGAGGGTTATGGCTTGAGTGAATTTTGTAACTGAGGAACAGCACCGGTTTTCCTTCTTTTGTGCTGTAGTTTAGCAAACCGGATCCAAAATAGCACTTAATGTGTTCATTACAATCGCTTTTGTTCTCTAAAAGTAAACCGAGTGGGTTTATCCTGATCTCTGTTTGAAGTCATTCATAAGTTCATGATTACCTGATGCATTTGATTCCAACTCTTTAAAATACTCTCAAGCAATGAAAGTATGTCCGTACCTATTGTGTGATTGTTTTCTGCATTTTTCTGTTTGATTGCAGGATTTGTCACAAAGTTAAGCTGCCACACTTCTATTGTTGCAGCGGCGACAGGGGTAAGAATGGTGAGCAAAGTAACTAAGCAAGCTGATTGAAATACCTGCTGGTGGAGGCAAAAATAAGAATCAATTTGTAGAAGATTGAGCTTAATGTCTAGGTTTCCATCAATATGATTGGAACTTCATTGCTATAGCTAGTACCTTAGTTACACTTTCCTTGTGGTAATTAAGATTGCATTAAGCCGTTTTGCATTTATCTTTCTCCTCCATCAAGCATGCATACTTTTTACAGTATGAACTTGCAGCTGCAACGGCAGCAGTGCTGTCTGCATACTGCGACCTGCAGCATTTTCCATTCCCTAATAGGAGTTGCTAATCCCGTAGTGTTTTTAAGGCTGTAAACTAGCCCGATCAATTTGCGTGCTCTGGCTCTAAACTCTGAGTTTGCTCAAAAGTCCATGTTCAATTTTGGTTTCATATTTATTTTGCAATGTACCCAAATAATAATAATATTGATAATAATTTGTTTTGCATGTTGCAAAAGGAGCTCTAGACTTGGTCACAGATATCACAAGTCAACATTTATTATTATTTCACCTGAATTTGTATTATAGGCACCTTTTCGGCTTATTGAGTTATTGGAGTCCAAATTTGTTAAATGCAGTTTTATTTAATTTTCGCGTTTATCTGGATTTTCAGGGTAATTCTCACAAATAACAAAATGGGCTATATTAATATATGCTTGTAAAAATTATTATGCAAAATAATAATAATGAGCGGGCAGGAATAGGCAAGTGCAAGAAATTGGAATTTGTTTAGTAATCAAGGTTTTTATTAAAAATAAAAATTGTCAATCTATCGAGTAATTACATTTTGTTTTTGTAAGTCATAAAGTTTTAATTGATTTGACTTGTGTAATTTCATTATCTTGAAAAAGAAAATTGTAATTTCATTACATAGAACAGGGATGAGTTAAATTTCTCAAATTTTAAAAATAACAAATAAGAAATAAACTGTCAAATTCTTTTTTACCATTCTTCTCAATTCTGGAATATTATTTGCAGGTAAGTTTTGGTAATAAAAATCCATTGTTTTTCTATAATGAATGTAAAAGAAGAAGAAAAAAATAAACTTGGTGCTGAAAAATAACAAAGAAATTTGTGACGCCTCTAAACATTGGGAATAATCCAAGCTGACGTCAATTGCGGATCTCATGAAGCTTACTGCCAAAAACACATGCTTACAGAGACCACATAGCATAGCCTCTCCAATCTAGTCGTTGTTTTCTGGTAAATACACTCTTTTCTTTTATTTTCCCCTTTTTTTATTGGTAATTAATATATAATGTTGTGATATATTTGAGTTGAGTGATGATCAATGAATTGTTGTGCTTTTTTTTGTGTTCTTAAATTTTTGGAGAGAACAGCACGCAGATTGCTTGCTTGCTTGTTTGATTTGCTGATAATGGTTTTTTTTTGCTTGGTTTAGCAATTTTTATGTAAATTATGCACACTAAAAAGTGCATTTTTAGTACACGAGACTCGTACACTGCGAAGACACCAACACCTTTATGTGTTAGGCAATGCTTTGTTACCATGAAAATGGTGTACATTCAAACTCCAAGTTGAAGTTTCAAGGGGAAAAGAAAAAAGAAAAGTTCTAAGTTACTGTTAAATTCGGGGATTGATCCAAAATACAGCTCACTTGCTTTGGCCAATTGTTTCCTGGATGATTAGGATTGATTCATTGCACCTATAAGATCTACTAGAAACGCAGGACAGATGAAATTTGGTAAAGAATTCAAGAGGCAAAATGGTGCCTGAGCGGGTAGACGCTACATGAATTACAATGGACTGGAAAGGATACTACAAGAATTCTTGCGGTACAAGAACAGGAGGCGACCCTCCGTGCCCTTGAAAGTCTTGCGGCGCAGGTTTACACTGCCGACAGCCATCGACGGTCCAAGAACATTGTGGAAGAAAAAATAATTGTATTTCTTAATTTAATTCAAGAATTTACAATTTATATATATAGCAACGAAATTAACTTATTTAAGAAGTATTAGTTGTTCTTAATTTAGTAACATACAAAATTTTTTATATTTATACCACAAATTACTTTTTTTAATACTCTTTTTAAAATTAATTTATAAATATTTTTTGATATTATCTTTCTTCTAAAAGAATCGAACTAATTTTTAAATATTTTTTTTGATAAGAATATTAGCAACCTATTAATATGTAGATATGTAAGGAACATACATTAACACACCTCTAAGTTTTTTTTTTTTTTTATAATAAAACATTTATCTAGTTTGATATATTTAGTCTCACTAAGAATTAGATTATGAGTCATTAAAATCACAATTTTATTATCACAATACATTTTCATAGGAAGTAACATATGAGATTTGCAAATCAACATATGAGATTTACAAATCTTTTAGTAATCTCTTAATCTACATTATTTCACCCTCATGTGTAAAAAATTTAAGTTCTATTTCAACACTACTTCATACTATAACAATTTGCCTTTTGCTTTATATTTTGCCAAATAGCTAAATTTCTACCAACAAAAGTATAATAACTTGATATTGACTACTAATTAGTAATACTTCCTACTCAATTAGTATTAATGTAAACTTTTATCTGAATATTACCATTTTTTTTAAAACAACAAACCTTTGTTAAGTGTCCTTTTAAGATACCTTAATATTTTATACGCAACATCAAAATGTTTTATCTTTGGCGCATGGATAAATTAACTTACTACACTTATAGCAAATGCAATATTAAGACGAGTGTGTGATAAGTAACTAAGCTTACCTATTAAATGATAAATTTTTTTCTTCCAATCACATTTTTAGTAATAGCTAAATGTAGCTTTAAATTAGCTTTAATTGGAGTTTAAGTTGCTTCATGCAGGTTGCTTTTATTGAGTAAATCAAGGATATATATATATATATATACCTTTTTTTGATCTTATAAACTCTAAGACTAAGAAGTACTTTAACACTCCTTGGCCTTTAATTTCAAATTCTTCAGCTAATCTTTTTTTAGTAGTGATAATTCATCAAAATCATTATTTCTAAAATTATATCATCCATATATACAATTAAAATTGCAACCTTACCTTTCTTAGAATGCCTATAAAATATAGTATGATTAGCTTGACTTTAGCAATATCCATATCTTTTTACTACCTTCACAAAATGTTCAAACCAAACTCTTGGAGACTATTTAAGACCACAAATTGATCAAAGATGATGCTTCTCTTCTAAGAATGAAGGTTAATACTTCTCGTTTTATCTTTAAGTGTCCAAGTACAAGTCAAGACAAGCTAGTCCCTTTTTCTTTTCCATTTGAAACCAATATTATCATCAAAGTGGCATTTGCATGAAGTTCAAATTGCTTTATTTGAGTTGAATTATTCATCTCTATAATATTCTTGATGAATACAATCAAACATCTCTTGGGACCAAGTTTTTATGTGTAAACCTTTTGCAGAGTTTATAATTATCTTACCTTTCAATATGAATGGCATACGATTGGTACCTATGAAAACATGTAAAATATGTTAGAATGGATTGAATTGAAATTAGTAAACGTGATAAAGAAAGAAATGAGATCCTGAAACATGACTTTGGTTTTCATCCATAATAGTATAGTGTTTATGAATGTCACCATGCTTAATATAAGCAATCATTTTTCTTTGTGAGAAAGGATAATATTTTCTTTCCTTTTTTTTCTTCTTTTTCCAGGTATTACTAATTAATTAGTTATGTGATTCACTGGGTGATTACCCTTCTTGAAAGGGTGAAGGCTATCATTTCTCAAATGCAAATTGTAGGGAAAGGATGAAGATGTTAAAGTCAACGGTTAAGAAAAAAAAAACATAGCATAACATTTTTTCAAGCAAGTAGTATCGAGTGTAAATATTGCTTTTATTAGAAGAGTTGGTGCTATTACATTACTTTTGTCAAGTTCTAACTTGCTCTTTTAAGGTTTAGCAGGCAATAATACTTTGTCAAACTCCAACAGCTTTAGTTTAAAAATTTAAAAGTTTTAATTTGAATTTTAAGTTGTATGTGTTGAAGCCTTAACAAATGTATCAAGTTTAAATTTTATATTTTGAAAATCCTTTATATAATAAGGATTAGTGTTAATGAGAAAAGTAAGAAAAAGTTGTGTTTATGTTTGTTCTCTTTGTTGTAACATTCTAGCAAGTTCCTTCAAAACATTTTCTTCCTTTCGTGTTATTGCTACTACCACTTTCCATCGCAAATCCATAAAACCAAACTTTGTCATTAAACTCTTAACTTTATACACATAATTATCAATAATTATATGTTATTTTTAATTATTTTCTCACATGTCGATGTCAGATATAAACTCAACTATATAAACAGCTTGTTTCTAAAATCCAAAATTTAACCCAATTTTTTGTACAAATAATTACTAATAATTATATGTTTTTGTTACCTATTCTATAATAAAACGACTCATAATATAAAACCAGACCTTGAACCTATTTGATTGTGTCTCCCAAAATCATTAGTGACATCCAAAATACTCAAACCTCTACAATTCAAATCCCAACCTTTTTTTTTTTCAAAAACCAATAAATCAATATTTGGTATTAAAGCTTTATAAACCATCAAACTAACTTAGAACTTTAAAAAACCAACATTTGGTATCAAAGCAATGTTATATCCAAATGACCTAAAATTTGAAAAAGAGAAAAAAATAAAGTTTGAGCAAGGAATATGGAACTAAAAGTGCCTTTTACCAAATCAATAGAAAAATTTTTGTTTTTCAACAATACTGCATCCTATTTGAAGTAATTTAAAATCCTTTGTTATGAGTTTAAGAAGGAGAAAAAATAATGAACTCATCTAAAACCTTCTATTGTGAGTTTAGGAGGAGAAAAAATAATGAACTCTTTTACCTTTATGGTTTCAAGAGGAAAAACAAAGGAGTCAAAACCATTTAAAAACTAATTCAAAACTAACAACTTCAAAGGTAGTTAAAAAACAAAATCATTTAAAAATTAGTTAAAAAAACCAATAAATTTTAAAACTCTACATAAGTCAACAATTGATTTTAAAACTAGAAAAATTAAAGGTTCTAAAGGAGCCAAAATTAATTAAAGGTTCAAAAGGGGCCAAAATCATTTGAAGATTCAAGTGAGTCAAAACTAATTTTATAAATCAGAAAATACTTAAGGTAAGCTTACCTTAGCACAAAAAAGTGATGAAGAACCATAATATTGCAATTTGACAACCAAACAAAAGTTTCAATTTCATATTTAAGTTTTTTTCTTTAAAAAGTTGAGTTCTTATGATAAAAGAGAAGTAGACCTTACTAGAATTAAATCAAGTTCATGTTTTGAAGCACAAGTCTTGACTCAATGCAACATCACCTAAGAGGGGTGTTGGAAGAGTTAATACTATTGCATTGCTTCTATCAAGTTCCAGCTTACTTTATTAAGGTCTAATAGGCAATGATACTCTGTCAATTCTAGCAGCTTTAGTTTAAAAATTTAAAAGTTTCAATTTGAATTTTAAGTTGTATGTGTTAAGGGTTTAATAGGTGTATCAAGTTTAAATTTTATATTTTAAAAAAATTTTTATCTAATGAAAATTAATGTCAATGACAGGAGTGAGAATAAGTTGTGATTATGCCTCTTCTCCTTACTATAACATTCTAGTAATTTCCTTTAAAACATTTTCTTCCTTTCATGTTATTACTATTGTCACCTTTCATTACAAATTCATAAAACCAAGCTTTGTTATTAAATCCTTAATTTTACACATATAATTGTCAATAATTATATTCCTTTTTACCTATTTTTCAACAAAACTAACACTGGATATAAAGTTAATTATAAAACTGGTTCTTTTTTAATCCAAAATTCAACTTAACTTTTTACATGGATAATTGGTAGCAATTATATGCTTTTTTTACTTGTTTTATAACAATAAAACCAAACCTTAAACTAGTTTGGTTCTACCTCTTGAAATCATTAGTAACATTCGAGTTACTTAAATCTCCATAAATAAATTTCAACCCTTTTTTTTTTTTTCAAAAACCAACAAATCAACAAACCAATATCTAGTATCAGATCTCTATAAACCACCAAACCAACCTAAAACTTCATAAAACCAACTTCAAATCTTAAGGTGGGATTTTGAACACATTTTCCAGGTTGACAAAATGTCTTTATGGTCTCCATTGCATTGGATTCTTCTTTTGTTAATTGCAGTTTTTTTTGTTTTTTCTAATTGCTTTATTGCCCTACTGGTTGCTGTTATCTTGAAAATAAAGGCTTGTAAATTACAGGGTAAAGCAGAAGGTATATCATATGTAGCAACAATTTCCTACTTTACAGGAAAGAGAAAAATATGGATTTCTCATAAATTTCCAATTTATTTGGTCTCTAATCTTAACAGAAACACTATACAGTCTGTGTCTTCTCTGACAGTCATTAGCCTCCTTTAGTTTATTTGCATACATTGTCCTCCATATGCTAATGTATGCAGCGGGCATATATTTTTGGAGGTCATACCAGGTCAATTACCCATTTATATTTGGTTTTATTAGAATCAAAGTTTAGGATTATAATTACTCTTTGAAATCAAGTTAGTAATAAACTAATCATTGTACAAATCAAACTTTTTTTGCATTCAAGATAATATCATTACGTTAGATAGTACCTTATTCACGGCCCAAAAATCCTATACTATAAAAATTAATGGAGATGTATTCTTTTATTTTAGAGTGTGAAAAAATGACCAAAAAATTTTAAAAAATTATTTTATTCAAGCAAATATTAAAGTTTTCAATATGTTCTCTATAACGTTTATCTGTAAAACTCCCTCAATGCAGTGGTTCAGCCCATCATGGCCAGGCCAAACCAACCCAATAGCCTTTATAGATTTCAAGTAAGGAACTGAGCTAAGTCACTGAGAAGTTTTCATGAGTGTTTGTTTTGCTGTATCTGCGCATCTCTGTAGGAGGTAATGAATAAATGATGTTCAAAAAATCAGTGATAATATGAAAAACTTGGAAGAAATAGTTTCCTGACAGTAAATATTTGCAGGTGAAACTTCCATATTTTTTCTTGGGGGGAAAACCTTGCTAGCCAGGTTGATGCTGTACTCATTCTGTTGAATGCAAGATGTTTGAAGCAATGATCATTGCATTTGTGCTCTTTAACCCAGGTCCAGGCTATGGGTGTATTCAGTTTTACATTTGCTAAAATGGTCTGGGAGAATCCTCTAGTAGGCAAACTAAATGTCAGAATAATGGCATTTACAATGCTTTCTTTATCGTTGTTGCCGTTGTACTTACTGGCTACATTTTCTGCAGGTAATGTTTCTTCTGTTTGTTTATTTGCCACCATTAAATCTGTTGATAATGGTTTCCTTTATTATGGGACACATTGCTTATCAGATGTACATGTTTCATTTCTTCAAAAATGTTAAAACCTGTTCTATTTTTGGTTATATGGTGCATGGGTTTTATTGGAACCACATTTTTTGAGTATGCTATGTAATGCATGCATCATAAAGAAGTGTCTCTTGCAGCTTGACTACCAGGAAAGACAGCTGACTACATTAATCTTTGCATGCATGCCTTCGGAGCTTCCAGAATTGGGAAAAGACCCATTATTAGGTCATTTGTTGATAATTTCAAAAAAGTAATCTTCACCTTTGAGCTTGAAACATGATTATTCCCTTGCTTTGAGGTCGAGATATTGGTGTTATTGTGCAATTTGTTACTGCTTGGATTTATTTAATTTGCTCACATGTCTGACAAATGAACTAGCTTGACATCTTAAGATAACACGAGTGATTGGAAGAACCATGAGTAGGGTGGCAATCAAATGCCATCAGTGCTAGCAAACTGGGATAGCTTCATTAAAACGCCAGATATGCTGCAAGTCCAGTCATGTGTGGTCGGCACCCAATAGCTCTAAAATTCCTTAAGGAAGCCATGATCCTCCACTTGCACAGGAAGTGACTCGGCCCTTGTTCATGGAACTACATTGTGGGAAGAGGTCGGGGGTTCAATCCCCTTCTCTACTAAAATTCACATATATGAAAATACGTACTCAATTGGAACATGCAGGATGAACATCTATTCCTATGTGCTGAGGCGAAATAGATGGGCAAAGCAAAGCCAGAGACAGTTCTTCTTGTTTTGCTTTTTACATCCTTTCCATTGCAGGCATTAGAGTGTTATTAAGAATAAAACAAGGAATCATTTTAAATGAATTGCTTGCCATTTGATATGCATTAACAAGCTTTAATTTCATTTTGTTGTGGGAGGGCAAATATGTAGAGCGTGGATACAATGGCTTAGAATACTTCTTGACAATTATTGCTGTTATACTTGGAAAAGCTTTTCGGTTAAACAAGGGAAGAACATGGATGGTCTTGGCATTTGTCAGCTCGGCTGTTGCAGCAATGATGAACACATATTGGAACATTGTGGTAGCCACGACTTTTGCGGAGGAAATCAAAGAATCCTTTTCCCATAGGCAAACTTGTGATTTCGGCATGCACTTGGTGGCTATTGTAATATGAGTTCCCAAAATGAGATGCCGCGTGCAGCTTTACTGCTGTTGATTTTCTTTCACTCAACGAGTCCTGGTGGTTTCATTGCAGATCTTAGATATATTTCTAAGAATTGCTTGGCTGCAAATGATCAAAGCATTTGGTCGGCCGAGTCTTCATAAAATGGCGGGATCAATTTTGATATCGTGTCTAGGGATCATTTGCCGTGAAATTTGGAACTTCTTCAGGTACCTGTCATTCATTGTCCAAAGATTAGAACAAGAGTCTGTCAAGTTCGGGAGATTTCACAAGTATCTATAAGCAACTGAACGACATCCGACCTTGATTCTCTCATTCTCTTCAAACTTTCCAGCAATTTGTCCTTCTACAACCATTGCACCCACTACCATGCATTGAACCCTGTACAGTGGAGATTCTCGCAGTTGTCTTATCCTGAAAAATATTATCCAGTGACTTGAGTAGATCTTATCTACCATGTTTGGCATGAATGATGAACACTGTTGTTGTATTGCTTGCTTTGATGATGAGTTGGTTCCATCAGGTTGGAGAACGAACCCTTGAAGTTTCGAGCATTCAAGTCAGTCGCTCAACCGATCAATTACCAGGAGACCGATAACGATAGCGGCACTGATTCTGACAAGTATGACTAAGCATCAAAATGTTACCATCCTATTCAGCATTACCACCGTGGTGGAAATTTTTATAGCTTGTTAATGGTTCAAAATGCCGTGCCAATCATTATGTGCCCCGGGGGGCGACGTGCATGGAAGTACTGAAAGCAGCTTGACACCTTCTGGCAGGCAGCAGGCAGCTTGACAAAGCACATGACCAGAAAAACTTGTAGGGACGACTTCCAAGTAGAATTTCACCATTAAAAAAAAAGGAAAAAAAATAAGTAATTTATATGTCAAAAAAATTCATAAACATAATGTTACAAAAAATATTGTTTATTTGGACGCTGCAAACATAGTTGGCCCAGATTTTACCCTTAACATTTTAATTTCAGCATTCTCTACGTTGTCAATTAATTTCACCTAATAGGGGATAATGTTATTGTCGATTTCAATAATTTAAAAATAAGTTGTTTCACTCTAAATTATTTATATTTAAGGGTCAATTTTGACTTTTGCAATTAAATAATGGATGTTAGGATTTAATTTTCTAAAATAAAAAATTAATTAAATATGAGAGTTAAGGAATTTATTTGGATTTGTTTTTTTTTTTTTCAAATAAAGAAAAGGGAGAATATTTAACGAAAAGGCAAATTGAAAAAAAAAAAAAGAAGAAGAAGAAGAATTACGAGGAAGACTTGTCAAAGGGGTTCAAAGGAGGTTTAAAGCGTTCCATTCCATGGCTTCGTCCCCCAGAAAATTCGTCATTTCTCCCAAATTTATTTTTTCAAAAAGAAAAAAACCATTAGACCCTGGCCATGTCTGCTTCATCTCCCAAAACCCCAGATTCAGAAACCCAAGTTCCTGATGAAAAATCAGGTCCAGATGATTCAAAGAGACCCCTTGAATCGAATGGAGTCAAAGGTCAAGCAGTAGACGAACAGCCAGAAGAAGAAGAGGGGGAGTGTGGGTTTTGCTTGTTCATGAAAGGAGGTGGGTGCAGAGAAGCCTTTATATCTTGGGAGGACTGCGTACAAGAAGTAGAGAAAAAAGGTGAAGATATTGTGGAGAAGTGCCTTGAAGTCACTGCTGCATTGAAGAAGTGTATGGAGGTTCACTCGGATTACTACGACCCCATTTTTCGGGCGGAGAAGGCGGCGGAGGAAGTCGCTGCCAAGGAATTGGAGAAGGAAAAGGTGGCCAAAGAATCTGGGTCAATTGTTGATGAGAAAGTTACTTCAAGTGACGTGAGATGTTAGGTGATTGTCCATTTTTACTCTTATTGAGAAAGGAAAATTGATGCCTGCTTGCATTTTCATTGTGTTCTAATTTACGGGAAATAAATTCAATTGAGAAAGCTGATTGCTTTACTTTTGTTTGTTGACATGCGAAACCGGAGTAAACGTAGCTATGGGAACGTGGGAAGTGAAAAGGCCCCTGTGAATGATGATATTTTTACTTGAATTTACTTGTCACTTAACTATCGTTTGTCTTGTTATCCTTTTTATTTTCTAGTTTTATCTGACCTTGTCATCGCCAAAGTTTGCGCTGCTGGGGATTTTCACCAATTCAGGCTAGCCGGTCTATGTCTTCTGGCAATAAAAATTTGCTTAGATGAAATGGTGTTTTGATTTCTTTGGTTAAAAATAAATGGTCAGGAACTTTTGTATTGTAGAATGCAATTGCAGGGCTTCCTAGGGAACTAATGTTTGGTTGTCAAGTATGTATCGTGTAGTATTATTTCCCTTGATAATCATTACAAAATGGGTATAAGCTGAATGGTGGAGGACTGTTCAACCCTATGTAAATTTTCTGTCATGATGTAATGCAGAAAATCAGCAATGCATCCAGAAGATGGAGATCTATGCACAATTGATGTCCATGTGCTAAAAAAAACTGTGTTTTCTGGAAGAGGGGCGATGTCAGGGGTCATATTTTTTAAAAGTTATGCGAGAGGTTGAAGGGAATGGAGTGTGTCGATAGATACTAACAATTATTTTTGTTATTTTTTTCCCAAAAATGGAAATTATTTTATGACAGTGAGAGAAAGCTATGAGAAGTTTCATTTTTTGTAGTTTATTGAGCTCGATATCTGACATCATTCAAAGTAAGTTCATTTTGTTGGAATCCTTGGTTCTTACTATTGACAAACAGGTGTTTGATGTGGATGGGAAGATCATGGATTTTTTTCTATGTGACAGTCTTATGTTTGATCTCCACAAGAACAATAACTTGGGTGGCAGATCACATGTAGTTCCTTGTGGTCTATGTCAAGGAGAAGACAGGATAATATTGCATGTTTCATTTATTTATTACTAGGTCTAGAATTTATGGTGAACCAATTGAAAACTGGGCTGAATGTTTTATGTTTATTGGGTTTGCATTTTAGTTTCTCTTAATATACGATGTCATTATTGGGAAAGGATAAAAATGTAAAGAAAATAGAATAAGATAAGGCAAAATCTGTCATCTTGTTTGCAGTCACATATCAACATGCCCCCATGCTATTTGTGGTTCCCGCTGGGGTGTTCATCTTCATGTTAGCCACCAAGAAACTAGAGCTTGCTATTTAATGTAGTATGCCTTGTTTCTCAGACTTGATGTGGAATCAACATTAGGAGAGATACAGAGTTTTGAACCAATACGGGGAGTCAATTTGGTGTATAAGATGACACAATAGACTTAATCAAGTTACAACATTTGTGTTTTTCAGCATGATAGAATGAGTAGATTATCTTTTCCTTGTTTGATGCTCAGTAACTTGAATGGTGATACTCTCCAATAATGTGTTTGTGGTTACTGTGCTACCTACACAGTAGAAGGGATTAGAATAAAGAAAATCAGTGTCAAAGGTACGATCTGGACTTTTTATTGTCATACAATACATTGTCTGTTGGAGCTAAAAAGGCTGGGGCTGGCTTTGTATCCTGAAGCAGACCGCATCACCTCTCTTGCTACTCATAATTTCAGATACCATATAGGATATGATGCAGAACAAAGAAGTAGCAAATGGGACCAAAACAAAAGAGAAACAAAACATGTTAAATGAACAAAAACTAATACTACAACATGTTTGGAGTCACGTTATGTTACATTGATCTAGTATCTTATTTTATACAGCGGCGAGCATGAAGTTGATATTGCTTTTGTTTTGTGAAGTCAGTGTTGGCAAATCTCTATGCCAAGAAAGCTTCTGATTTTGGTTGCTTATTATGAAACCATTCTGAAGTCGTTCTGCCAGTTTCTGCAGGATTTGTATGGGAGCCCTCGTGGTCTATATGATGCCTTGTGCTGCTTATGGTTCAATGCCTTTTTTCTACATCGTCATTTTTATCGTCAATGGAAAATTTTTCACTAACGTTGTCATAAATCCAACAATCAAAATTTTATAAAGTATATTTTCAGTCTTATAAACCCTTTACCAGGTCAATTTTGTTGGTATTTCATAGGAGGGAAAAGGTTGGTGACATAAGACTTGTGGTATGAATGCATGTAAGTAATGGTGAATTGGATGCATTCAACATAATTCTTGCATTGGATGCATCCAATTCACCGTTAGATACGTGCATGTTACCAAGTTGCATGCCCCCTACCCAAGCTCTTCATAGGATATGACTTATGACATGTTTGGTGGGCTAAGATCTACATAAGAATTTCTCTTTTAATTACTTTTTATTTGAGAGAAGGAAAAAGGAAACAAACCAACGCGCAACCAGCAACATTATAGCATGTCTTGATTTATTTTTTCTTACAAAAAATCAAGGATATGGCATTTCAGATCAAGTTTTTTTTTTTTTTTTTGCGCTCTGGATTAGGATTTGAATTCTAAAGCTAAATTAATAACTCATTAGACTGCAGAGCTCACAGTATTTGCAAATCATCGATCTTCCCAAGAAGATCAATATTGCTACATAAAAGTGAAGTAAAACATGGGACTGTCTTTGCCTGTCGTCCCATTTCTTAAGATCATATGAACTCAGAATTTTCTCATCTTCTTCCTAAAAAATATGCATTTTATTATACTTTTCTTTACCCTTTTCAAAAATTTCTATAAAGGCTAGCAGCTTAATGATCTTTGTCATCATCTTCATCATAGTTGAAAGGTAGTGGTACTGACTTGAATGCCCGATACTTTCCTACGTTGTTCAAATGCTCGTTCTCCAGCCTGACAAAATCAATCACCGAAATGTAAGAATTTGCAATGCACAATGTGAGTAAGGCAATGTGATAAAGATTGGATTTGGCTACCTAAAGAAATTCCAAATTCCACGTCGAATGATCTCAAGGCTAGCAACAATGGCAATCAAGGTCTCTTTATGCAAGAAACTGAACTTGAAGTTTAGCACAGTTTGCAACCAAGCAAATCTCAGCAACACATTTGAGACCTGCATATCAGAATTCAACTGGATTTCATTAGTTGACTTGGATCAAATTTGTCTGTCATTAGTAAATAATGTCGCAACACTTCAGTTTTCTTACTATGGCTCCATAGTATACACTCTTGTGAGGGATAAGGAGTTTATCTCTCAGCCAGCGGTTCTTGGAGTTGCGCTGAAGAAGCCCCCAATCCATGACAAGGTCCCAGTAAGTACCAAAGATTGTTGTAATGGCTGAGAAAATCCATGCTAATACTTTCCAACTAATCCCCTTTTTGAGGCTGTAAGCAGTCCTCGTGCAAACAGCAACAATTGTCAGGAAATACTTTAGTCCATTCAATCCCTGCGCTGCATCTTTCTCTTCGAACAGTCGCCGGAGGCACTGCAATAGAGAGGAAAACATGTTAAACTTTAGTGGTTTCAGCTTCTCTGGGATCGCATTTTGACTTTCGGAACTATGAGCTGCAAAGCAAAAACAGTTAAGATGTAAAGAAACAAACCTGAAGAAGGCGAACCCAGTATGGAATCACGGCAACTATGAAGTAGAAAGTGTTGTAAACGCTGCTGGTTTTGCAACTGTTTTCTCTGTGCTTATAGTCTCCCCAACCATAGTAGCAAATGTAGAACTCCAAACTTCTGAAGGCTTGCACCTGCATCATTGTAGCATTGGCAAAATCATGTTAACAGTCATGAATATGGTGATGTTTGAATGAGGGGAAGGGGAAAACAATAGCATTTGCTCCATGCTAACCTGACTAGTTAGTTGATCTGCCAAGAAGAAATCTGGGAGTATGACCTGTATGAAGGGAAATTTAAAAGATAAGTAATCAATTTCTCAATTTTCAAGTCTGCCTCTGCAAGGACTTACCTTGTAAAGAGGAGCAGCAATACAGTGCAAGAGACATGTGAGGAAGAAGAAGCGAGACGAGCGATACAGGATGTTGAATGGCAATAACAATATGACAAGCAAAAGCTGCAGGGAAAGAAAAGTGTAAATTCATGCACAAAACTTTCGAATTTGATTGGCCTAAAACTCAAAATAACATACAGAAAGTTGAAGAATCTTACTGTAATCACCATAAGTGGCAGAAGTTCAGTTAATTGCTCATAATCTTTTGTCATTGGATCCATTTCCATGTCAAGATTTGAGAGCACAGTCACCAGTGCTAACGCTGCAAGACCAAAACTCAAAAGCATTACTTGCCGGTAGCCCAATTCGGTGCCTTGGTTGAAACCAAATATGAATGCATAATTCACTCGGCAGCGCCTCCAGAAGTATACGTTGGCAGCATACACAAGCATGTGCAGAACAATGAATCCAAACAAGCTGCAGAGATGAAAAATAGCTTGTAAAACGTGCCGATTATTTCCAAACAGGAAAGCTAGGTAGATTTGAGAAAATAAGCGCGTGTAGGAGTTGAAACCAAGTTACCTGTAAAGTGGGAACATTGTTGTCATGTACTTGAGCCTTCCTGGTTGATCCATGATATTTCGGGCGTGGATTATCATGATAAGTGCTATTACCAGAGAAATTGTGCAGCCAAAAAAGAAGCCTGAAATTTTGCCGATGTCAAGGCTCAAAAGGGATCAGAAACGTAATTGAAAAGAAAGTCCATTTTTGTTGTTAGAAGATTGAATAATTTTGCAACATAAATCCTACCCGTAGAAAATGTTACTCCATTTCTCTCTCTTTTCGCTTTTGGTCTTAATATGCTCATCCCTTTACTGCGATTTGAGTTTGAGAAATGCTTAATGAAAGTAGCCTCCACCCTTTCCATAAGCTTGGTGAACTGTGAGATTGTGAGTGATTAGGTAACAAATGTGACATGAAAATCAAGAGAAAAGCTTCACAATTCAGCAAAGTTTAGCCTACGAAAGATATGACAACAGATAATTTTTCTTTTTGGTTTGCGCGGACCAAGATTTGAACCCTCGAGCTGAGGTAATGATAGTTTGACAACTTTATGATTCATGCAACACAAAGATCACCTCATCAGAGCTGCCGAGGTAGGAACTATCCACCATCTTCATGTATACTCTTGATGCTTTTCTAGAAGTTACCTGTAAATATCACGGCGACATGAAATCAACAAACATATTGACTTGTAGCGTAGAACACACAAGTTAGAACAAATCTGCGGGGGTGACTCTGAAGAAGATATTGCCTTATCATACTTCTTCATAATTTTGGAAAATGCCAAGATATTCAAGAAGCTGTAACTCTTAAGAAGGCGAAGCTTTTGGTAGAACTCAACAAAAGCACGCTTGAGCTGTTCTTCTACTTTTCTAAGATTTTCCCTTGTGAATTTCAGTTCTTCCTGCCGGGGAACTTTGAGGAAGCCTTTAATGGTTGACCGAGGAGTCTCACGCGTATTGTTAATCTTCACATGGTGAAGTATCTCCAATGGAGCTGGTCTAAACCCTATGATGTTCTTTGGCTTCACTGGTTGCATCTCTTGGTTGGTCCTGTTATCACTATGCTCCTCTTTATGATTCTCACCTGCTTCATCTGATCGTTCATGTGCACTTGACCCTTCGTCAATCACATCCATAACATGGACTCTTCCTGCACAGTAAGCAGAAGCAATCAAGGACCTTTAAGCTATACAAAAGTTGAAATCACCCTCATCAAATAAGGTCTGGATACCTTAATTATCAAATAAAATAGTAAAAGTGTTGTCTGTTGCTTCAAAAAGAGTTACTTACCGGTTGCTTTAGCCCCAGAGGGAGTGGTGGCTGCTAATGCAGCTGTAGAAGCTGCAACATCCGAAGCAAGACGGGTCATGTCAGCAGCCCTGTCAGACCAGCCAGTGGGATTCTCCACTTTGATCCTAAACGCGATCAGAGCATCCATTTGCTTGTTTAACATGGAAGCCTCCTTCATTACCTCTCCCACTTTGGACCTATAAAAGTTCTCAACCTTGTTGAACTCATCGTCCAGTCTTCTAAAGTAAACCAGCTCATATTCTCCCCCTTCATCTGCAGACATAAGAAATGTGGTCTCATAGCTTTGCGAGCCATTGCGGTTCACAGAATTCACCAAAATGGCTTGGCTTTCGATGTCATCAGCAGCAGAAGAAGCAGAAGAAGAAGGGCCTATGGGGCTGTACCGATCTTGTCTTTGCGTTAAGCCACTGAAAGCTCTGTATAATGTCTGCTTTCTCTTGAGGCCTGGTTGGCTGGCTGCTGTTAGCCTTTTCCTTTGATTGAATCTCTGGATTTCCTTCAAAAGGGTCTTGAGAAAATCATAGTCCATGTATGATTCTTGCCATTCCGGCACCATTTGTGCTGCAAATTCTTTTCCAAACTTCATTTTTCTTTTTGTCCTTCTTTTTCTGGCTATATGTTGAATGTAAGTGCAAGCGTGATGAGGCAAGAAAAACCTTCGATTAAATGTTTACACTGTCTGTCTATATTCTTGGATTGCTCTTTGTCGATAAGAAGAGAAAGGAGATAAATTTAAGATGGTAACAATTGAAAGCAAGTTTGACATGTATATGTATATATTTACATATACATATACATGAAGCATGGATTGGATTCTTCTGCTTCTCCATCGGCAGGCTGGCCAGGACTATTTTTTCCAGGGAATATAAAAAAAAAAAAATTTAATGTCGATCTTATCTTTTATAATAATATATATAAATATAAACAATTTAATGTTTTAATACAAATAGAAAATCAAGAATTTTTCTCTCAAATCTAAAAACGAAATATATTTGACGTATTATTTATCTTTTTTCAAAAATGGTTCTCAAATAAAAGCATCCATTTTTTTATTTTATCTCTCTCTCTCTCTCTCTCTCTCTCTTACCCTTTTTCTCCTCTTCCGAGCAGAAAAGAAAGGGAACTGCCGCCAGAGGGCTAACTTGTTGCATGCTGTAATTTATACTATTATGGTATTGATAATTTTATGCAAATGAGTCACGAAAAAATAAATCTTAAGTTAGTTGTACATTATTTTATATTCATTGCATATTTTATAATTTTTATTACACATTGAATATTTTTATCCAAAAAAATTAAAATTTCAAAACAAATTTAATTTTTTAAAACATAGGAACTTGTCTATTTATCTTATGGAACTTAAAAAATAAATACAAGTGGGACATGCTATTAATTATTTTGATTTAATTTTTTTTCTTTTTAAGAGATAAAATATAATAAATCTAGTTGAAGTATAGTAATAGTTTTTTGTTTATGATTGTTATCTTAATACCAAAGGAAAGTTCGATTCAATGATTCATTCTAAATATTTATTAAAAAATATATATTATATATTATTATAATATATTTAAAAATTTTTAAATGCATAATTATAACTAACTCGAAAATTCATTAATAAGAAATTAATTATTCTAATTATAAATTATGAGTTTGCATCGAAGACCACGCGACCAATTTAAAATATACAGAAGGTCAGATAAGTTGTTCACCAAATAAATTGAGTTGGTGGCCAAAATTTTCACTTTACATAAAAATATAGCCCCCCCCCCCCCATCTGTTTCTTTTAATCAAACTAAATAATTATTGTCTCCTTTTTCGTCATTTTCTTTTTCTTTTTTTCAGATATTAGATTTTCCTTTTCCTTTTGCCTGCCCAGTAGATTTTCCAGGGGATGAGAATGTAATATCAAACCGTAATGTTATTGATCATCTTGATTTTTGAAATCCGGATTATCACAAGTTTTAACCATTCTTATCGCACATTTAGTCTTAGCCATTGAAGCTTTCTACAAATTATCCCCCCCCCCCCCCAAAAAAAAAAAATCAAAATCGGAGCCAAACTTCTTAATCTGATGGTAAGAAATCCCTTTTTTGAACTTTTTTTTTTAGTAAATAAAAAAAAATTACTAATTTTTTTAGTACATCGGTAAATAATGAGCAGATATTTTAGATATAATTAAAGATGTGTTAATATATTCTTTTTTTCTGCATGATAAAACAATTGATTATCAGATGTGTGATCATATCACCAAATAGTTTCACTTTAAACTTAACTTTGCTGTTGGAAATAAGGGACTGGCAATTTCATTACCAAACCACAAAACTGCTGTCAAATTGAATTTAGAATGACAAAACAAATTGAAAGAATCAACTTAACAAGAAAAATCATACAAATCCTAATGATTTGGATAAGAAAAATTCTAATTTTAACATTTTTTTTTCTTCCTATGTGAATTTTCAATCGATGAATTATCAAATATTCGTATTATATCTCTGCCAAGTGATCTTTTTTCAAACCATAATCACTTGTGACATACAAACATCACGACATTAATTACAGCAATAGTGTGTGTGTGTGTGTGTGTGTGTGTGTGTGGTTTGTTCATAGATATTCACTTTGGTTGCAAAAACCTTTTACGTCTGACATAATTATATAATTATCTGATTTATCTAATATAAACTTTCCAATCTGCTCCATTAATTTCGTAGAATTTTCATCCGATGACTGGAAGTCTTGGTGAACGAACGGGCTGTGGAAATTAGTGACTGGAAAAATTGTTCGAAGTGCCGCCCACAATTGAATTAGGGTCTGGGTGGTGGGTGAAAAATGGGAAATTAAAAATTTAACTACTCTAATGACCAATACATCAATTATCTTTTATATTCGGTGTGTATCAAAAAATCATTCAATTTCTACTAGGAGTATTCATAGAATGAAAAATTAAAAAACCTCATATACTTCATGCCTATCATTAATTATTATTTATTTATTTATTTATGAAGAATGAGCAAAAAAGTATTCATTATTTATTCATCAAATTGAGCACATCTTGTTCAATAAGAGTTGAGACTTACTAATCTCAAAGATTTGCCGCAACACTTCTCCACTAAACCTATATAATGTATCTAATTCAATGACTTGGGCCCGTCACAATGCATTCTTCTCATACTTCTTTGCCTAATTTTCCTTTACTTCTCTGTCCCTTTTATGAAAGTGTCTCTCTATATGTACAATTAATTAACTATTAAACTTCTTCCATCATGAATTTATTCCTTAATCATGAATGCTATTTAAATTTTGCAATTCCATATTAGTGAAGATGGAATAAAAGTGACATTGAATATTCTTTTACTTTCGCTCAATTCTTATAGTTTTTTCTTTGGGATTTTCACTTTTAGTTAAAAGAGATAATACTTCATTTTCTGTGTTAATAAATGTTTTACAGTTGACTATAAGAATATATTAAACACAACGTAATTGTGGCTTGTATGGAAGCACTATAAACATTCCAAGTTCAAGTTTATTCATTGTCATCCGCTTTTCCAAGTTGGTTCTCCAAGTTTGATGTACATATAATGATCATTTTTATAGCTTGATTAATGTTCATCATTCCATCTTTGTACAGTGCCACTATTATTTTGATTGTGTAAATCTTATAATTCATTAGTTGCTTTCATTTTTAGAATTCATGAACTTAAATATTAGTTGAAAAGATCCATGATTATTTGAGTTTTATTGAAAAAAAAAAAAGAAATTTGGGGTCATTTTATATACCAATATTAACAACAAAAATAAAATGATGAATGTGATCATTTTATTAAAGAGATATTACGTAAATTTATTATTTTGAAGGTCTCCCTATCTGTTTTGATCTTCGACGTGAAGGTTCTTTTTTGGCATTTAATCTTCCAAGCACTTCCTACAAGCTCCCATGTTATTTGCATCGAACAGGCATAAAATTTTATATGACTTAATGTTTATGAACTTTTTCCCTTTTTTCTGTACATTAAATTATATTGATATATATAATTATACAATTGCACTAATATACATATAAAAAGATCTCTTGCATCAATAACTTTTCACTTATTAATTTAAATTTTTACAAAGATATTAAATTTTAAAAAGTTCTTTAATATGATATTAAAATTTAATTTGATCATGTCTAATTTAATTTAATTATATTATATTATTTATTAATTAAATTCAATATGTATTAAAAAAGTCATGTTAAATAATATAAAATCTCATATCTCCTAAATATGTAAAGTTCAAATAATTTATAATATCTATAAATTTCTTAATTATTAGCTTGAATTTTTAAATAATTGAACTTAATATGTGTAAAACAGATATATTAAAAAGTATAGAATTACAATGTCTCTTAAATATAAAAATTTTACATAGTTTATAATATTAATAAATTTTTTTTACTTACTAAATTTAAGAATCAAGGTTTTACATAATTTTATAACATCTTTAAATTTTTTCACTTGTTAACTCTTTATAAGTAATCGTGAAATTTGAGGAGGGTTTTTGACAACAACTAGCTCCCTGGCATGGAAGAAGAGCCAGCCTTGATCCCTCTCAAGGTGCAGAAATAAAAATGAATTGTTTGTATTTATAGCTCTGTTAGAAATACTATTTATTAGATATGTAAAAGACAATAACATATTTTAATTTGGTAATTTTTATTCTTTTTTTTTTTTTTGGTTAAAAATGTGCATGGATTTTTTTATGTGTAATTATTTAGGGTCTGGGTGTATGGACCAAGTCTTTAGACTCAGCCAAAGAATGTATTAAATCTTTATTTATTTATTTATTTTGAAAATTTTAAATTTTCTATCAAGTGCAACAAATGGGATTAAATATTTTAGCAAGTTTTAACTCATTCGAAACACTATTTTTGTACATTCACAACATTCGTATTACACACCCACACTTTTTTTTTTTAATTTGTGAGAACTAAAATTTTAAAAAAAAAAAAAAACAAATGCGTATGACATCATAAACCGAGTCCCCACGAAAATTTTTCTTTGTACTTATGATAATCAATGTTAATTGCTTATCTTAATAGAATTTTGAAATGGAAGAAAAACACAAAATGAAGCAGCAAATAATAATAATATAAAAGAATAATTTATAAAATAATAATTACTGTTAATTTTCATGTTAACTTAATTTATAAAAAAATAAAAAAATAATAAAATATTTGTATAATTAATTTTAAATAAATTAAAAATTAACTCTTTGTTATTTTGTTCATATTTGTTACAAAAATTTTAAGAGTCATATAACATTATATTTTTTAAAAAAAGAAAAACAAACAATGGCATATATTATTATGGTAAAAGATTTAGAGACTTATAAGTAAAAATACCAAAAAATGTAAGTCTTCCCTCTTAAGAAAAAGGCCCTTTTATATTCAAAGAGCAAGAGCCATTCAAAACAACCTAAAAAAATATATCACAAAATTTTTTTCTTAAAATTCTTCATTTTATTAGATATACAAAAAGGTTTTGTGTGATCACAAAATTTTTATTAAATAAGCAAGACTGCACAGATGATGTTTGTGATAAAGTGTGTTAAGCTATTAAAATAAATCATGTCCAAAAATATATATATAAAAAAAAGATTATAACAAAAATCATAAGATTAAGGGCATATTTGTATCCAATTTACAAAGAATAGAATAAAAAAACAAATATATTTATAATAAAGTATGAATGGCATCAATTAGACTTTAGCTGAAGGAGTAATACTTTTATTAGTTTAAATGCGTTTAATAAAGACCTAAAAGTGCAGGAAACAAATCCCAAAAGATTACAAGGGAAGAGAAAGAAAATGAACTAAATTAACATGAGAATTTTTGGTTAAAAAATTACAATACTTATATCCATATAAACTTTAGTTCAACATATAACAAGAATGCTGAGAAAGCATTTATGTGGTCGAGTCTAATTAAATTTAAGGTAAAAGTTTTGTTGTTGTTGCTTTTTTTTTTTTTTTTAACAAATTGAAACTTTTCAAATTTTACTTTATCTAAAAGATTTTAATCTATTTCGAGTGAAAATACAAGAAAATTTTAAAATTATGAAATTTTGAGAAAAAATTTTCATATTTTGAACTTAAAAGTATAATATTTATGGACTACATATTGTAAAAAGAAAAAAAAGAGCTATCCCATGTACTCCCAAAAATTTTTGAACTTTATTTTCTCTTTTGAGTTGCAATAATTGCTAAATTTTACTTAGCCTCACAATTAATGTTAATCTTAAAAAAAAAAAAAAAATCCTTAGAGAACATTTTGACGGTAAAATTTTTAATTTTTTTAATTTTAATTTCTAATCAAGAACAGGGTTAAATTTATAGAATGAGTCTGCTCATATTTCATAAGCTCTTGGAATTACGAATTTCTTAATAAAAAAAAAAAAGGAAAAACATAATTTCTTAAAATCCTCAACCACACACCATAAATCTGTCGCAGATTTGCATTTATCTCCTTCCATTCAGCCACCTTCAGCACGCACAGTTACACAAATGGTTACTATTGCAACTCACTCCTTTGCTTACCCCTCTCCCGCACAACCCATCATTTACACTCCTTCCCGCACCAAGACTCCAACTTTCCATCTCAAAACGCGCCTCTCTTTAACCTCTCTCCATTCGCCAGCACCTCAACCACCACCACCAGCAGCTCTGCAAACTTTCTGGCAATGGCTCAGCGATCAAGGAGTGGTCTCGCAGAAGTCCCCTCTAAGGCCCGGAACGGTCCCGGAAGGCCTGGGGCTGATAGCACAGCGAGACATTGGGAGAAATGAAGTGGTTTTGGAGATCCCCAAGAAGCTCTGGATAAGCCCAGATGCTGTTGCTGCTTCTGAGATTGGCAGTGCTTGTGGTGGGTTGAAGCCTTGGGTCTCTGTGGCTCTTTTCTTGATCAGGGAAAAGTTGAATGAGCATTCTACTTGGCGTCCTTATTTGGATGTGCTTCCTCATAGTACTAATTCCACTATTTATTGGTACATAGCTATTTTTTCTTTTTTCTGTTTTTTTTTCCCCTTTTTCGGTTCATGTTGGGAGGGGACAGCCTGAATGGACTTAAGAATCTTTAGCTAGGAAGGATTTAGAATAATTAGATATCACTTTTTAACTTAGTTCATGTTAGTAGGGAATGACAAGAAAAAATTTTATGTATTCAACTCCAATTAAATTTGGAATTAAGACTGTTATTGTTCTTGTTGTTCTTTTCTTGTTTATGATTTTGGATGTTGGATTTGGGGGTTCATAAAATATTTTCTTTAATGGGTTCCAGTGCAGGTCAGAAGAAGAGCTTGCTGAGCTTCAAGGTAAGAACTAGAGCTCTTTTCTGCATGTGTTATTGTAAAAATGTGTGATTTGGGAGTTGTGTGTGAATAAAGGTTGAATATTTATCTTCCTTATCTTTACCTTGGTGCATGTTGTGCTTATTTAAGCAAATTATATCATGTGGTTGTGCATGATACAACAAAATCCATACCCCTGCCTGCACTTCTTTGTAGTACGTTCTAAGAAGTGGGCATATAGGGGCATGAGGTTTTGCATGGAAAATTGCTTTTTTTTTTTTTTTTGTTCAGTAATTGGAAAAAAATTGAAATTTTAAAACTTTGGTTTTGAAAACTTTAGGGTAACTCTGTGACCTTTTTGAGTCATGGAATGCCAAATAGGTATTAGAAACACAAGGATGTGATATTCCATGTCAATAAAATGCATTTTCGGGTGCTATTTACAATGTTTCCAAGAGATGATTTTGTTAATCATGTGGAGCTTGTTTTGTGACTTCCTTATATCGTACTTAATTTGGATTTCCTTATTCTTTTTCCCATGTCACTGTGCCCTTCTTGAATTGATGCAGGAACCCAACTTTTGAGCATGACATTAAGTGTAGAGGAATATTTGAAGCACGAATTTGCAAAAGTACAAGAAGAAATTCTTGCAAATCATAAGAATCTATTTCCTTTCACCATAACATTTGATGACTTCTTTTGGGCATTTGGGATTCTGAGATCAAGGGCATTTTCACGTCTCCGTGGTCAGAATCTTGTTTTGATCCCCCTCGCGGACATGGTACGATCTTTCTTCTCTTTCTTCAAGTAAGTTGTCTGCAGCAAGTTCAAGTACACTGATGACCTACATTATTGGCCTATTTTGCTGGTTTTGTATTTCCTTGAATCATTTTCCATCATTCACATTTTCTGGAAAAGGATCAGGCTTATTGGTCTGTCACTTGTTGAGCATGAAGTAAATTTTTGTCAGAAGCTTTCATATCCTTGTTTTGAAAATGTTCAAAGAATGTGACAATGAACTACAAAATATTGTTGTGCTCTTTAAATGTGATATCAGCCAAAGACATCTCATATTTCTCATGACTACCCTTGCCCTACTGAATGTTAATCTATGCAACTTCACGCTTCGGATCAGATCAACCACAGCCCTGACATAACAACAGAAGATTACGCATACGAGATTAAAGGAGCAGGTTTGTTCTCCAGAGATCTTCTGTTTTCTTTGAGGTCCCCTGTTTCAGTGAAGGCTGGTTTTCAGGTGAAGTATTTCATTCCTCAAATTGAAACTCTGCTTACAAAAGTACAATTTCTTTGGTTTAAAACTATCTGCAACTTGAGATACATTCCAAACAACTGGGCCACTGGTCCAATGGAAATATGCAAATATTTTATGTTAAGCTTTTAGAGCCTAAATCACACAACATAGTGATGTCATTGGACAGTATGCTTTGAATTCTTATCCCAGGGATATTGTTGATTGTGGTGACTAAATTGGATGACAGCTTAACAGGTTTTGATCCAATATGATCTAAGTAAGAGCAATGCTGAATTGGCTCTGGACTATGGGTTCATAGAAAAGAAGTCAGTCCGCAATTCATATACCTTGACACTGCAGATATCAGAATCAGATCCCTTTTCTGAGGACAAGCTGGACATTGCCGAGACAAATGGCTTGGGTGAGACTGCAGAATTCAATATTGTTTTAGGCAATCCTCTTCCACCAGCAATGCTTCCATATCTTCGGCTAGTAGCACTTGGTGGTACTGATGCATTCCTCTTGGAAGCTCTTTTCAGAAACACTGTTTGGGGCCACCTTGAATTGCCTGTGAGTCATGCTAATGAGGAGCTCATCTGTCGTGTAGTCCGAGATGCTTGTAAATCTGCTCTTTCTGGATACCAAACTACCATTGAAGAGGTAAAATTATCCTCCAAGCATGCATATCAATATCACGAATAAATTGGCATGTGAGGCTAGCAATTATTATGATCCATTTTATGTAATTGGCTTCAATTTAGAGATCCAGTATCTATATTTGTACTATGCTATCCAAAAGAAGGTGATAAATTAAGCTTAAGTAAAGGATATATGATATGCATATCCAAACAATCGAATTAGCAGCTTGAAACGACTCACTTGTAACTGACAGCAGTTAGCACATAAAAAAAATACAAGGGCACTTTTCAGAATCTGAAGCATACAGCTTCTTCAAAGATTTAAAGTGCTTTAACATGGCAGTAACTTGGTTCAACTCTGTATTGCAGGATGAGAAGCTAAAAGAAGCAGATCTTGATGCACGGCTTGAGATTGCTGTGGAAATAAGACTGGGGGAAAAGAAGGTGCTACATGAAATTGATGATACTTTTCAAAAGAGGGAGTCCGAATTGGATGAATTGGAGTATTACCAAGAAAGAAGGCTCAAGGATCTCGGTCTGGTTGGGGAGCAAGGTGACATTATCTTCTGGGAATCAAAGTAATGCACTGCATCAATGCCACAGAAAACAATGATCATTTCCATTACAGTGGGGGGTACATTGCGATGAAGCTCAAGAGAGGAAAGAACCACCCTCATAACTTCAGTCACATCTAGATGAAAGCTCAAGAGACTTGGAATTCTCCCTCCCAATGCTCTGTCCTCTTTAAGTTCTCCCCTTGATTCACCAGCTGGTAAAAATTTTAAGGCAGTCTATGATAATCATAAGAGAGAATTATTTTGGAATATAAAAGAATATTGATTTGAGTTATCTATCTTTTTTATACATTGTACCTTTTATATATATACAAAAAGAAACTATATATAAAAGTAAAACAGAAAAATTAGAAAAGTTACATGATTGTGGAGATTATTGATATGTTATAATTTGTGTAAAAATCAACGCTGTATTATAGCCTAAATATGCTGTAGTACTGTTGTTTTACAACTTACCCCTCCCCTCAAATTGATAATAGGTGTCAACAAGCATCAATTTGTCAACCAAATACTTGCGTTAAGCGGATGTCATAGATTTGGTTAGCAAATCTGTAATTTGATCTTAAAAGGGCATGCGATGAAGTTGAAGAGTTTGGTCTTGTAAAAGTTCACAAATATAATGGCAAGTAACCTCAATATGTTTTGTACATTCATGGTGAATAGGACTAATGGCTATGATCAACATAAAGAGATGTAGGTCGATTAGATGAGACACCAAAATCCAAAAGAAGCCGATGAAGTCAAACAATTTATGAGCTAATTAATGACATGGAGTGATGTTCTGTTTCAATTGAAAATTTAGCAACCCAGTCATGCTTTTTACACTTCCAAGAAATAGGTGCTAATCCCAAAAAGACACACTAACCAATAGTAGAACACCGTGTATCAATACATTCAGCATAATTAGCATCAGCAAATACAATTAGACCTCGCCCTGTAGTATATTTAAGGTATCGAATGATTCGATGAAGGGATATCTTATAAGGTTAAAAAGCAAATTGACTTACCACTTGCAACTGGAAAAAACGTCTCTTTATAATCAATACCATACTCCTATGTATATCCTTGAGCAATTAATCTAGCTTTATACCTATCAAGAGACCTATCAGGTTTGAGTTTAACAGTATAGATCCATTTATTACTAACTAAAGAGATGTTAGGTGGTGCGGGAACTAAATCCCAAGAATAGTTTGTCTTAAGAGTTGAAATCTCATCTTCTATGGCACTTTTCCAACATGCATCATCTACTGTTTACTTATAGGTAGATGGTATAGAAATGAAGTCAAGAGTACTAAGGTAAGCAATTGAAGGGTTATTCTATTCAGGAGAGTAGCCATATTGGTTTAGAAGTGGTCTAAAATTAGAATAGCCTAAGTAATGTTATTGGATTAAGGAATGAGAAAGCGTGACTGTGATTGCAAAGATTGTCGACCTTTAGAATTATGATCGAGTTGAAACATTTATAATATAGTTACTGATGAACCTAAAAGATCAATTTCTAAATTATTTGTAGAATTGTTATCAAAAAATGAAATTAGAGAAGAAATTGATATATTGAGTAAAAAGTTAGGAGTCATAGAAAAACAAGAAAAATAATATAAATTTTTTTTTAAAAAAAGACATGTTAAGAAATGTACTTTTTTTTCTTAAAAATCATAAAAAAAAAAATCCTTTATGTTTGTCATTATAACCAATAAATACACATTTCGTTGTTTCAAAAGATAATTTCATACGTTCATTTGGAGGCAAATGGACAAAGCGAACACAACCAAAGACTCTAAGAAAAGAGTGCCTAAGGGGTTTCTTATACAAAACAAAACCAAGGTGTGGTATCTTTAAGTACCATTGTAGGCTATTGGTTGATAAACCAAAAAAAAAAGTCATATGAATAGTTTTTAAAACTATTTAAAACATGGAATTTAAGTAATAGAGTACAAACAATTTCAACAATACGATGATTCTTCATTTTAACGACTTTGCTCTACTATGGGGTTTAGGGACATGATAGTTGATGCAAAATTCCTTTTTCTTGAAAAAAATTGGTAAGTTGAGAAGAACAAAATTCTCTTCTATAATTGAAACGAAAAGTTTTAATGGTTTTTCCAAATTGTGTTTCAACCATATTGATAAAGGTTTTTGCAATATTGTTAAGATCAAATTTAGCACGCAAAAAGAATACCCGGTAAATCGTGTGTAATGATCTATGAAAAATACAAAAAATCTATATCCTAACTTAGACAAAGATAATGATAATCCTTATAAATTAGCATGTTTTAAATCAAAAGATGCATATAAATTAGAATAATTAGGAGCAAAGGGTAACTTTGCAGCCTTGCCAAGTGAATAATTTTCACAATCTAATTAAAAAAAATCAAAGTTAACATTTAACTGAATAAGAAGAACATTAGACTAAAACATGTTTTTTAATTTACTTGCATGCCAAAGGCACCACTTTTTATTTGCAATCAAAACATTATTTGAAAAAGAAACAAAATAGCAAAATGGAAAAAAAGATTGATTATCCTTATAATTGTGAGAGGTTGGATCATTTAGGTTCAAGTGAAACAATTGTCTGTACTTATGCCTCTTCCCGATCACCTTCCCAAGTTTGAAGGTCCTACTAGAATAGCCAGAAGATGAAAAAATAATTGAACACTTTTGATCAATCAATTGACCAATAAAAATTAAATATGTAGTTAAATTTGGGACATAAAGAGAATAAGAAAGAGGAAGTATTTGTTCAAAGAAAGCATTCCAACCCCTTTGATAGATAGTTTTTCTCCATTAGTAGCAATAACAAAATTATTTGATAGATATAGAATTACAAGAGATATAGATTGCACCTGAAAATGGTCAAATGCTGAAGATAAGATTTGTTTATGCCG
This sequence comes from Ceriops tagal, assembly GCA_021533255.1. Lineage (NCBI taxonomy): Eukaryota > Viridiplantae > Streptophyta > Magnoliopsida > Malpighiales > Rhizophoraceae > Ceriops > Ceriops tagal. The sequence goes on along the minus strand of CM038610.1, from coordinate 6,695,657 downwards.
AATAGCTAAACAGTACAAGCAGAGAATTGCTTGTGATAGCTGAAGAGCCAAAACAGAATAATTTTGAAAGTAAATGTGAAATTTGATTTATTAAGGTTCTAATATTATGATAATTATAAAAGAGACAATTATTTTAGGATATAAAGAATATTGATCTTAATTTATCTTTCTGTACATATTGTACCCTTTATATATACAAGAGAAATTATATATAAAAAGGAAAATAAAAAAATTTAAAAAGCTGCATGATTGTGGAGACTATTGATATGTTATAATTTGTATTGAAATTAAGGCTGTATTATAGCCTAAATATGCTATAATGCAGCAATCTTACAACTTCCAGTTTATACTATATTCTGCAGAAAACATTTAAGCTCAACGCAGTGAACTTTTGGAAATAACCAAAAGGAATGTTAGTATGTGTAATTGCAGTTGTAAGATGATACAATACAAAATCATCTGCACGAACATTTTCCGCGGAAAGAAAATGAATAAATATTTGGACAGAAACAATTGATTGGCATGAACTTCAGTTCCCTGTGGGCAGCAAGGATCTCTTCTGCTATTACACAGTGCTCAAATGTGTGTATACACTGTTCATTTAATGACTTTGTATCGCCGATTCAAAATGGTCTCTGCACCAGACTGCTCGGAATAAGTTAAAAAGACCATCTTTTGCAGTAGTCATTGCACTTCGTCCCCTCACGAAGGCATTCTTGAGGATTAGCATAGAAGTAATCTTCCTCCGTCGGTTTATCTGGAAAAAAAGGAATACCCTTTGCAAGCTCATTCCGCGAAAGTGTCCCATTAAGACATTAACACCTAAAAACCAAAAATGTAAGCTATTCTATTAAGCTTCCGTTTATGCACTCTTAATTATAGGTATTAAACGAGATAATTTAATTTGAACATATTTAAGATAAGTTATTTTAAATTTTAAGACATTTAAAGTTTAAATATCTCGTATATATAATATATTAGATTTTAAATATATTCGAACTTTTAGTTTATCAAATTTTAAATATATTAAATTTCTTATATTTTTTATGTTAGAGTTTAAATTATTTAGATTTTGATTTATTTGAATTTAACTTTAAGTTAATTGTATTTTTATTTAATTCAAGTTACTCGATTTTCAAATTATTTTAACTACAAATGTATTAAATTATGTCATTGATTTTTCTGTTAATACAAATTAAATTGATTTGAATTTTAGACAAATGAAGTTGAGTCAATTTTGCCACACCTACATTCACACTATGTTTGGATAACAAAGGAAAGAGGAAAATAAGGAGATGAGAAAATGAAAGGAAAATCTGTTTTAAGTCATGTTTTTGAATTAGTCAAAATAATTTAATACAAGAAAGTATAAAATAAATTTAAAAAATATTATTAATTAATTTTTTATGGTGAGTCATTTTAATTCGCTAAAAAAAGTGAGTTAAAATAGTAAGCATCGGAAAAAAAAAAGAAAAAGAGAGAAATAAATCTGCACTTTGTTTGGATAACAAAGTATATGGAAGGAAAATAAGGGGATAGAAAATAAAACAAAGAGAAGTGGAATGAGAAAATTTTTCCATCGTTTGAATGTTTAGAAACAGTAATGTGAGAAAGCATAATTAAAAAATTTTCCATTAATGTGCATCGAAAACACGAAAGAATTAGTTTCTTTCCCATGTAGCATGTCAGAAACCAGCTTCAACAAAACAAATGAATAATAAGCAAGAAGAAAAGTAATCTGTACCATTCAAGAAGTAAAATGTATCATGGGCAAGGAAAAGCAGAGGATCTTATATGCCAGATCAAAATGTACCGTGCCAACAACGAAACACCAGTCTCGTTGACAGAAATGGCAGCGATGCTGAATGAATTCTGGGTTCCATGCAAGACATGGCAGGAATAAGAGGTCAGGAAACTACGTTACTACGTGGAATATTTGCAAGTTTATGTCGAGACATTTATGCAGAACAGATTCCGGGAGGTTCTAAATTAGTTAAAGACCGCACGAACATTGTTGTATTATTATTTCCTAGTCATTCGTTTCTCGGTTGTTCTTCATCCAACGATCCATATCCATTTGAGATTGCAAGAATGCGGCGCGCATCTCTACAGGGAAAGCGAAAAAGCATCCTCCTTTCATTTTCATTCCCTGGCAAGAAGCTCAGGGCCTTTACAATGAATTTCTGTGGCATTTCTATCTCCCTCAACGCATTGAATATTTTACCGTCGTGATAGCACCGTGGGCGACTACGCTCAAGAATTTCTAAATATCCTTCAGCAATCTGATTTCCATTTTTAACATTTCAGCGGTCTGAATTCCTTCTAATCTCTCACAACATCTTCCTTCCTTCCTTCCTTCCTTTCCTTCATGCCTAGGATCACCATCTCAAGTTGATTTCCAAGCGTGTCAATCGTTGGTATCTAGAATCACCATCTCTCAAGTTGATTTTCGAGTGGAGGGGTTGGTATCTAGTTTATTTTACTTATTCGCAATTATAATCTAAGATTTCTTGAGACATATTTACGTAATCCAAACGGTTAGATCTCCGAGAACATCTGTGGAAATACTTGTCATGGCATATATTTGCAGGACACGTAATTGCATGTACAATATAATAAACAGGTTGAATGACAGCCACACGCTGTTGCTCCCAGCAAATGAATCAAGCCTCTGCGGTGTTCCATATTTTCCAATAACAACGGTCCGTCTGCAAATCCTCTTGGTGAATCATAGCACCAATATTTTTTACATTATTGATGCCCATAATTTATTCACCATTATTCATCAAGGATAAGACATAAAAATAACATTAAAAGCTATCAAAACTGTGAAACAAATTCAAGACGATATTCAAGAATTTTGTAGAATGGTTCGTTCCCGTGGTTCAGGAGGCAATGTTTAGAGAAGACAAGGCCTCTGTGCTAATAGCTCTCTTGGGGTATCCTATTGATGCGGATCTACAAGCCTTGCTCTCTCAAACGGTCGGTTTCAGAACAGAACTCTACAGCGCCAATTAACCAACAACTAAGCGGTAGAAAATATATGTAAAACAATATTGTCGAAATGCTCTATATACTGTAGTTAATTTATTCAAGAGGCACGAGGTGAGAGAAAAAGATCCTGGACGATAATTTGTCATTCCCGGAGGGGGTAATCTTCATACAAAGGAGTGTGAAGAAAAAACATGCCATTTTCAGGCACATGGCTGCATGCTTTCAAAATTTGAAGAAAATTTTCATCATTTACAGGGTAGACATATAAAGGAGTCTCACAGCTAAGATATAATTCATAAGACAGACCTAATGACGAATACATGTGTAAACCATAGGGGCAGATTATACAACTGAGCATATCATATTCACATGCAAGATTAGCAAATGGCTTAAAGCAACGCCGTAAAGGTCATGAATGCAGTACATGGGAAAGGACAATTATTATTATAATTGGATATTAGAAAATATCATTCAGAATATTAATAATGAATAATATCTTTATCATATTTTTTTAATATGAAAAAAAAAATTCCCACGGTGAATTTCTCCCAGGGTTTCTCACGTTATAAAGAAATAAAGATTCTGCAATATCTAAGCATATATATATATATATATATATATGTAGTCTAATCGGTTCAATTTATGACCCGTAACCCGTCGAATGGGACAATAATGAGAATCAACGGGTCCGGGCGAATGACCGGTTCGATAGTTCATCTCAAAACGTGGCTCATCCAATCGAAAGCCACCATTTGGCAAAAACCCTTTTGACTTAACATTCACATTCGGAGCTGAGTAGCACGAAGAAGAACAACTCAGACGAGATCGACAGCAAACTCTTGCTTTTCTCTGTCTCCTCTGTCTGCAATCAATCCAAAAGCCAAAACCGAAGCTGATACTAATCCCATCCAGAGCCAGCCATGACTGCCACTAGATTATTACAACTTTCGGTCGTTGTAATAACGGCGACGATATGGGTACTATCGTCTACATCGGAATCACTGCGGTTCGACCTGGAATCGGGACACACCAAGTGCATATCAGAAGACATCAAAAGCGGTGCCTTGACTGTTGGCAAGTACGACGTTGTCAATCCCAACGAAGGCCAGCTACTGCCCGACTCTCACAAGCTCACCGTCAAGGTAAATAATGATAAATAATAGTAACGACAATGAAACTACCAAAAAAAACCAATTTTTTTTATTTTCTTGGATTTTTGGATGGTTTTTGTAAATTTGCGGGTTTTTTTTGTGGGGGGGGTGTTGGTGGATTGGAGTAGGTGACGTCGAGCTATGGGAATGTTTACCACGAAGCTGAGAAGGTGGGGTTGGGGAATTTTGCGTTCACGTCGCCGGAGAACGGGGACTACTTGGCATGTTTCTCTGCGGAGGAGCATAAGCCGCCGACCAAGTTGACCGTCGAGTTTGATTGGAGAAGTGGTGTGGCTGCTAAGGACTGGTCCAATGTTGCCAAGAAAGGCTCCATTGAAGTGAGTCTACCTTCTTCTCTTTAATTCTCTCTATTTTCTTTTTTCTTTTTTTTTTTTCTCATTGACCTCCTTTTTTTAAGGCTTGCTTGTTTGATTTTGTGCCTCAGTTTGTGGTGGTAGTTTTACTTCATAAGAAGCATCAATTTTTGGATTATAAACATAGAGGATGAATCTACATCAAACTGCTTTTAGGTAGTTTTGTTAGAGATATCAAGGGAAGTTTTTGATCATTAATACCAATTGGTTTCATCCCTTTAAATCAATTCAACATGTGATGGCATGATGGGTGAGTTTTGATGCTTATAATAGTTGTTAGCCAGAGGCTCAGGCAGAGAGGTCATGGGTGTGAAAGGTAGTATTGGTTTTGGGACGGTTGAAGACTCAGAAGTGAGAAGGATGGTGCAATCCTCTTCTCGCTGAGCACCTTCCTCTTCAGTCTACAGAGACAAAAAGTAGGTCTTGTGTTGACAATTCATCACGGAATAAAGGACTTACCAAGCCAGGAACACTAACTAAAACTACTCTAATACTAATAGAATAAAAAACACTAAACCAATGTTATAGAAAAGATCTGTCTTTTATGGATACTTTCCCCTGTTCTGTTGTTACTGCATGCTTTATGAAATTGATCAGATCCAACACCATCATGTGTGTATTTGTAAGAAATATAGCCTTACATTTTCTTATTTTGGACAGTGAGAATTCAAGGGTTGACATGGAAAAATAGACAAAACCACTCAGTCTAGCCCTTCATTCTATGTATGTAGCAATCAGGCATCAATTAGTTGGTGTCTAAAGAATGGAAATCTACTGGAAAATCAAAGATTTTCACAGCATCTGGTTATTGATCTGCATCCTATGGAATAGAGATCTCTCAAGAGTTGAGAGTGTAAATGTAATTTCTTAGGAAGTAGGAACTACAATAAACCACTACCCTGCAAGATTTATAATCTGTTTATCCATGTAATTGCTGGATTAAGTACAAGTTAACGCTTTTTGCGGCAGCTCGGTGTTAAATACTAAAAACAGTGCCTTGGGTTTGATGTTCAATATTTGTTTCCCCACACGGTAGGATTTTGGACTGCACACGGTAATGGCAAAGATTCTCTATTTCATACATTGTTCTTCACTTGATTCCGATATATTATGTATTATCTCAAAATTTCTATCTTTATACCAGAATATCTGTATCAGTTTTATTCTTCAAATTTTGATGAGTCAAGAGGACTTAAACTTATACAGTTGTCTTAAAATTTAAGGTTATGGAACTAGAGCTGAAGAAGATGTACGATAATGTTATGGCCATTCAGGAGGAGATGTATTATCTACGTGAAAGGTAAGAGCCATACATCTCCTTTGACTCCTATAAAAGCAGATCTATTTTGGTTTTATAAGTACACTCTTTTTGACGTGGTTGTTATTTATTTCAGAGAGGACGAAATGCAAGAGTTGAACCGATCGACTAACTCAAAAATGGGCTGGTTAAGTTTTCTATCACTTCTTGTTTGCTTGTCAGTGGCAGGGCTACAAGTATGGCATTTGAAGACTTTTTTCCAGAAAAAGAAGCTTATTTAGGTATTTTTTGTTTTTTTTTGAGAATTTGTGGAACTCTCTTTGTTCCCATAGTTTACTATCATACAGATTTATAAGTATGCTGTGTCAAAGAATAATTTTCATGGATTGTCAGATTACATGGGAACCTTAACAATTTGCCTGCTACATAGCTGCTGATTTATACAAGTGTCAATGTTTTCATGTACTTTCTTTTCTTAACCGTTACTCATAACCTTTGAACAAGTGCACTTTTGACACTTCCATCTTTGTGGGATGAGAATGTTTTAGCCTACCATCAGCACTCAAGTTGAAGAGAGAAGCAATGTCACCCTTGCAATGCTTTTAATTATAAGCTCCTCCAGGTAGTATATATGAACCCAAATGATCCACAGACCACAAGTACCTACCAGGAACCTTTACTTTGGCCACCATGGCAGCTTGATAAAATAGCAAACCAGAAAACCAGGAAACTTAGATTGAATGCCTTGAACATTATACATGAATGTCAGTTGAGTGAAATTTTTTTAACATGGGCTCAAGATCAATATAGGAACAATAGGAAAGAACAGCTATTGTGGTCATCGATAAATCGAGAGCATATTTTGCATAAAACCAGCAAAAGTCCGGCGGTAATGGCCAACACCTCTGCATTTCTTTCCAAATCACTCCTCTTAGCCCTGTGCGTTGAACATATCACAGTGGTGATCTGCTGGTGGCATTTCCTTAATTTTTTTTTAGCTTGTTCATAATCTCCAAGAAGGAAGGTCTTCTGTTCAAGCTATAAAAAGGTTCAAAAGAAAGAAATTGGCAACCTGATCTTCCATGCGTTGGAGAATCATGCCGAATATAGGGTTATTCCATGCATGTCTTGGTTTCATTTTTTCAAAGAAACAAAAAAATTTAATAGACTGAAATTTAGGTTGCTTTATAACCAACAAACGTTTTTTGCTTGGAGAAACACTAATACTTTGTTGGACTGGAACTGGAAAGATGCTTTACAAAGGCGAGAAGATGCAGGACTTGGTGAATGCAACTTCGATTCCAAAAGATAAAAGACGAAATAACAATGTTAAAAAAACCGCAGCATATCCATTTATTCATCCGCTTGGAACATGCTAATTTTGGAAAACATGGTAAAATAATTTCAATCCTCAAAACAACCACACCATTTGTTTCTAAATCTATGAGAAATAATCAAGGAACGCTCATATTCAAGAGAAGTAGGAGCAACAGCATGGATGCCCATATTTTAAAGAATTCTTCTTCCCAGATGTGCAGTATGGTTGTTGCTTTGGTAGTCGTATAATGATAGCCCATTTTCTTTCCCTCACATCACATACATTTTCCAATCAGTTAACTAAGAAAATTCTCTTCCATTTAAAAAGGAAAATAAAGTGCTTTACTAGAGGTAGAGATAGATTTGTTAATGGCCCATTGTGATATTCAATGCTTCTTTGCATTATAGTTGTGTATGAGCTACCATGCTGGCGGTCAATGAACATAACATCATTGACTGGATTTGTGTGGGTAAATGATGCTGTAAAATAATATTGAATGAGTGCTTTCATGACCAAAGTCAAAAGGACATTGAAAAGGTAAAATCTGATGAACTAGATAATAGATAAATTTGACTTACTCCATAACTTCAGGGATGACCCCTTTGGAACAAAATGTTAGCCTCTGTCCTTCACTCCTGCTGCTACAAACTTTGCAGCTTCATAAGGTTCACAATTTGCAAGTGCTGGTATCCCTTCAAGCATATGCTGTGGAAAATATAATGCATTACAACCTGTTTCAGACACTATGTCACTCTCATCTTCGTGGAGCCACATTTACCTCATACGAATCACAAAAGAGTAAACATTAACCTTACAATTGTATTTCTGGTGCTTGGAAAACCTCAGGAGCCATATATCAAGCTTTTATTTTGTGTCAAAAAGTACGAAAAAATGTATGATGACAGGTTTTATCTTGCTGAGAAATTAACAAGAGAAATGCATCAGAGAGGAGAAATAAGTATAATGCCACGTTTTGTTTGGGCTCTAAGAGTATTTTAGAAGAGAAACTCACAACTTCCTGTCTTGCCAGTCACTTTGTACACATCATGGGAGTTTTGAATCTTGATGAGCTTGCTTAGTCCAAAGTCCCACAACTTTCAAACTGTCTGCATTGGAGTTGACTGAGATAACATTCCTGAGAATTAGGGGATAAGGAGTAATAAGTTAAAGCAAAAAGGTGCTGCATGTCCTCACCACTGGCAGCCAGAATAAAAGCAAAAAAGATAAAAGGAAAATTTCTTTTATTGGGAAAAGACTAAAGCTGTAACCAATGATAGTAATTATACAACACAAATGAAAGCAACAACAAAACAAACAAGCATGATTAATTGCTAGCTGAATTAGATGCAATGTACCTCGGTTTCAAGTCTCTATGAACAATGATATTTGGCTCATTGTGAAGATAACCCATGCCAGTGGTTCCAACAAGATATGCTGGCTTACATCAGCACAGCAGTTCTATATATTGAGCTGCATAAGCAATATCATAACATAAAAAGCTAAAAGCTCTATGCTTTGTCCATAAAGCAGTCATGCAAAGAAGATACAGTAAATCAACAGAGAAATTCATCTCATCGCAATATTGTCTTGTACTTCTTGAAGTACTAGCGTATCAAATAGGACCAATAAATATATATAGCACCTAGAGGAAAACGAAATCCATAGTGCAATATCAACAAAACAATGTGGCCCTTTTAGGCCCACTTAGCAACTTCCTGTCCATCATAAGAGAATGTAAACAACCCCAGCCCGCTAGGACTTGAAAGTACAAATAAAAAATCCAGTAACATTGATTTATGCTCATTCTGCAAGAGACTTGATCATGCAGAGCACATGGAGAATCATGTGAATGTGGTTTCCTCATCCACCAGCCTTTAAACATCTGAACATGAAATTTACACATGCTGGCTCCATTCCTCCATGCAATTTGGATCCATCAATTCTGAACCAATGACAAAACTTTCTGAAACTGTACCATTATCCCCCAGTTAGTTGTAGTGTCTGAACATGAAGTAGTACCAACTGTGTCTGTCATAGTGCACTCTTCACTATAGGTACTAGCAAACCTATTCGGATTGACAACATACTGATATTAACTTCCAGCGCCAATGCCTTCTGAAGCTACTGATTTGCTTGAAGCAACAGAACCTGTTTCACCCTGCTCATGCTCTGACCACTCCAACTCTTGAGCAGGAAACACCACCAATTGCAAGGATGGGGCAATGTTATTAACATGTACCCATGTAGGTTCCCACAAGCTATTGCTCACGGCACTCCTTTGCACTAGCACACCCCTAGTCTTCAGTACAAGCAAGATGTTCTTGAGAAGCTCTGGTATGATTTCCTGGAGCTTGTCACTCTTCTTTCCTCTTACTTTCACCTTCATATATTTCTCCATGCATGCAAGAACTCCCAACCACAATTTGCTAAAAGTTGTTAACTTTACAAGTTCATTAAGTAACTGTAAGAACGACTTTGAGAGGAGCTTTATAGCAATGACAAGTGTCCCTTCCATATTTTTGTACTCTTTTTGTGAGCGCCCCTGTGCGGTCTCAAGTAGGTCGTCAAGCATTGTGAAGATTACTGTATCGTAACACTGTAACCACAAACCATGTGGAAATTTGATCCCATCAACCACTATCAAGCATTTCTGCAATGATAAAAGAGAATGGTTTCTGACCTCCTCTCTTGGATCCAAACAAGTATTTCGTAATCCCTGCACTAATCTCAGCCACATATCCCCAATATCCTGAGACAACTTTGCAGCTTCCTCTTCCCCCATTGCCTCCTTAGCCTCATTAGACCACCTAATCAAACAATCAACAGAATCTGCCATAAGATCTAGTGCACAAACAGACCTTTCTGCCTGTCCTACACGAGACTCTGCAAACTGCCTGCATGCATCAACACAAAGAACATAATTGGCTGGCAACAAGTGAGTTCCATTGGACATAATGAAGAACAAAGTGTCAAATCCGGCATCAGAAGCTTCTGGGTGCCGAGCTGTGACAGAAAGTAGGGATATAACCATACGCCATCCTGTTAGAGATCTGATGTGTGTGGCATTTGCTTTCACAAGGCAACTAACTTCCTGTGTAATTTGTTCACAATATGCATCAGCAACACGGGCATCAAGCTTCAAAACTAGTTGCAGTGACCTTAAAAGTTCATCAGCCAAGTTCTCCTTATAGGGAAGCAGCCGCTGGCAAATTTGAATAAGTCCAAAAACTGCCTTCTCTACTAAGGCACAAGGAAAAACAGTTGATTGAACAACAGCAGCTATGTGCTCATAAACTCCCTGCCACAGTAACAGAATCCTGTCCCGGTTGTTCAGTGTAATTGCAATAAGCAGTTCCAGGCAAAAAACTGCAGTATCTTCATCTTCCAGAGAGCTGTTTCCTCTCTCAGACTGACATGCAGCACGGACGAGTGCTTGTGCAAGATTTACTAAAGATTCTGCTTGCAAGAATTTACTCTCAGTAAATATGCTATCGATATGACACTTTTGGACAGTTTGCAGTGTCGACTGATAAACGGCGAGTTCTTGTTCAGTGGGTTGAGATCTTGGCTCCTCGGTGTCAAGAGATAAGAGCTGACTGACCCGGCCAATCAATCCAGCAGATCTCCTCTGAGTTCCAACGGATTGCATTTTAACTGAAGGTAAAGGATTTAAAGGAGGTTTTCCCTGCTCAGGGTCCACAAAAAGCTCAGATTCATTGATGGTATCAGTGGCAACATGGGCTGGCAGAAGACCAACCTTGTGCAACCATAAAATGCAATCCAAAATATTTTTCCAACCTGTGCGAATATAGTCACCATACAAATTTGCAATGGTGAAAACTGCCACAGTTGCCATCCTGGCCTTTGTGTCCTCAGCGAAGGCAAGCACAAGTTCCTCAAAAGATGGATTCAAGAGGTTTGTGAACTTACAAAGAGAAACAACTAGATCATCTAGAACATCTTCAAGATGATGGCATGCTGAAACTTTTGCAACAGATAAGAATCCATCAATACAGGTCTGGTAAACATCTTCATGTTCTGCATGATCAAACACAACAGAGATAGCAGCAACTGTTGGACCTGACATTATAGCAAACATGTCATGGTCAATATGGGCATCAGAATCTGATACAATGAACGGAGCAGTGTTTTTGGATTTGTGCATTAGATAAATCCAACGGCTTGGGGTCATTTCAGGGAAACCAACTCCTTTCTCAGGAGTTGTGCGGATCTCATTCCTGCAAATTGACTGGTAGAGCTCAGATAAAAAATCTCTGGGCAGGTCATCACCTCCATTGATGCATCTATTATTCCGAATGAAATCATCCTCTGTCATCTTTTTCTTTACCTGGACATTGTGCTGATCTGTGTTGAGCATTATAAGTGAATAAGACAACAAAAGTACAGCATCCTTGTTAGCTAGGGTATGTGGAACCTGCTCATAGTATCTCTCAGAGAATGCCTCCAGCACCCTTTGTATTTTCTGTGATTCCCCAGGCAGTCTAAATGTCTCCAAGAACAACCTCAAAGCATGATCCAAATTCATATCTTGGAAATCAAAGGTCCCAGCAAATTCATGAAGAACCTGTACGCAAAACTCATCATGATTTCCCAGGAAATCCCCAATAAGATTCTTATCTAACCCAGCAGTGTACTTGAAAAAGCAGGCCACACTTTTAGGGTCAAGTTTGTCAGGCAAGAGGTGTGCTCCTTGGAGAAACTCTAGGCCTTTCTTGGGGTCGTGGTTGAAATGATCAGCTCCAATCGATAACCTTCGCTTAATGTACTTCCTATGGCGGACAAATGGAACCCATTTGCTTGGATCCCCATAATTGTCACACTTCATTGTCCAGAAGGGGGTATACTCCTCAATATTTAGAGGAGCCTGTTCTGAACTGGCCAATCCATTCCCCATCCTTTCAGCTATCCTCTGAATAACAGCAATCAAACCCTCCAAAGCAAGAATATGGGTTGCAGATAACTGAGAGTTCACTGGAAATGCACTCTTTGACAACAAATTAGTCATTTCTTCAAACGCATTGCTGCATGTAATGTCACAATCAAAGTTAGCATACATCTCCACCATAAATGTACTCTGCCGGCAGAAGTCCACAAGAGCCTCCATGGCCACTTCCTGCTGCTGATATGAAACACCATATCTGCTCTGAGCATGCCGCAAAATCACACAACAGAAGAAAGCTTCAAGCTGTAGTTTGAGTTCAGTACGCAGATTGTCATACAGAGTGAGAACAATGCTACATACCATTGAAAGAATAAGAGGGCTCCTTGACAAGCCAAATTGCATGAGGTTATGAAATAACTCATCCTGAATCAGACTTAATAGCCTAGGATGATGACAAATAGATGGTCCACCTAATTCTATAGCAGCATTGATTAAGCCTAAGGCAAAAAGGGGCAGATCTTCATCAAATGCTATAGTATTTAATTTTGGATTCATTCCTACATGTTCAACCACATTCAATAAAGAACACAAGAAGTGAAACATCTCCACCATGCAAGGGACACCAAATGGCTCTGTCATGAGGTACACATCATATGCAAAATCGTCATGACTGCTACCAGCCTGAATCATATTCCCTTCCACCACACTTACCGCCTGAACTGTAGAAACACTGGAACCTAAGCTTGCAGGGGATGGCTTACCATCAAATTCAGAACAATTGTTTCCATTCTCCAGTTTTTCACTTCCAAAAGCATAATCATTGTTTGTTGCACCAATCTGTTGAAGAAAGAGGTTTTGAATATTCTTAAAGAAGCAAAATACAGAAAATTCCTTTTTTAAGCTACACACATCTAGCATGAATCTACCTGATCTCCAACATGTACAAATAATCCTAAAACATCACATAATTGTTCCACTCCCTCCCATAAAGTTGGATGATAGGTCATCACAGGCAATCATTTACAAGTCCATATAATATGTCACAGCAGATAACCAGCCTTGAATGACAGCCAGCTTTAATTTTTTAATCAAGCTCTCTATCATGATTAATCCAGCAAACCAAAAAAAAAGAAAAAATCTATTTGCCTTTTTTCTCCCTCCAACTTCTCCTATCCCACCTACTCAATGAAATGAAAGGGCATAAAAAGAGCATTGAAATTATCAAGAATGAAGCATATTGTTGTATTATACCTTGTGTTTGACAGCGTCAAGTCTATTGACCAAAGCACATTCCTGATGGCCAATGTCTGCAAGGTGTGAAAAAATGCACCTAACGAGTTCATGCATGGTGTGGCGAGCTATCCGCTGCAACAATTCACCTTTAGTTCCAGCTTGATGAACTATACGAAAACAAGCATTCACTATGGTACAAACATGCTGGTTACTCAGCAAGACTGATGCTTTGCTTTTGACACAAGCTAGAAGAACCTGAAGTATTTTCATAAGCACCACTTCTTCTGATGCAGGGTCTGTGACCTCAAATCGGCAACTAGTCACAGCATCAACTACCAAATGCATAGCATCTTTAACATTAACAGTATTCTGATCAATCACATCAAGAGTCAAAATCTTATAAACAGATGACAGAGCAACACTAGTAATTGGTGCACCCGTTTCATCCGATCGAATCACATCCAAAAACGGCAGCAGATACAATGAAGGGTCAGTAGTATGCCAGGGGTTCCGCCATGAGAACAGCTGCTTACGCAACGACTTGAAAGACTGAATCAATGAGTGGTCCAGCTGATCATTGCCGTAACGGCCACCCCATCTCACATTTCTCCTCATAACTGCCAGTACTGCACCAATTTCCGCATTAATCATGCAGGCCAAAGAATTATCTTTGGAACAGGAGGTACCACACTCCTCCTCCTTCACTGCCTCTAACCCAGATTGCAACTTTAAACGCCCCATATCTGCACAAGCTTGATTTTAGAGCACAACCCAATTACCATAATCTCTTCAATATAAATTAAAACTAATCGGCTAAGCCGAAAAGAGATCCAAATTGTAACAGAACAGTTCAGTAAAAAAAAAAAAAATAAAAGAAAGAAAGAAAGTTCAGATCAACAGCCATCGCTTTTACCTGTGCGGATCAAGCAAATCTCGGAGGATTCTGTGCGGAACTCTGTCTGTCTCTCGGAGTAACGAAGGCGGGTCTGAGAAAGAATTCAGGACGATGGGCTGAACAAGGGAATAATCTGAAATTCCATACTTTTAAAAAAAAAAAATTTATATGGTTCCTCTTTAATTTGAATATTATATATGCTTTAATAGTTTACACTTTCTCTGAAAAATAAGTTAACTTTTTTTTTCAGAAAAAAATAAACGGCCCAGTCCATTATATATATAATATTTTTTTTTATTTTATTAAAAAATAAAAAAAATTAATACTCAAGCATATATTACTTTATATAAATTAAGCCAAAATTTTATATCTAAATTATTATTTTTTTTACTATGATACGACCATGATTAATTGACTAAACGAGAACTTACCATCAAATTCTCCAAGTTACACTGATTTTTTAATACAGACATTGCCATTATCAAATTATCACAAACACAAATGATTTTGTTTTTGGCAAGTAGGAGCCAAAAAAAAAAAAAAACAACATAATTTTCTTGTTTCTGTTTCTGTTTCAAAACAAATAATATCAATTAATTCTAAAAGTGATATCTTTAGATGGTTCAAACTCGACAGTTTTGACTTCGAAAATGAGTTTAATATCATTGAAAACTTAAAATTAATCGAGGGAAAAATTGCATAATGTTTTTGGCCACAGAAAATTTGAAATTAAGTTTTTGGTATACTAAAATTCATCAAAACTACCAAGTCATTAATAGTTTATTTGGTATCAACTTTTTTTTTTGTTCAATTTAATCTTAATTCAATTTTTTTATTTGACACAAATTTTTAAATTAATTATTTAAGTTTATAAAAAAAAATCGTTGAATTCCACAAATAATTATCATTAACAACAACCTAACCTTTATAATTGCAAGTGTTACATATGGCAATAAAGAGGACGAGTTGTTGGGGGTGGAAACGTTTGGGGTTCCGGTGATGGTAACCGGTAAAATCAGCGTTGCAGCAGATTTTTACGGTATGATGAAGAAAAAAAAATATATTTTAAATATGCGATTTATAAGAATAAAAAAATTATTTTATTATATAATTTATTTTCCGATGACCTCTTAATAAAAAAAAATTAACTTTTAGATTCTTGTGTTTAAAAATAATTAGTGTTCCTTGTGCAATAAGTTTTCTAACACCACCATGGTGCATTTTTCCTTAATAACATAATTTGCAGAATTTTCATTTTATTTTACATTACGATGTTGTTTTTTGGGCATACAATATGTTGTTAGTATTAGCTACTAGACCAACTTTCTTTTCTTCTTTTTTTTTTCTTTTTTTTCTCAAAATGTGAGGTGCACCTTGGTTTACACAAATTACAAAAAATAATAATATTATTAATAATTTTAACCTTGATCATTCATAATCAACTGCATAAAAAATGTCATTATTATGCTAACTTTTTTCTACTTTCATGATCAACTACAAAGTATATAGGTGAGTAATAATACATAATAATTTTTCTTATGACTTAAGAAATTCTTTAGAATCAATTTTATCCTTCAAAATTTGTAATAAATTGCACAAATATGAAAAAAAAAAAAAAACTATTCACGCGTTGATTTGTTTTTTCTCTTTTAACTTTATGATTTAATAGATTATGTGAATCGTAATTGGGTGATCGGGGATAAGTTTGATTACCATATGAGAATAAAGAAATGGAGAAAATAATTTTATGAACCATTTTTTTTATTTTGATTCATTCAAAAGCTTATTAGCACGTAAGCTACACAATAAAATAATAAAAGTATATTTTTTTATTTTTATAAACTCATTTTCTCTTAGAATTAAAATTAAAATCCAAAAAAGTATAAATTTTTACATTCTATAATATCCATTAGAGGAGGACCACTAAATCTCATATTATTCCTTAATCAGTAAATACCAAAATATTTGCCATGCTCTAACCTAACCTAATCGTAGTGTTTCAGAGATAAGAAAGGCTGCCGTGACGTTTCACACGGTAATTACCAAAATTATCTTGAAGCAAAAATGAAAACTGTTTCTGAAGAATTTCTACATTATGCAAACGGCAGGCAGGCAGACAGAACGTAGACTTCTTGTCAAAATAAAAACACTGCAATATCATGAGTGAATACAATGATTCCTTCTCTTTCATCTGCAGAAGCCACATAACGATCCTAGAGAACTACACAAAATTCTTTCTCGGACGCCTCCTTTTCGTGTATACAATGCAAGGCAGTCATGAGAAAGGCACTAGACGAAGGAGGTGAACTTGCCCTTGTGCTTGACCACCATATTCACTTCTTGAATCAAGTGAGTTTCATCACTTTCATCTCATATCTTCTGTGCCATTTAAACCAACCCGCGTAAATCATCATTAAGGACTCGCCGAAATTTGATGAGCGCCATCAGTTAGTTCAAATGCCTGAATGGAGGGCACACATTTAAAATCACATCTCCATGGTCAAAATAATGTGCTCTCTGCCACATATATAACAAGTCTGATTTGCGCGAAAATGCACAGCAAATGTCAACTTCCAGTCCCACCACCTTCTAGAGCCACATGTTCACCTGAAGGAATAGGACTGGCTTCTTCGGACACCAAACTTCCACCTTTTTCGCCCTGTTTTAGCAGAGATTGCTCCCAATTTTGATTAGGAAACACCTCCGATTGCAAAGATGGAGCAATGTTGTTGACATGCAGCCACGTTAGCTCCCACAGGCTATCCCCACCAAAGGCAGTCTTGTGCACAAGCACTCCCCTAGTCTTCATTACAAGCAAGATGTTCTTAAGAAGCTCAGGAACTATTTCAAGGAGCTTCTCACTCTTCTTCCCTCTTACTTTTATCTTCACATACTTTTCCATCCGACTCAGCACTCCCAGCCATAGTTTGCAGAATGTTGTCTGTGAAAGGTCATGGAGTAACCGTAAAAATATTTTCGACAGAAGCTTTACAGCAAGTATAAGTGTCCCTTCCAGGTTTTTGTAGTCTTTTTGGGAGTGTCCTTGAGCAATTTCAAGCAGGTCATCAAGCATTGTGAATATTACATGATCAAAACACTGTACCCACAAACCATGGGGCAAGTAAATCCCATCCACACCCATCAAGCACTTTTGCAATGATAAAAGAGCATGGTTTCTGATATCTTCTCTTTGATCCAAACAAACTTTTCTTAATCCTTGCACTAGTCTCAGCCACATCTCTCCAATATCCTGTGATGATTTTGCAGCTTCCTCTTCCCCCATTGCTTGTTTGGCCTCTTGAAACCACCGAGCTAAACAATTAAGAGAACCTGCCATAAGATCTAAGGCATGTACAGACCTTTCTGCCTGTCCCACACGAGATTCCGCAAACTGCCTTGCAGCCTCAACACAAAGAACATAGTTAGCTGGCAACAAGTGAGCTCCATCAGACATAATGAACACTAGTGCATCAAACCCTGCTTCAGAAGCATCTGGGTGCCGAAATGTGATGGAAAGTAGGGATATAATTGTACGCCAACCCATTTGTGATCTGATATGTGTGGCATTTGCTTTCACAATGCGACTTACTTCCTGTGTGATCTGTTCACAATATGCATCTGCAACACGAGCATCGAGCTTCAACACAAGTTGCAGTGACCTCAAAAGTTCATCAGCCAGGTTCTCTTTGTAGGGGAGCAGACGCTGACAAATTCGGAGGAGTCCAAAAACAGCCTTTTCTACTAGTGCACCAGGCACTACAGTTGACTGGACAATATTAGCTATGTACTCATAAACACCCTGCCATAATAGTACAATCCTGTCCCGGTTGTTCAGCGCAATGGCAATAAGCAACTCTAGACAGAAAACAGCAGTATCTTCTTCCTCCGGAGAACTGTTACCTTTCTGGGGCCGTCCTGCAGCCCAGATGAGAGCTCGTGCTAGCTGCAATAAGGATTCAGCTTGCAAGAACTTACTCTCAGTAAATATGCTATCAATATGGCACTTTTGGATTGTCTGAAGTGTACGTTGATGGGCAGCAAGTTGCTGTTCAGTGGGTTGTGATCTTGGCTCCTCACTATCAAGAGACAAGAGCTGACTGAATCGGCCCATCAAACCAGAAGACCTTCTGGGAGTTCCAATAGTCTGCATGTGAACCGAAGACAGAGAATTTGTAAGAGGTTTCCCATGACCAGGATCAGGGGAAACCTCTGATTCATCAGCAGCATCGCTGGCCACACGGGCTGGAAGAAGACCAAGCTTGTGTAATCGCAAAATGCAATCCAGTATATTTCTCCAGCCCATGCGGACATAATCCCCATACCTATTTGCAATGGTGAAAACTGTCACAGTTGCCATCCTGGCCTTTGTGTCATCACCGAAGGCAAGAACAGGTTCCTCAACTGATGATGGATTCAAGAGTGTTGTGAACTTGCATAAAGAAACAACTAGATCATCTAATACATCTTCAAGATGATGGCATGCTGAAATTTTGGCAACTGCCAAGAATCCATCAATGCATGTATGGTAAACATCTTCATGTTCTGCATGATCAAACACAACAGAGATAGCAGCAATTGTTGGACCTGACATTATAGCAAACATATCATGATCAAGGTAGGCCTTGGAATCAGATACAATGAATGGAGCGGTTTTCTTGGATTTGTGCATCAGATCAATCCAACGACTTGGGGTCATCTCAGGGAAACCAGCTCCTTGTTCTGGAGTTGTGCGAATCTCATTCTTGCAAATTGAGCGGTAGAGTTCTGATAGGAACTCCCGGGGTAAGTCATTACCTCCATTTATGTGCCTATTATTCCGAATAAAATCCTCTTCTGTCATCTTTTTCTTCACTTGTATATTGTGCTGATCTGTATTGAGCATTATAAGTGAATAAGATAGCAAAAGAGCAGCATCCTTGTTAGCAAGAATATGTGGTGACTGCTCATAGTATCTTTCAGAGAAAGCCTCAAGCACCCTTTGAATCTTTTGTGATTCCCCTGGAAGTCTAAAAGTTTCCAAGAACAACCGCAAAGCAGTGTCCAAATTCATGTCTTGAAAATCAAAGGTCCCAGCAAATTCATGAAGAACCTGAACGCAAAACTCATCATGATTTCCCAGGAAATCCCCAACAAGATTCTTGTCTAATCCAGCAGTGAACCTAAAAAAGCAGGCCACACTTTGTGGGTCAAGTTTGTCAGGTAAGAGATGTGTTCCTTGGAGAAATTCCAGGCCTTTCTTTGGGTCACGGTTGAAGTGATCAGCTCCAATCATCAACCTTCTCTTGATGTACTTCCTCCGGCGGACAAATGGAAGCCAATGATTAGGATCATTATAGTCATCACATTTCACCATCCAGAATGGAGTATACCCCTCGAGATTCACTGGAGGCTGCTCTGGAGTAACCAAACCATTGCCTATCCTTTCTGCCATCCGCTGGATAACAGCAATTAGACCATCCAAGGAAAGAATGTGCATTGCAGATAGAGGACAGTTTACTGGAAATGCACTCTTTGACAACAGATTAGCTAGGTCTTCAAACACATTACTACATGTAATGTCACAATCCAAGTTGGCATACATCTCCACCATAAACGTTTTCTGCCTACAAAAGTCTACGAGAGCCTCCATGGCAACCTCTTGCTGCTGGTATGAAGCACCAAATCTACTCTGTGCAAGTCTCAATATCACACAAGAGAAGAAAGCTTCAAGCTGCAGTTTGAGTTCAGTTCGCAGATGGTGATACAGGTTGAGAACAATACTACATACCAATGAAAGAATAAGTGGGCTCATTGACAACCCAAATTGCATCAGGTTACGAAATAGTTCATCCTGGATCAAACCCAATAACCTAGGATGGTGGAGACTAGAAGGCCCACCTAATTCTATAGCTGAATTGATTAGACTCAAGGCAAAAAGAGGCACATCTTCATCAAAGGCTATAGTATTTGATCTAGGATCCATTCCAACATGCTCAACAACATTCAACAGAGAACACAAAAAGTGAAATATCTCCACCATGCAAGGGATCCCATAAGGCTCTGTCATGAGGTGTAAATCATATGGAAGCACATCGTCTTTATTACTAACCCCCATTGTACTTTCTTCCATCACACTTGAGCCCTCAACCATTGAAGCATTGGAACCCAAGCTGACACAGGATGCTTGACCATCAACTCCAGAACTACCATTGCTGTTCTCCATTTGTTTACTCCCAAAACTGTAATCATTATCTGGCCCACCAATCTGTAGAAGAAAGGGAGGTTTCACATTTATTCAGCAAAGAAAATCTAGAGTAATCAAACATTCATTAGTCTCAAGTGTTTCCATGGGATGATCAGAAAGTTGTATATGGTGTATTTGCAAAGCCACACTAGTATGTTTTCCAAATATTAGTACAAACCGCCCTTCAGACCCACTCATTGACTAACCAATACTGAAGAAAAAGCCTAATAGAAAGAATACATAATCAAGTATCAAGGTCACCTTCAAGACATCAGTTCAAACCAGTGCACCAAGTCACTTCTGTACCTATGACTTTGAAATTAAACCAATATAGAATTAAACCACCCTGTCCATTAAGGTCCCATGCACTCAAATTAGAATAAGAATAACTTTTTCTGTCACTTAAATGCCAAGAAAACAAAAAGGAGAAATTTATGGACTTCATTCATTTATAATTAATGAAAATAAGGACATGCTGGTGCACAAGACTCCCACTATGGGATCTGGAGAACAGTTAGATATACACAACCTTAGTCTTGTTTCCACAAAGCCTACAACCTTACTCTTATTGGATGTTTCCACAATGAAGTCACCTTTGCATCACACCGAAGCTCACCCTTTTCATTACGAGTTGATAACCAAAGCTCACCCTTTTCATTACTAATTGATAAACAATAATATTTTTCATTCAAATTATTTAGCCTGTTTAATTAAACATCCAATAAGAAATTTTCAAAAAAATTGTTTCTCTTTCAAACTTTTCTTTTCTCCAGCTTCACAGCAGCAAATAAAAGACAAACAGTGGAGATATTGTAATTGAAAGAAGAGTGAATCATGAGATTGTGCTACCTGGACAGGATTTACACCATGAACCAATGCGCGTTCTGTGTTGTCAACATCTGGAAGGTGGGAAAAAATGCACCTGACAAGTTCCTGCATTGTATGCCGAGCTATCCGCTGTAACAACTCACCTTTGCTTCCTGCTTGATGAACTATACGGAAACAAGTGTTTACAATGGTACAAACATGTTGATTAGTCAACATGATTGATGCTTTACTTTTCATACAAGCAAGAAGAACATGAAGTATCTTCATAAGCACCACTTCTTCGGATGCAGGATCTGTTACTTCAAACCGGCAACTAGTCACAGCATCAACTACCAAGTGCATAGCATCTTCTACAGTTACAGTATTCTGATCAATCATGTCAAGAGTTAAAATCTTGTAAAGAGACGACAAAGCAACACCAGTGATTGGTGCACCAGTTTCATCCGACCGAATCACATCCAAAAATGGCTGGAGATACACAGCAGGATTAATGGTGTGCCAAGGATGCTGCCATGAGAATATTTGCTTCCGCAATGCCTTCAAAGACTGAATCAATGAGTGTTCCATTTGATCATCACCTGACATGTAACGACCGCCCCACCTGACATTTCTCCTCATGACAGCCAATACAGCACCTACTTCCGCATTAATCAAGCATGCTAAAGCGGTTTTATTAGAATAAAAATTGTCAAGGTCCTCAGGCTCTTCCTCAATCACCTTAATTCCAGATTGAAGCTTTAGGCGTCCCATGTCTGCACTGTATTCCTTGTATACAACCCAATTGTACCCGTGATTACTGGTCGCTAAACAAAGAAGGCACACAAACTTTGCCAAAGCATAACCTTCATAGTTGGCAGATACAACCAATAAAAACTTGTTAGCAGACTCACAAATCTACTAAAAAAAGATTAAGCAATTGCAAGAATACATCACGAAAAGCCCAAAAGCAGCATATTAGAACTAAGTTCATCATCACTCAAGCAGACGTACATAAAACACCAAACATCCCTACCTACATTGAAGTTTTCTGTTCAGTATCAACTGACAGGGTAAGAGAATACATTATCCATCTTCATCCAAAAAACAAGTACAATAAACCTAAACTAGTAGTCATCTCTAAAATCAAAATCACAATGAACCCATTCAAAAACCCAGTTTAACCATCTAAGACCAAAAAAAAAAAAACACTATTTGATAGAAATCGCCACCACAAAAAAAAAAAAGAAAAAAACACATATTCCAAGAACAGGGGTGCGGGTGCCTCAATAGTGCAATTCCACGCAACCAATATATGGGTTTCAAATCAACAATATCAGAAAGAAAACAACGGATCAATGCACACTGAAATGAGAAACAAAATACAGTAGATCCAATCCTCTGTTTGGCAGCCTCAAACAAGAGGAAAAAAAACGAAACGTAAAACAAAATCCAAGATCATCTCAAAACGCAAATACAATCCTCACCTCATCAAATTCACAAAAAAAAAAAAAAAAAGACACCTAACTAAGCACAGACAGTCCAGCTGGACGCCGAGTCGATCACATTTCCTTTATTTAAAGAACCAAAAAATAAAAATGAAAATACCGAGAGCATTGAATAAATCCGTAGGGAGCAGTAGCAAAAAAAATATATATATAATAACTTCCATGAAGCTTCTAGGCAACCCAAACGCGTGCTGAACTCCTAAAACCAAAAGGCTTTTGGGAAGGGAATTAAACGCATTCGAGCGAAGAAAAACGAAGATCGAGAACAATTGGCTTACCTTACCTGCGTCTGGATCGAGAGTGCGTGGGATCTGAACAAACCTAAGTCTCTGGTTCACTCAGTTAGAGCGAGGAATGCAGCGCGAGGCGGGCTTCTGGCGAGACTGCCGCGAGACTCAGGCACGGACCGCTGTGTCTGAGTTAAAAACTTACAGCTGGAAGATGAAAAATTACAAATTTTAAAAAATAAAAAAAAAATCGTAAAAATTGTTACCTCCCCAAAGGGACGAGGTAAAAAAAAAAATTTTAAAAAAACTACTTAAAATAATAATTTGATCGGTGATGTAACCTTTTTTTTTTTTAGTCAAATACGTTAATACTCACTCAATAAAAAAAGTTTTTTTATACATAAAAATATATTTTATTTAAAAATTATTTAAATTACAAATATTTAAATAATAAATTTTAAATTAATAAAAATAAAAACACTCATTCTCAATTTTATTTTATAAATATAATAATTAATATAAATGTTAAATTATTTATTTTATTTAAAAAAAATGGAGAAATGCTACGAGAAGAATAAAGACTTTCGATGACTGAATTAGCTGGGAAATGTTAATTCGATTGGGGCCCTGCCCCGGACTGATACGGCGTCGCTTACCTCGTTAAATATCAGCATATTTTAGCACTATGCTTTTCTTCTTCTTTTTTTTTTTAATGATGGGTAAAAAGATAGTTTTTTTTGTTTTTTAACAATAAGTGGGGATTTTAGTTTTAATGTCACTTGGGCTTTGTACTTGCTTTGATTTTAATTTTAGACACTTAAATATTATTATGTCATGTTCTATTTTACAAAATCTTTTTAAATTTTATTTGTATTATTCATTTTTATTTTACCATTTTATTTATCCTAAAAAAATTACAAACATGTTAACTTTCTGAAAGTCCATTTTTCACTTAAAATGTGAAAAAAAAAAGGTTCTTTTTCTCATAATTTTTTTAGAGTAATGCTATATTGTTAAAATTTAGACATATCTAAAATCATGATGGTTGTTGAATGTTTTTTTTTTTTTGATGGGTCATTGTGGAATCTATTTGTGAGATCATAAAAATTAAAAATTTATTTTTAATTTTATAAAAAAATTATTTAAATATAATAAATCAGTTTCATCTCATATTTATATATTTTAAATTTTTAAATAAAAATTATAATATGTATTTAATAATTATAAAAATATAACATAATTTTATATCTAAAATATGTTTAAATAATTATATGTATATAATAAAGTTCGAAAAACTAAATATTTTGCATCTTCTTTTAAAAGTGAATATCCTTCCCGCTTTTGAAACATTAGATAAGCTTTTCTAATTTGCTTTTTAAAGGTAATTATACTTGTGGCGTTGGTGTTAAGTAAAGTGAAGTTAATTTTGAGGACAAAAAAAAAAAAAAGTAAAGTTACTTTGTCACCATAAGAAATGTTCAATTATTTTTTAAAAAATAATAATTTTATTTTTCTTTTTGCTTAAATATGAAGTTAGCCATGTAAATATAAAAGAAAAAAGAAAAAAAAGTATACATAAAGTAAAATAAAAGTCACGTAGGAAGACTTCATAATTACCACCTACACTAAGTCAGACAAATGTTCTAACCACTAAATGCAAGTTGCAAAAAGAAGAGTATAGATAAAAACTGATAGAACCATTATCACAAGTTTCTTATAATGATAATGCCATAGCTTCATCGAATCTATTCTATATCAACGAAGACCTGAATTATAAACCAAATCAAAAATAATGTTTTAAGTTTACAATTAACTATAATGATGCATTCACAAACAAGTAATAATTTAGTATTTAAATATATATAAATATTTGAATTAATAAAGATAATAAAATAAATGATTGATTTTTGAAAAATATTATTAATGGGGTTGTTAAATTTTTTTTAAAATTTTTTTTTCAAGTTCTCCAATATGATTATTAGTATTAGTTATTAAAATAGATGTATCAAAAAAGCAAAAAGTAGAGGGTTTTTGAGCTATAAAAAAAAAAACTCTACAATTGATTTCAATGCTTTTGATAAGTTTTATCTTTCATCTACCTAAATTTATTTTATAAATCATCTTAGTAACTTTAAAAGACTTTCATTATTTTGTTTTATTTCAAAATTCACTTTTATCTTACTCTACTACACAATTTACTAGGAGTGATGAATAGAGCCAAATTTAAGTTAGTTTATTTCATGTTTTTAAATTATTTAAGTTTCAAATTTATAAGATTTTAAGTTTATTAAATATTAAATTATTCAAATTTTAATTATTTTAAATCTTAATTTTATTAAATTATAAGTTTATTAAATCTCAAATCATTTAAATTTTTAGTATTTCAATCTATTAAGTTTTAAGCTAAATTATAAATTTATTTTATATATATATTAAATTTTAAATTTAAGTTGTTCAAAATTAAAATAATTTAATTTCAGATTAATTGAATTTTAAGACAATACAAAATTAAGTTATTTTAGTTGGAGTAATTTAAATTATAAATTATTACAATTTTCAATTAATACAAATTAAGTCAAAAAAATATTTTAAACAAATTAAAACCAGTTATTCAAATTAACTCACTCACTTTTATAATTTACGCATCACATCATCATCTAATAACACATATTTGATTAATGAACATGTATCTGATATTATATAATCTATCCCCGCCGTCTCCATCTTCCAATTGATACACAAATTTGGCTAAACCTGTCTTCTTCCCACGAAGCCTCTGAATCACCAATGAAAAGTTTGCATGATGCCCTGTAGCTAAGACCTAACACCTAAAAATTCCAAGCCTCTGACTTTAAAAGTGTTATTAATAAAGTTTTCCTCACAAATTATCATTATACTCATGCACAGTGACTCGGTTGAAATCACTTATGCTGAAGATAAAAATGACCCAACAGATATTCTTTTCCAATTTAAAAATATTTCAAGGCCATGTTTATTGAGCAAACGAGTCGAAATACTTAATTACCACTTTGAATTCCAAGGAGTTCATTTTGGGCTATATGGTACGGGCCATTAATTTCTCTTAAAAAGGGCAACCTGTGCCATATATATCGCCAAAATCTCTCTAAGAATTAGTTAGTATATACTTGTTATATTTTCTTACATTAAATTTATTGATATTTTTGTCGATATTCTTAGACACACGTCAAGTTGGTGAAACTAAGGATTCTCAGTATTTTATGATAAATCAAAGATCTTATATTACGGATCATTACTTTTTCTCTAAAAAGTAATCTATTAGGATATAAAGTACTTCCGATTCCTATAATTTAAAATCTGTCTCTCACTCGATAACATAAAAAATTGGGTATTGTCCACATATTACACGTATAGGCTATCAGGATGGGAAATCATTTGTCCAGAAATTCAGATCTAATGAAGGGTGGTTGATGGGAAAAAATAGAAAGCCCAATGATTTCTGAAAATAACTTGAAACCATATGTAGCACTGCGAGAGTGCCCACGGAAAAGGCTTACCAACATGGTCTTCATGATTTTTTTTTTAAGGGATTGGTCTTCATGAATTTTACTCTTGGGTTGATTTGTTTTGGGGTTAGCGGGGTTAATTGTCATTGAGTGAGTATTAATCATATTTATTTTTAGTTTAATATTTATCCTTGAATCGGTAGCTATTAACTGTATTTGTTTTGAATGCAATGGTTGCAACCCGCGCATCCCTCTAGCATGCGATTAAAAATTAAAGACTATAATAAGTTTGTCAAGTGGGAGGGGGTTAAAGAAAAATAGAAAAAAGAAGTTATTAATTAAATGTTAATATAGTTGGAGACGGAAATATTCAAAGTGAGAATTTTTAAATTTTTTTTTAAATTTTGGATCAAGAATTTTTTGTTTTTTTGAAAAATAATTTATTCTTTAAAAGGTTAATTACACTAATATATATATATATATACGAATAATTTATTTTATTTACACGATAATTTAAAGTAGATATCTAAAATTTTAATAACATAAAATAAAATTGATGTAATTATTTATATGTATTTTTTATTTTAATATTCTTTATTTTTTATTAAAATTTATATAAAATTTTATTTATTAAATAATAAATTAATGTAAAAAATATATTAATTTATTAATTAGATTAAATTTTTTGGTATTTCCACACCTTCTATTTATATCATATCCTAAATGATTACGCTCAAATAATATTTTACGCTAATTTTTAACCAAAATAAATTCAACCTTAATTTAATCCGAGAAGTAGTTAGACAGACACATGACATTCGACAGGGTAGGATGATGACGAGGCTTCTAGAGCCTTTGACTGGTTGGTGGCTGTTATTTCAACCGTTGACTCTTGCAACTCTCCTCCTCCTCCTCCTCCTCAAAGAGAGCCAAAAACCGCAGAAAACGTGACAAGAAAGGAATAAACGATTTCTACATAAATTTGATAGCTTTTTTTTTTTTAACTCACACTTTTATCTATTTTAGGGGAAGAAGATTATATTAAGATATTTAGAAAAAAATTAATTTTACTTATCTTGTGAAAATATTTTTATAATTATATTTATTTTATTTTTAAAATTTTATTTAATATATTAATTATTTTTTATTAAATATAATTATATGTCAATTACTCACATATTAATTACAAATATATATATTTTTTATTAGTGTAATTAAAATTGTTAAAATTTTAAAAATAATAAAATAAATAATATTTTTAAATATTATACAAAATTATAATTTTTATATTTATATTTATAATTTTTAAAAAAATTAAATTATATGTTACATCAATAAATTTAATAATATAATAATATAAAAAGATTCATATGTAATATAATATATAAGTAATTTATATACAATAAAAAATGTTTAATATAAATTAAATTTAGTTAATAAAAGTAATTATAATAATGTATGTAATTAAAATATTTTTTAATATATTAAATTAAAATTATTATTTTTTAAATTTAAAATATTTTAAATTTAAATCAAATAAGTAAAGAAACACTGAATTATCACTGGCCTCTTTGTCAATCTGCGGGGGACCGGGGGGGGTCATTACGGTAATTTATGTGAATCAACTTCCAGCGGCAAGGTGAGCAGTGACCGTACGCGCGCGGCTACGGCTAAACGCACCTCGCCTTCTTCTATTGGAAAACAGGGACCAAAAGCTGCTTGTCACTACAATAGACAAAATCTCATTTTTTTTTGCATTAAGCACGCACGCGCGCGCGTCCGTTTCAGTCGGGCACCAAAATTCAAGCAGTACGAACAGCCAGGTTTGATCTTCTCCAGCAATCGAATGTGTTTTTTTTTTTTTTTAACATATACGTTAGCTCTTTGATTCTGTGGTTCTTCTTGTTGATCTCTTGCTTTTTTCTACTATTCCTATCTCTATATCAGCCTTATCATCTGTTTATGCTAGTCGAGATCACCATTCAATTTCTGTTTCTGTTAATTACAGAGCACGGTGAGTGCTGGACTCGGTTTTCAGGCTGAAGATCTCCGAGTTGGAGTTCCAGTTAGAGCCGATTAACTGAAAATAATGGCATTTACCTATATTTTGAAGTGAAATGCTAACTGGTTCATCTTTCTACTGAATTGTTAACTGTTTGCTTAGTTTCTGACATTCTTACTTGGCGGTTACCATTATATGGAAGGTTAATTTGTTTTCGTCATTAGGTCGGGTTGTTGTCATAACTGTCGGTGTTATCATGAGTATGATGGTCTCATCACTTTGTTACAATTCCATCTTTCTTTGGCAGTGTTTTGATGAGTCTTGGAAATTATGGACCTTTTTCACTCAGCAGTTCGGTCTGATAAATCTTTGAGGTTTTTTGATTGTTCTTGTTGCAGGGTAGCACCTGACAGGACATCATTTACAAGGTTCTGAGATTTGTCTGGCAGAATGCTTGTCTCGGCCCTTTTAACTTCCCTGGCTATAAATTCTGGCCTTTGTGTTCTGTTCTTTGCAATGTACTCTGTGCTGAGGAAACAGCCATCCAATTATGAAGTTTATATCCCGCGGCTATTGGCTGAAGGGAATGCTAGACAGGGAAGCCATTTCCACCTTGTTAGGCTTATTCCTTCTCCTGGTTGGGTTGTGGCAGCATGGAAGCTGTCAGAAGAGGAACTGTTGTCATCATCAGGATTGGATACTCTGGTTTTTCTGCGAACAATAACCTTCTGGTAATCTGACTTGGCCAACAAACGATGATGATACTTTACTTGATTTTCTTTCTGCATACCTTAGGATTAAACTGGGAAGCGGATATCAACCATGATTAGGCTAATTTAGTGGTATTGTATTTCCATGTTTGGATGTTGCTATAATGCTTTTGTTGGTAAGAGACTAAGAATTCATGTTAGTGGTAGAGCAATACTTGTCACATGCAACATTTTATTTGGTATTTGGAAATGTAAGGCAGCCATCTACTGAGATATGTTTTTTCTAATTCCAATTATATAGTCTCCTTGAAAAAAAAAAAAAAGGTGCCATCATAGCTTCTTGAAAATTGTTGCTGTTTGTCTTGTTTCTAAGTCCAAGGAAACATGGAAATCTAGTTTCCTGTTTCTGTTTCAATACTTGGAAAAAATCAGAGGTCTGTTAAATATTGAATGTATTTTCATTTAAGCATAACATTTACAAAAAGCATTTCAGAAAAGAAGATTGACACTGTATGTGGTTTCTGGAGACAATGAGGGATATAGAAGGATGAGAGAATAAAGAAAGTGGTTGCTTTATCAACAGGATCATGAATAGAGAGACATTCACCAGTTATGCCTTTATTGCTTTCTGTCTATGCCTCTTTTGTTTTGAAAATTTCTAAGCTCTGAACAAAGAATGGAGTGACATGAAAGAACATTGAATAGATTTATGGATTTATCAAAAGAATAACAAATTGCTTAAGGCAACAAGTGCAACGGCTAGCTCTTGTTTGTCCGGTGGGTTGGCAGTTGCCTATTCAAGAAGAAATCTTTTCCCAACCTGTTATAGGTTGGAATGCTTGATAAGCTTAATGTAAGACAGATATGATACTGGACATTTTTCAGGGATTCAAAAGGGGGTGGGCAATCTCATACCCCTCTCTCATATCTATTTATTTGTGACTTTAATGATACATCAATTTGTAGTTGTTCTACTTTGGTTCTTTCTATTGTTACTTTGCACAGAATTTCATTTTTCTTTTTATCTGAATGCTGCAGTTTCAAAATATTCACATTTGCTGGGATAATTGGGATCTTGGTCCTTCTTCCAGTGAACTGCACAGGAACTCAGCTTCATGAAATTGACTTTGGTGCTTTTTCGAATAACTCGTTAGATGTATTTACCATTTCAAATGTAAACGATGGATCAAAAAGGTATTTTCCCATCCAATATTGAATTTTATCAAGGACATTGAGTTTGAAGTTAATTTTGTAATTGTTGGATGATAAATTGCAGGAATATCCTTGTTCCTAACATTGTGCCTAAGATTATTTTGACTTAGCCCTTTCTCATTTAAAACCATTTTTCATTAATTATTGTCTCCAGGCTTATTTCTCAACCTGCATACATTAAACAACAGCTATTTATTGTTTCCAATGAAGTTCTTTATATGGTCTAAGGAATCTTGTGGATCTTTGCTGGTTGGAATACTGATTTTGAACTCTTGCTGCAGCTTGTAGATTTACTTCTTCTGCTTATCATGGAGGTCTTTTGTTCTTAAAGCTCAGAAATATTTTTTAAACCACTCCTCCTGTGATCTGTTTAATTCACTTTCTTGTGCTTCCTTTCTAGCGAATTGCATGAGGAAGTTAGTAATGTTTGTGTCTTCTACTAAATTTATCTTGCTTAAACTTTCTTTCTTGCTCTGAACTGTATAGTGAAATGTGAATTGTTTGTGTCTCCTTAGAGATATGACTTGCTTTCATGCTAATTAGTGACATGCTTGTGTGCTTGGGCGGGTCCTTGTAAATGTATGTTCTTATCCAGCAGATCCAGTTGTCTTTATGGTTGATGGAGGGAAAAGAAATCTCACTAATCTTGGCCATTTTTTCAGGTTATGGATTCATTTCTCTGCTGTTTATGTCCTGACTATTTTCATCTGTTGTCTACTTTATTATGTAAGTCAAATTTGATGCAGCTGTATATTGTGTGGTAAATGCATTTGCCAGAAATTTACTTCCTCCAATGCATTCACATGTGAAGAGTGAGTGGTATTTGCTTCTGCAGGAATATAGATATATTTCTTCCAAAAGGATTGCTTTTTTTCTTTCCTCCAAACCTCAGCCACATCAGTTCACCATCTTAGTTCGCAGTATTCCTGTTTCAGTTGGCAGTAGTGTCAGTGACAGTGTTGAGAGTTTCTTTAAAGAGTATCATCCTACTACTTATCTGTCAAACATTGTTGTTCGTCGCACAAGCAAGCTACGGGCTCTTATTGTAAGAAATGGATTTTCCCCTTGTTTTTATTATGTATGTATTGTTTTTTCTCTTTCCATTTGTTGGTTGCAAATGTGTGATGCAGGACAGCCTCAGTTTTAAATGTTTAGAGAATATCTTGCAAGGGCAGTTCTTGGAGAGTATAGGAACTCATTAAAATCAGCTGTAAAATTAGATAACTAAAACCCATTTATTGATGTGTTCTTCTCCAGGCCTCCTATTATTCGTGACACTGCTTCATTTTTTGTGTTGTGCAATACACAGACATTTTGTGTGTGTGTGTGTGTGTGAGAGAGAGAGAGAGAGAGGTACTTGGGAGACTATCAATAAGATTTATTAATTTCTTTTCCCTTAGTAGAATGAGAATTATGTTAATAACTCCTAACCCACTGTGAAGAACATATTGCTATCACTTTTCCTGTCTATGGATTGAAAAACCTATTCCAAATATATATATATATATATATATATATATATATAAAGGAAAAATGGGAAGAAATTGACACTTTTGGTGAACAAGATATTGCTTTATGTTTGGCTGCACTCTTTATATGCTAAGATGTTCTAAAGAGGTTAGTGATTGTTGCCACAGCTTTTAGCCTTGCATGTTGTGGAAAATAAAAATATGGGAGAGCATGTGAACAAATGTGTCATTTCTCTAGTAATTAAATTCTGCTTTTAAGCCATACAAATTGTGAGACTTTGAAACTTCTTACTATGGACCCTTGATTCTTTGAATTATTTCCTATGGCTAATAACTTCTGAGAAACAATGGATAACATGATTAAAAATTGGATTCTAATGCTAAGATGCTTGTAATAGTGATACCTGAGGATAAAACTGAGAAATTAGTAGATTAGGCATCTCAACTAAAAGCCAAATTGAAGCTAAGGGTTTCAGAAATCCATAAACCATAATAGTTTTGTGTGTGTGAACAAAATGACTTAAAAAATAACTCCTTCATGGACTAAAATTAATATTTGAGAGGCGCAGCTACCAAGCTTCTTCTTCTTGGCTATGCCAATTTTCTTTGTTCGCATATGGTGTCTAACAGTTTCCAAGATTAAGTCATGGTGGTAGGTCCAGTGCCATAGCAATTGGACTACTTGCAAGAAATTAGTGTTGGTATAAAAACTTAATAGCCTTCCACTGTTTGTGAAGTGAACTTGAAAGGAATCTGATCATTACATCTTATTGCTAAAATTTTCTGGAAGCACAAAATTAACGGATCTGGTAACTTGTGAATCCCAGCTTTCTTTTAAGTTGCTCTAATCCTCCTTGTGTTGCTTTTTGTTTTTTCTCTGAGTGCAGAATGAAGCAAAGAAACAGTATAAAAGACTTGTTCACTTGCAAACAGGACCTTCTCAACAGAAGTATAAGCGCCATGGATTGTCCGGAGACAAGGTTGACCTTGTGGACCATTATGAGAAGAAACTAGAAGACATAGAGCAGAATGTGAGATTGGAGCAATCAGAGGTGTCATTGGCTGAAGTAAGTGCTGCTCTTTTTTGTTTCTTTCCTTCTAGTAATATCTTGTTTTCCTTGTACAATACAGCCTTTGATCTATCTTCGTCTTCCATGATCTAAGCAGGTTAACATGAGATAATCCTTTCTGTTGCACATAATGGTAAAAAAAATTGGTAACATCCAATCTGGAGAATAATATATTCAAAGGTTGGAAGGAATTTTTGCAGATAAGTTTACAGTTCTCTTACTGTGATTGAATACTTACCTATAGTTTTCAAAATCAGCAATTTATGAAAGATTAATTAGTTACATAAACTCATTTTGATGTCCATAATCAATATTTTTGTCTTTTGATATTTATGAGTTGAGATCTGTTGTTTCACCTCTTGTTGAGCTCCTTAAAATTTTCACTTCTATCGTGTTATTAGGTGCATCCTATTAATCTAAATTCCATCTTTTTGTACAAGGACTCTCGAGCTGCTTTTGTATCCTTCAAGTCTCGGTATGGTGCTGCTATTGCTTCCCATTTGCAACAATCAATCAACCCAACACATTGGATCACAGAGCAAGCTCCTGAGCCTAATGATGTTTATTGGCCTTTTTTCTCTTCATCATTCATGCGAAGATGGGTTTCTAAGCTCGTGGTTATAGTTGCATGTGTTCTGCTTACAATTTTATTCCTTATTCCAGTTGTGGTTGTGCAAGGTCTTGCTAACCTGAGTCAGTTGGAGATTTGGTTTCCATTCTTGAAAAGCATCCTAACCATGTAAGTAAAAAATGTCAAGATTAGTTGAGCCTTGATATTTGGACCATATAAGAATAACTTTATTCTTTTTCTTTTTCAATTCTCTGGAAAATTTTTATTCTTCTTCAACACTTTGCCATTGAGGTTGATTCACATTGCAATTTGAGCTATACATACATCATTTACCTACAAAGCCCTTAGCAATTACTTTAGCAGCATTCAAATTATTTAATCCAGAAATCTTGTTTGGTTAGTCTCATTTGTCTTCCATAATTGTGTAAAGTACTGACATTAGTCTTGTTTGCAGAACATTTGTAAGTCAAGTGATTACAGGATATCTTCCCAGTCTAATTCTTCAGCTGTTTTTAAAGACTGTGCCTTGGATCATGGAGCTTCTCTCTTCCATTCAAGGATACATTTCTCATAGTGAAATAGAGAAGAGTGCGTGTAACAAAGTACTTTGGTTCACAATATGGAATGTCTTCTTTGCAACTGTATTTTCTGGGTCAGCAATGTACCTGATTTCCATCTTCCTTGACGTAAAGAGTATCCCTGCAAAGCTGGCTGTGGCTGTACCAGCGCAGGTGAGGTCATTTATCTCCTGTGGGAAAGTTCTGCAAACTTCATTATTATTCTTGTGAAATTAGGGGATTGAATGGGTAAGCAGGAAAAAAAATCTAAACATGTTTACCTATAAAATAAAAGATAGTCTAAACATGGTGTCTAGAGACTTACCTGAAGATGTGGATTTAGGTCACATAAAAAGGATGTCTAGGCTCCCACATTTGGGGGGTCAAGGAAAGGGTCAGGTGAATGCATTCTTACCTTTGTTTTGAATTTAGGTCACACAAGCAAACTAAATTTTCAAAAATGAACTTCCGAAAAATGGAAATGAGTCTGTTGACCTTAGTTGAGTAGGCGAAGCATTCTTATTGATCCTATACACATTTGTTTTTTCTTGTGTTTCGTTTTGTCAGTAGTGGGGGAACTTACAAGGAGTTGATTGACACTTATAGAATGTATAGTCATGATTTCAAGGAAGATTTGGTCAAATAAAAGTGTCCTTCATTTGTGGGATTTTCTTTCAGGTTGGGTTGCAGGTTGTTCAAGCAAGAAATGACCTTTCATTTATCATGTGATGCTAATCATCGAAGGTCTGGCATAAGATAAATAGACCAATAAAATAAGCCAAGAAAAAAGGGAAAAATGTACTAAAAAAGGAAGAGGAAAGTAAAATAGATTAACTCTTCTCATTTCTCTGGTCCAGCAATGAACCAATTGTTGATTTTTAAGACATATAACAAACAATAGGCAACTGTTATGCAAGTTATAGTGACAGAAAAGCTATGCCATGCATGATAACAATTTTTAGCAAAGCCCATGCATATGGTTGAAATTGAGCAACCAATTTGCAAAATGATGAAGCACAATCTAGGAACAACTTATTGTGCAATTAAGCATTTGATGGAAAAGAATATGCATGTATCACATGATTCATCCTGATGACAAGCTATGTTTGACTGCAGGCATCATTTTTTATTGCATATGTTGTTACATCTGGATGGACCAGCACTTCATCAGAACTCTTTCGTTTAATCCCTCTAATTTTCAGTCTGTTTGCAAGATGTTTCACCAAAAGAGAAGATGATGAACTTGAAGTTCCATCTATTCCTTACCACAGGGACCTTCCAAAAGTTCTTTTCTTTGGACTTCTTGGGATCACATATTTTTTCCTAGCACCACTGATTCTGCCATTCCTGCTGGTGTACCTCTGTCTTGCATACATCATCTTCCGTAATCAGGTCTGTTAACTATCCTTAGTTTCTGTTATTGCTTTCTACTGTCTCCTGTATCCAATGTATAAGTTAGCATGGCAGGCATGAACTTCTCTATTGCAGACCCTTTGTTGTTGTGGAGGACATTATTACTACTGTTGAGAAAAGCTTAGTGTTTTAGGCTTTGTGAGCAAGACAAGTAGGATTACATGGTTGTTACTGTGTAGGAAATTTTGAATCAGATCCTTTTTTTCCTGCAGCTGTTTAGAAAGCAGTGGCCTCAGGTCATTCCTATTCTGTAGTTTATGTTGCAAATTTAGCAGACAACTTGATGAATGTGTGCGATCGCCTCCAATGGTGCTTTCTCTTATGATCCCACATCAGATGTACTAAGATGATTCTGGACTTACAACTGCAGTCAAGATTTCATCTTTCTAGCCACCTTTTGTGGGATAAAATGCTGAGGCTGTGTAAGCCAAAACAGAGAGTACAGAGTGTCATACTGAGGCCATTAGTGTTTAGTACCACATTTACTTTGCGTTGGTATGAAGTAGTTGGCAGGTAACACACAGAAGTGTGGACCCCTTAATGAGGACATTAGCAGATGGGTGATTCTGAGCTTATAATCGTGGTTGATATTTCTACCTCATGGTACACCTTGTCTCTGTCAAAATCATGAGGCCACATGAGCCAAAATGGACAACACTGGACTTATTTGACAAGGACCATTAAACTTTGCGCATGTGGATGTTCATTCAGACAGATTAGTCATAAATACCTTCAAGGTGACCAACTGATCTAGTAACTTGAGAAAAAAGCCCAAGTCCATGGGACCAAAAATGAGTAAACCATTATAATTTTCCTCTTTTACCATGCATCTGAATTGTCGATTCTTTTTTCAGTAATGGGAGTGGCAGTTTGGCAATATTTGTATATTTTTGGCACAATTTTGCATGTTATGTATTTGTTTCATAAATCGTCAACTTTTTGCAAAGTTTTTATATTCTGTGAATTCATTGTGCAGTTCATCAATGTGTATGCTCCCAAGTATGAAACTGCTGGGAAGTTTTGGCCTATCGTGCACAATTCCATGATATTTTCTCTCATTCTCATGCATGCAATTGCAGTGGGGATTTTTACTGTGAAGAAGCTACCTCTTGCATCAACCTTAATTTTTCCTCTTCCAGTCCTTACTCTTCTATTTAATGAGTACTGTCGGAAACGCTTCCTTCCCATTTTTGTTGCTTACTCAGCTGAGGTATGCTGCTATTGCACCCTCTCTGTAGCGCTATCTATTTTTCATTTTTACCAGCCCTCTAAGCTTTTGAGAAAGACATTGAGGAAAAACACATAGTAGATTTACCTAAGTGATGACCTTTTTTGTACCTCAGGTTCTGATAAAAAAGGATAGAGAAGATCAAAATGACACTGAAATGGCTGAATTCTTTGATAAATTGGCCACTGCCTATCAGGATCCAGCTCTAACTCCTATCCATTACTCCACAAACACTGGCAGTCTTAACAGTCCCCTTCTATCTTCATCAGAGGCTTGAATCTGAGGTATGTTTATTTGTAGGTTGTATCAAGGCAAACAGAAATGCCGGCTTCTTTTTCTTGCTGCCATTTGCATAGGTGATACTGGAGCATGCTTTTTCCCCACATCATCAATTATACTGCCCTGGGAAATGCATATCGCATGTATTTGTGATTGAATGCACATTTGTGGTTCCCCCGGTGAAATCAAGTGTGTGTATACTGGGATGTAAATTGAATGTAAGGGCTATTAGTACATGCAAGTACAGCATCAGCTTATTTTCTTATGTTTGCTACTGCAAGAACCAATCATCATGTATCAGGGGTCCTTGTTAGAAACAAAATTGGTCGCTTGCTTGTAATGCTACAGCGCTTAAAATTAATCCACTTGTGCAGCACAGGTGTATGCTTTTTGAAATCCAATGATTCTTTACTAGGCTGTTAGCATTCATTGTCTGTATTTCTCATCTTAAATACTTTCTTCAAGCAGCTAATATTTGTTTTAGATAATAAATAATATACTTTCAGTTTGCTGTCCCTTATGTGTGTGTGTGTCTATATATGTACAGGTGTATGCTTTTTGAAATTCAGTGATTCTTTACTGGTCTGTTAGCATTCATTGTCCGCATTTCTCAACTTCAAGCAGCTAATATTCGTTTTTGTGAAAAAATAAAAAAATAAAAAAAAAACCTTTCACTGTCATAATATAAGATGTCAATATATATACAAGTAAAGAATCAATATCTTCTAGAAACCACTTCTATAATCAATTGTATAATTAGTTCTATGATCCACTCTGTAATTAAGTAATTATATATATATACAATTATATATCAACTTATTATATTTACAATATTTCCCTTGAATTGGATTATAGATGTTAATTATATTCAGTTTGTTGTAACTATGATTGATCCTAGCACCACTTAAAGTGTTCTTATGAAAATATTACTTAAATGCTCTCTAATTTTTTGTAATGAAAATGAGGTTTTGTTGAATTTCTTCATGAATAGAGTGATAGTCAACTTTAGTGTGTTTGATTCTCATGAAAATTTGGATTTGATACAATGTAAAAAGTAGTTTGGTTGTCACATCATAATTTTACAAGTGTTGAATTTTCAATTTTAATTTCACTTAGCGATTGATATATCTATAGGTCATATATAGACTATATTATGGTTCTATACTATACTTTTGTATTGACATAAGATATCATTTTATGCTTCTTACTCTTTTAAGCCATTAAATTTTATTTTTTGACAAAAATACAATGACTTGTAGTAGATCTTTTGTCAAATTTGAAATTTGCTCAATTTGAAAAACACTCAATATAAGTATGATCATGTATAATATATTACATGTTGTAACTTCTTTAAGATAATATAAAATTTGTTTAAAAAATGTTTAATGAGTAAGTTGTAAAGAAAACATAAATTGACTTACAACATTAATAAGATATGTAATTTTAGGATGTATCGTTATAAGATAATTTAATATTCTAATTAATTTCTAATATTTTTTAAGATTTATGAATAATTTTTAATCATTTATTGTGAATCGTTGGTAAGTATATGAGTATTATAAAATTTGGTTCTCAACTCTCTAATTTCTTGCAAAAAAATCATGTACTTTTTTTAATATAAAAATATATTATTATTACTTCATGTAAGGTTTTTGTATAAAAATGTGTGTGAAGAAAAGACTTATGGGCTAAAATACATCTATTGTTATTTCCTGTTATAACAATATCATTAATATCAACAATTAACGAAATATACTAATTTTAGGTTGTTGATAGAATATAAAGTAATTACAATTACTTTTTTTCATATTAAATTTTTAAATTACATAATTAAATCTTTCAATCTAAGTACGAGAACTTTATTGCAATCTATATAAAAATGTTTTAAGTCTACAAGCCTTATCACTCTCTTTAACCAATAAACTCAATAGTTAATTTATATATACTTCATTTTGTTAATTGTCATAAAAAATTATTTTTAACATATAATTAAAAATAAAGGCCAATGATTAATAATAAGAAGAAAAATAAATAGTCTCATAAAAATAAATTTAGTTTAAAAAAATTTTAGAATAATTTATTTCACATATTTAATTATACTAATTGGCAACAAATATGACTTTGAAACAATTAACAAAGTCATTGAGATTAAGTTTTATAACAAATATTTATTTACAACGAATAACTTACTTAGTTTCCATTAAATGTGTTAATTTTTAATTATCATTATGATTTAAAGTTATCATCTTCTTTAATTATAATCCATTAATTAAGAGGAGATAAAGTCTTTATTAATATTTTAGAAATAAAAATAAAATTAAAAAAATAAAATAATGCAAATTACATTACAAATATTTATAAATTATAAAAGAAAAAATAAGTTATTACATTTTTGTATGTCTTTTCAAAGGATAATAGAAAAATCAAGACTAGCATTTATAGATAAAAAATTGGTGGAAGATATGAATTATGATATAAAGTACAACAAAATATACTTGAATAATAAGTAGTTTAATAGACTAAGTAAAACCATAATAGTAATTATAATATGTACTAAAAGATCATCTTCCTCCTCTACACTACTATAGATATAAGACTCAAAAAAGAATGAAATAGTCTTAAAAAATATATCATTATAGATCAAATAATAATCCAATTTAGTAAAATAACACTTACACTTTTTTTAAGATAAGAATATTCTAAAAAAATACATTTGAATGATTAAAAATTAAATTTAAACATATAAGGATAAACTTAATGAATAAAATAAGTACACTAAAAAAATATGCAGCTTAATAAAAAATAATGAATAAGAAGGAAATAAAATAAAATAAGAGATATCAACATTAAAAAATGATAAGAGCATATGACTAATTAAGAAAAAAAAAATATGTAAGTATTAGTTCAAAATTGTTTAGGGACTTTTCTCTAAAAAAGAGTGTTTTGACAATTTTTATTGAATGTCTAATTTTTACTTTCAATGACACCATTTTCAATTAAATTGTCAACATATCAAAACTAATGAAATATCTTATTTTATGAAATATAAGAATTAAAAGGCTTGAAAAATTATTTTTTGGTATTATTACTTTACAAAATATGAAATATTAAATTATCCTTTAATCTCAATACAAAAGTTATAAAATATGAAAAATAAGTCTAAATGATTTTTCGTTAAATATAACTAAGTAATATAATAATAATCACCAATAAAGATAATAAAGTATTAAAAATCAGGTTTAGAGACAATTAAACATAAATCTCAAATATCAAAATGTAGATCGTTTGTTAACCATAAGCAAATGAGATACAATATGATGTTTGACAAATTGATATCACTCATAACGAAAGAAGAAAATATTATATAAAAGAAAATAATTTTTTTTAAACAAATAAGAAACTCAATAGGTGTTAGAATATTTAGGCAAACAATGGATTTAGGCACCATCAAAGGAGCAATTTGAAAAACATACAAGCTTTTAAACTTATATTCTTTATTGATAATCTTCCTCATTATAAGATTTTAAAAGATATAATGATTGAAAAACAGGAAACACATATAATAGTTTAAAGTTTGAGTAATTTTATAAACAAATATTAAACATAAGACAAATGACAATAAAAGGGCTAATATAAGAACAACAATTCCAAAACCTATAATATAAATAGTTGAATCATCAACTAAAGTAATATTTAAAATATTTTTTTGAAAATTAAAAGATAAAAGAATATATATCTCATTTATAATATGATATGTTATGCTTCAATTAATGATCTTTTTTTTAAGAAGATGATATAAGACATGTAATTAGTTTGCTTGACTAATCAATAATAATTGGACTCGGAGTAGAAGATTATTATGAGGTTGGGTACTAAGTAAAACAAATAAACTCATCAATAAAAATAAGTATAATATTGTCATTGGAAAAAGATATAACTATATGACCACTTTATTAAGTTGTAATATTAACAATATGAAACAATTGCTAAGATTTGTTATAAAATTTCTAACAATTACATCTTATATAACCAAGTTCATCATAATAATAAGTTGTTTAGTTTGATTTTCTTGTTTATGACCACCATTATCTTTGTCACCTTGACCACCTTTACTACCATAATTGTCGTGACCAATCTTGTTTTATGTAACTTAACTCACGAGAGCACTAGTAGTATTACGAGGAAGAGTCCAAAATCCCTTTACTTGTTTCAATTGAGTAAAGATATTACAAAAAAAGTAATTCCTAAGTTAAAAGAGGACGTGTGTTAGGGTGGTATCAACTTCACGTAACAACAGTATAAAAAAACTCATAATAATTATCTATTCAATTGAATTCTCATGGCAAGATTAAAAGGAAGAAGAGCATTGAACTTTTTATACACCCATTTAAAGTTTATAAAATATTTAATAAGAAATCTTTTTCACTTTTTGGATAATAAAACTTATTACACAAACATATATATACAAAATAATGTATTCTTGTCAAAAATATAAAAGACAAGATAATTCATAAATTTTTTAACCAATGCACAATAATTAACAAAATTGATTACCTTAACATTAATAAAATTATGAATTTACAAAAATATTCTCACATTTTCTCTAAATCAAACCTTCTTCATCTCATAATCATATAATAGTTCATTAATAAGATAATCATCTTTATCAATACTATAAAAATATACTTACATTATTTTACTCTGATTTAAATAATTTTTATTATTAAGTTTATGTTATGTGATCCTTGTTGTCATGGAAACATATGAAATTATAATCTTCATATTTGTGCTCTTAACTATTTATCATCAATTATTATAATCAAAATGAATAACATTAATAAAAAAAGAGTGACTCAATAGAATTACACAACTAATAAAATAAATAAGAGAAATAAAGAAAAGTGATAGAATATTATTAGTGCAATGTGGTAGTGTAGTGTAGGTAGGATTTCTCTCATACGAGGAACTCTTTATTTCTTTTGAGAGAAAAATATTGTCTCTTTTTTAAGGGGCTTCTCCTTTCTAAAGAAATTGTTTAAATCAGATTTGATATCATGTTAAAAATTATTTGACTTCAAAATTTTAACCGTTCATTAGTTTCAAAATATAAACATATATTATTCTTTATCAGTTTTAGATACTAAATAATATAAATTTTGTTTGCTTTGCCATGTATGTGTGTGTATAATGGTCTGTGAGCTATAAAGCCTTGATAGAAACCAAAAGCACCAAGAAATGTTTAGTCCAGCACATGTTAGTTTTAAAGTTGGTTTTGCTTTAATTTTTCAGTATGTTTGTCAGAAGTTGGAGGGCAGATTTTAGTGTAACTGAAAATTTATCTTATTGTGGCAATTTATAAGTTTAACTCGTTGAAATAACTTATTTGTATTCGGCTGTCATAAGGCCCAACCCGAAATAGACTCTGAATGCGGTCGACTAACAAGGTTCTGTTTTCTTTTCGTACCTTCTGGAGCCAAGTGGCAACAATATAAGTCTG
The DNA here is from genome assembly GCA_021533255.1 of Ceriops tagal. Classification (NCBI taxonomy): domain Eukaryota; kingdom Viridiplantae; phylum Streptophyta; class Magnoliopsida; order Malpighiales; family Rhizophoraceae; genus Ceriops; species Ceriops tagal. The sequence goes on along the minus strand of CM038610.1, from coordinate 6,653,276 downwards.
ACAAAGGCCAGGCTTGTGCAGCCAGCCAGCTGGTTCGGAAGAGAAAAGCAATTTAGAATTTCCTGTATTTTTCTGCACTCACGTGTTGTTCTAAAGTTTACTGTAACAAAATTTTACACTGCATATAAAAGGAAAACTTTAAATTTTATAAATATAAAGACTATACACCTTAATGAATTATCTTTTTAGAAAGATCTTAATAGACTATCTTTTGAAATAAAAAAAGAGAAGTTTTTTAACTTTATAAATCTTATAAACCTCAGTGATACCACATTTTATTGATTGTCTTTTATTAATAAATCATTCAAACTTTGAACAATATAATATTCAAATAATTCTTTAGAAGCTCCTTAAAAAAAAAGCAGAAGAATTAGAATGGTTTTAAATTTAATAATTTTTTTTTGTTATAAAAAATTTTGATATTATATTTAGAAATCATTTAATGAAAACTCTAAGTTATTAGTTAAAAATGAAGTATAGATCACGTATTAAACAGTAGTTTAATATTGCCAGATATTATGATTGTTGGGTTCAGTTTTGCCTAGGAGTTCTAATTTTGAGCTTCGGATACCTTTTGCTCAGTTAACTTGGTTACGAGGTTAAAGTGAAAAAAGGATATTAGAAAAGCTCCAATTACAGTCTGTAAATAATCCAAGAACATTAAGACCTGTAATGTGTCGATCTCGGGTGGAAATATCAAGAGGATAAAACGAATAGGAAGAATATCACCCATAGGGTCGAGTTGCTTTGTCACTTCTTTTGGCTTTTACACAGCCAACATTTAGAGTGAAGGCCTGGCTCCATGCAAAAAGTTAATGGTGGGACTTACTAAATGTTATGCTAAATTTCAAGATAGTTTAATGGAGATTGAAGGTATAGACAACAGGTTAATTGAGTTAGAGCAAAGAATGCTTTCCAAAGTTTAGAGATAACCAATAATTAGCTGCTTTGCATAAGCACATATCTTTGTATATTTGAGTGCACATAGGCCTAAATTGCTTTAGAAATGTTAAAATCAGACAATAATACTATGTTTATAAGATATAGCAGTAAGTAATTGATGTTATAAAAAATATTTTTTTATCATCTTATAAATTATATTGCAATTACTATTTTATAATTTATTTACTTATTTTAACATAATTAAGAATTTTAGTTAAATTATTTAGGAATTTTTTTAAATTTATTTTAGAATATTTTTTTATTTAACTTAAAATATTTTTTTAATTAGATAAATAGTTTTAGTTATAAATACCATGTAAGTTTATGACTAAAACATATAACAAATAATACAATATTATGAATTAATTTATTCTCTTTGAGAGTTATTACGGTGATTTTATAAATTTTTATTAAAGATTTAATCGAAAATTGACCTTTTGTTATTAATTTCTCGTGCTTTCATCCTACATTAAGTGGTATCAAAACTTAGATTTGCTTTGTTTGATATCATCTGATGTACCCACACTTCTGTCCCGCATTAGGTGGTATTAGAGTAGGTTTGGCCTGTATTGATGTTGTCTTATGGGGTTTGAGGCAATCTCTTCAACAACAAAGATTATAAAGGAAAAACATTGTTTAAAGTAATTTTACAGAATCATGAACATAACAGGTACTGAAAATATCACTCGCAATCAATATATTTGTACTCATATTCTTAATTTCAAAAATATTTCTTTCTTTGATAGAAATTTTTGTATTAAAGATTTTGTTAGTTGGTTGGTGGAAATTAAAGTCTACTTCAAATATAATGATATTTATGAGGAGGAAAAAATGATTTTTGTGTATTTTAAACTTTAATATGATATAGCTGAATGATGGAATTATACTCAATATTTTCAATTAAGGTGTGATAAGTTTGAAATTCAATCATAGATATATATGATAAATTTATTAGTATTGGAATTTTATGATGATGACATGTTTAATGAGATTTTAAAAAAAACAAGAAATTTAATTTTTATTTTTTACCAACTAATAAATTACATGATAATATGTTTGCTTACAACAATATATTCATATCTCATAAGTTCATCGTTCAAAAAGAAGAAGAAATATTAGTTGATAATCACGTGCTGATTGAGATAAGCAATTCCTTTTGTATTAGTGAAAAACTTAACAATGAGGCAAACAATTCTTTCTATATTAGTGGAGAACTCTGCGATAACCCAATATCGTATCTGAATTCTATTAAACGTTGAATCCATAACTCACAAGTTTAAGGATCTTGATAATTCTTTATCTTTCATATTTGTTGATTTTCTTGGAGCAAACAACCAAGTACTTGATGATTCAACATCATTATTTGTTAATATCATTACTCTCATAACAATTTATAAAAGAAGCTGCTAATTGTAGTTCATATTAAAGATGTTAATTTATTTAAACTGTTTGTTCCTATGACATGAAAGATATCAATTACTCATTATCAACTCAAAGATGAGTTTCTTTCAGGTCTCATGTAGGATACACTATAAAGAATATTTTTTTATCATCTTATAAATTATATTGTAATTATTATTTTGTAATTTATATACTTATTTTAACATAATTAAAAATTGTAATTAAACTATTTAGGAATTTTTTTATTTTAATTTATTTTATAATATTTTTTTTATTTAACTTAAAGTATTTTTTTATTAGATAAAAAATTTTAATTATAAATATCATGTAAATCTTTAGGTTAAAATATATGACAAATAATTCAATTTTATAAATCAATTTTTTTTTGACAATTACTTAGTAAATTTTAAAAAATTTTATTAAAATTCAATCAAGTATTGACTTTTGTTATTTATTTCTCACACTTTCATCTTGTATAAAATGGTATTAGAACTTAGATTTACCTTCTTAAGTCCCTCGCTTTCATCCCGCTTGTTGTAATGGAATCCAAGTCTAGAGATTTTTTTTTTTTCGCATTTTCTTTGCAACCCAACACATTTATTACAGTGCAAACATATTCGGAAGAGCATTGCTACGTGGACGCAAGCTCTGGGTGCAGGCCATAGACAATAGATTCACTAAATGGTATGAATTGTAAAATTCATGCATGGGACAAAAAATTTAGTAAATCTTAATCTTAAAGGTAAACTAAATAGAAAAGTGGAAAAAAAAAAAAAGGCTTCGGGTCTTTCTAGCCTAAGTTATTCGGAGGGATCAAACAGCCATAAATGCTGTCAATTCATCGGTCTTAATCTCAAACAATCTTTTTTCTGAGCAAAAGCAAAATTTGCTGGTTTTTTTTGGGGGGAGGGTGGGGGGTGGAGTTACTGGTTTTATTATAGTCCCGGTGGGAAGCAAACCTTGCTTGTGTCGAAATTACCGAAGGTCCATTCCGGTTAGATCTATAAAACATATGAATAATGGCAACGACAATGGTACAAATTCTTCCTAACAAGGTTGGTCATTACAATGCTCTTTCCCACAAGGTTATAAAAATTTAACTAGCTGACACCAACAGCGGCAAATCAAAGGAAAGAAGCAGTAAAGGACCCCATTAAGAAGCGGGATGCGGCAATGGCCACATTTTTCAGCCAGACGACAAATATATCAGTGTGTGCTGCGCCCAAAATATGGTTTTTTACATTGGAAACGCGTTTTTGACGCAAGAGTGACGATGCTGACTGCACAAACAAACAAATAAAAAAAAAAAGTAATTATAATCAGTTGTTATACAGGAAATAGACCGTAAATGTGCTAACCACAGACTATTTCTATATAATTAATTTTCTTTTAATCTTTTGTTTTTCCTCATAATTGAAAGTGAAATAGATATATTCAGATAAGAAGGCCGAAGCAACTATCTTACAAAGATGTAAGTACAAGCAGATGGATCCTTTTGTTAGATCTTTGGATGGTATCTCCTCTGGTTCTATTTATGTCCAAACATAAGGTATGATCACACAATAAACAAGCGAGGCAATTAGGCATATGTCTTCAAGTCTCACTTAGATACCAGAACTTAAATGAAGCAGGAAGATTATGATCCGGGGTTTGATGCTAGGAATGCGGGGAACAAGAGAAAGGCTAGTGAGGGTCAGGAAGAAAAATGCAGTACTGTTGAAAGCTTGGCTTGGGACCAAACTGGAGAGGAGGCTGCAGTGTTTGATGCAGCCCAGAGAGCCCGAAAACGATACGTTGGGGTGCGCCAGCGGCCATCAGGAAGATGGGTGGCCGAGATCAAAGATACAATGCAGAACATCAGAGTGTGGTTGGGCACATATGATACTGCCGAAGAAGCCGCAAGAGCTTATGACGAGGCGGCTTGTCTGCTTCGCGGAGCGAATACGCGAACAAATTTCTGGCTATCTTCGAGTTTAAAGCCAGCTCTTCCTCCAAAGATAGCCAATCTTCTGCTGCGCAGGCTGAAAGCTAGAAACAACGTTGCAATGCCAACAACTTCTACTAATGCTATGCTTGTCAATAACCTGCAGGATCAGGGAGCAAGCGAACATGAAGAAAACAAGTGTAATAATTTTTTCCAAGTTCCTGATGAGTGCAGCACCGTTGGAAACAGCCATAATGCTGCTAGCATTACCACTGCTGCTGTGACGAACAGTGGTTACATGAGCGGTTTTGTATCAAGTCTTAATAAAACAGAAGATGGGTATGCAAAAGCATTTGATGTGGATGATAATTGGATTGATTTTGATGGATGTGCTCAAGGGAGAAGGGAGAAAGTGGAAGAAGAGATCAATATAGGGAGGACAGATCTTAGTTTTGTTGATTCTGCAGGCTCATCACTTAATTGTTCTCCATTTGACATAGCACAAGAGATGATGGAGCCAATGGAATTGGAGAATTGGGATGAAGATGATCAATCAAAGCTGAGAGACATGATTATGCGGTTAAGCTATGAACGGAAGTTCTCGGCTTTTCTTTATGCCTGCAATGGAATTTCCGAGTGTTTAAGGCTCACAAGCAAATCAGGAATGGTAAAGGCAAAAAGTGGGCATGAATTACCATCTAATCTTAACAGAACTGACAGCAGTTAGAGAGATGATACAATATAAGATGTCAAGAAAGAACTGCAAGAAGAAGTCGGCATTCCACAAACTCCTCAATTGGGGTCTTTTACTTCCTAGTCCTCCTCATTGAGCATGGATTATGGTGAATTATCTCTTTGGAATTTTCTTGATCTTCCTCCTCTCTGCTTCATTATTTAGTCCATTCCACTCATATTACATCTAACCAGTGTGATATCTAAAACAGGTTATATTTATATACCCAGGAATCTTAATATTTCTTTGTGCACGAGAATAAGAAGATTATTGTAGTTCTCTGACCGAACATATTCTGCATTCAGTGCATGAATGTTTGCAGAAACTTATTGAAAAACAAACCCCAATAAAAGTTTGTTGCATTTGCTTCACCTGTGAAATCTAGTATAGCCACTTTTGTTATTGGTACGAGCATTTCCATTTAATATAGAATGCAAAGAAGCATAAGAATACAACTTAGAATTGTAGAAGCTGTTTAACATAAACTGGCACAGCCTTTTGAAGCCATCTTAAGGAGTCTGGGATTGAATCCCATTTATGCCAAGCGTATGATGCATGGACACAAATATGGGAACAAGAAGACAACACAGTACCAGTATAAGAAGTACGAATCCTTAGTAAATTAGGAAACTGTTGCTACATGGATATAACACTAAAATATATATTTAATATTATAGGTATGTTTGTGCAATTTAAATATCTATAATAAATTTAGTGTTTTTCTCAACATATAATTTAAAATAATTATTATATTATTTTATATTGTAATTAATATTTTGTTAAGAAATTAAAAATAATATATTATATGTGCATCTAACATAATATAAAAGAAATTATAAATTAAATCAATTAATATAATTACTAGAAGAAAATGTATTTATTAATCTTTTTTATTATCAAATTATTCATTAAGATATTTATCAAAAAATTACTATTGTGGCATTTAAAAATTTTGAAATTAGTTATATATATATATATATATCTAAAATGTATATTAGACGCATTGATTAAAAAGTCTCATACATGTATTAAAAGTATAAGTAATATATTAACAGTGTTTGATACACATATCTAAATTTTTTTATTTTAGTAAATACAATTTAAAATATCTTATATCTATCTTGAGGTATCTAAACAAATTTTATATTTGACATATAGCTGTTTTGTGTAGCTCGTGGCTTAAGACATCCAATGGATATGGGTGTAACTTGATTATTTAAGTCCCAATTAGTATCACAAGGATTGCTGATTTGGAGACAAGTATGGTTTTAAGCTACACTGTAGGCGAACATTTTTGAAAATAGAACTGTGAATCTTTGTGAAAAGAAACTGTGATCGAAAAAAGGGCCAGCAGCTCACTGAGTCGCTAGTCTAATGGGGTCAGCGGTGAAATTGGCAGTGAAATTGACTTAAAATTCAAGCTCACGGAGCCAAAAGGTAACCCATGCTCTGCGTAGCCTGCACCGTTATATTTTCTCGCACAGAACTCATTGATATTCTTAGACACATACCGAACCAATAAAACTAGGGTTCTCAGCATTCACGCCAAATTAAGAATCCTATAACAAATAAGGATAGATTCTAATACTACTTATTACATAACTATTACTTTTTCCCTAAAAGGTAACCTGTAACCTATTAGAGTATACAGTAACACGTTTATATGACTCAAGATCTCTTTTTCCTCGATAATATAGGAGTTAGATAGTGTGTACCCATTACATTAAGCTTAAAAAATATAAATAAACCAATGATATCTCAATGAAATAACATTTCTTGGTCTAATAGTTGGATGGCAAGATTAAAAGTCGACCAAGTTTGTCAATTTATGGCAAACAAGGAAGAATGGATGAGAAACTTTATAAAGTAACACATTCCCTCAAATCAGACTGTCAAAAGCTTTTGGATCCATAAATATTTAGGCTCACACTTTTGAGTTGTTGGGTTTGCTCTAATTTAGTCATTGTTAAACTACACCAGATAGGAGTTAAAAATATGTTTTGTGACTAGGACACAGGACGAATGGCTCATCATGTCACAGGATTGTGTTTTAACTCTCAGTTCATTCTGGCTCATGCTGTTTTTTTTTTTTTCTTCTTCTTCTTTCTCAATCGTTTCAATGATAGAGCCCAAATGATCTTGTCTTTGAGACACCTATTCATCAGTTTGATCCCCAATCTAGTCCGATTTTTAAAACGATGGACCTATAATGATAAAGCTACTGTAACCTAGATACCGTTAATCCACAAAAGCCTCAAACTCTGATTATGATTATTACTTACAAAACTTGTCACAACGCTCAATCGTGTCTGCTGCATGCACAATTGTGCTGGCAAATTGATTCATTCAAAAAAAAAAAAAAACCCCTCCTTTTAAATAAGCTTTCACAAATTAAATCAGCAACCCTCTGTAATTTAATTCAGTTACTTCGCTGGCCCCATGTTTGATTCCATTCATGATTAAAATGGCTTGAAGATTTTTCCCGTTGGCTTATCAGATTATCAAACTCTCTCTGCACATTCCGGTCAGGTTAGCAGTTTAAATTCAGAGATGTGAAGTCATTATACCGCACATTAAGCAAGTAACCATCTTGTTTTCTTTTCACATTCTCTTAGTTCTTCCTCCCCATGGTAGATCCAAACTCCTCGGAAAAGTGCTTAAGAAAGCAACTAAAGAGATAGACACGTTAGAAAACGCGGCCTGCTGCAGTCTTCTCAGCTGGAAGTTGGAGTAATTCTCGAATCCCTTCACAAACCTGCAACCAACCAAAGGAAGAATTGTCTGAAAACTGAGAAGTAGCAAGAAGAGTTCTTTCATGGCAGGGCCCATGAGCAAAAAGTTTTAAGTTGTGCTGTTAAACTGCTTTCACCTAAAACATCTACAATCACTGCATTTCTTCAAGAAAAATTCTCTTGTTTATTCAATTTATCGTAAATGCATGAATGTTTTATTTTTTCCACCTGCCTTTTATCTCATCGTAATAAAAGTAGAATTTCTGCAATCAAGCAACCCTAGTCATCCTGGAAAATATGCAGAAATGGCATACACTAACTCTACACAAGATGCACAAGTTTTTTTCCTTTTTTGGTTTATGGGGGTTGTTGCAGGAGAAGAAGAGAACAGACTATCCACTACTGACCAGCTTGATCTGCGCTTTGATTGAAGCAATTTGATTAGTGTATTCCTCTATTTGCCTGGAAAGAGTGCAATATAGAGACTCATGAACTGTACAATATCAATACCCCGAATGTAACAAAAAGAAGATCGCAAAATGTCAAAAGAGATGACATAATGCTTACATGCACACACAACAACAAAAGGATATCAATTAGCACATTATAGGCCATGAGTATGTTATGCTTGTGTTATCCAGGCTCCAACAGTCCCTTTATGAAAAATTAAAGGGGTCAATGCAGCATTGAGCAAAGCTTTGACTGACAAATGAGAATCTGAATACCTGGCTATCTTTTCCTCCCTCAGTGATATGAAATTCAAAGCTTCAGACCAAGTAAACTCTACATAAAATCCTAGTCCAATGTCAACAAAAATGTGCCGTGTATCTGGCCTGCAAATATATAAAATAATATCCAATCCAATCCAAATCAGGAAGGAAAAAAAAAAAACAGAGAGAGAACCTTGAGACTATTAGTGGAAGGAATTTGGGATAGAAATGTGATTAAATAACATAGCTACTGAAAAGAAGATAACTAGATGATAAAGATTCTGAAAGACAAGAACAAGAACAATAACATGATGGGCACTTACACATCAGCTTGCATGTACACTTCAGAGCCAAGGTTGACCAATGTCCTGAGACTGGTTACAGTATTTTTCTCTAAATTCCCTATGTTCCTTCGCAACTCTGAGCTAGCATAAACAGTCAAGTAAACACTGCTACAATCTAGGATTATCATATATGCTACAAATTCAACTAAAAGAAATGCACAAATTCCATTAACTCATTGGGAGGGAAAGAAAGATATTGACTGAGAAATGATATTAAATTGGGGGTAGACACTGCTGCAAGCTAGGATTATCAAATATGCTGCAAATTCAACAAGAAAAGATGCAGGAATTCCATTAACCCATTGGGGAGGGAAAAAACAAAGAAGAAGAGATGTTGACTGGAAAAAACATTAAACTGGGGCTTAAACACTGATACAACCAAGGATGATCAAATATGCTACAAATTCATCTAAAAGAGATGCATGAATTCCATTAGCTCATTGGAGAGGGGGCAAAATATTGACGGGGAAATGATAATTGGGAATTAAACACCACTACAAGATAGGATTATCAAATATGCTACAAATTCAACAAAAAGAGATGCATGAATTCCATTAGCTCATTGGGGAGGGGTAAAACAAAAGAGACTGACTGGGAAATGATACTAAATAGGGGGGAACAAAAGATACTGAGATGATAGTAACATGAATGCCCATTTGGAAGTGTCAATCACTTGGACTCTGCAACTTTGAAAGAACTTACTTAAAAATGAAAGCTAGGGAAGGAAAAGAAAATGGAGAAACAGCCAAGAAATTCGGTCATGATGAAGAATATTCCTTTTATGATGTCCCAATGAGAAACGAGAATTGATTGATGAAAGGAATATGAAAATTGTGCATCTAAAGCAACCTCACAAGAAACTTTAGTTAAAAGAAAAGGAGGTCCAGGTGACTTTGCTCTATAAAGATGGCAAATAGGAAAAGGATACAAAACCTTTTGTTGTTCAAAAACCTTGTCCCTGCAAAATTTCAAAAAAATAAAAAAAGTAAAAGCTTTTATTGAAGCTCTCCCAATCACTTACTATAAGTAAATCTTTAATTATCGACTCTCAAGGAAACAAATCAAATAAGCATTTTGCCATCATCTATCTAGAACCCATTAGCTTATGCATTTCACCCAAAGTTGATAATTTTTCCCGTGACCTAACTTTAGCAAAACCCAAATATCCGTGATCCCAAAATGTCTAAGGCATCGCAAAAGATAATTTCCCAATCTCAAAGCTTAGCCTATGCACAAGTGACTATTACACAAAAATTAATTAAAGTGCCTGATGCACATTCACTCCCTCAGTCCAGCAGCAGAGAGACCAAATTGCTAGTGTAATTCGGACCCAGAAAAAAGTGATACGCAAAACTGAAATAGAAAAGCATTGACATTCATTAACGGGGAGAGTTTCCGAACAAGTTGGCATGAATGAAGGCAAAAGAACACTTTATCGTACTAAACTGAAACGCAGGCAAGGGGGCATCTTCTAAATGAAATTTTCCTCACAAAATGTGATAATTTTCATTCCCAAAAAAAAAAAATCTGCATGAAAAGAGTACAAGGGCAATGGATAAAAAACAAAAGAGATGATACCGTTCGGCAATAGCACGAACAAGATCAGGCTTCAGACGTCGATCAACAAAATCCTCAAATCTCTGAACCTTTTCCTGGCGATAGTTGTCCATTCCCAATCCTGTTCACACCCGAAACATAAAAAAATAAAAAATAATAAAAAATAAAACAGAGAGAAAGAAAGCAACACTTCTCGTTTAGGCATTTTGTCGAGCAAAATGACTGCAACCACCCTTAAAACACTTTTTGCTTACCCATAAAGACCAGACATTTAACTGTTACCTCAACTTTTGAGCAAGCAAATATGCAATTTCCACCCAAAAACACTCACTGAACAAGCTTCGCTTCCGCTTTTTCTCCCTGGAAAAAAAAAACTGAAAATTTTCAGGCAAGGCGCAGCCCACAACTCGCAGGCGGCCCCCTTCTACTACTACTGGTCTAAGAACAAGATGGAGAAACCGCTTCTCTCTCCCGCCTTCCCCTCCTCTCTCTCTCTCTCTCTCCCCCCCCCCCTCCGTCAGTCCCCCTGTTCTGTGTCTTCGCACACAGCCACTTGTTAATCATAACAATAATAATAATAAATTTAAGGAAAAAAAAACACAATTATAAATACAAACTCACGCATAATTTAACTCTTATTTTAATATAATTCATTTATAATTTGATATTATATAATAAATAATATTTATTTAAAAGGAAAAATAATATTATAAATTTATATAATATGAAATTATTAATAAATTATATTAAAATTTTAAATAAATATAATAAATAATATATTATTAAATGATATTAATTGTGTTCAATCTCAAATTTATGTTTTGTGTTTTTTAATGAAATTTATTATTAAAATTCATTAGTCTTAAGGCTTGAGCCAAGAATAATTGGTCTAGTTGTCAAAATGGGCTGTGCGGCTAGGGTGTGTTCACTCATAAACATTTGCCACAGATATATATTTTTAACCAATCAATTATAATTTATTGATCCTAAAATTATCTCTAAGATTTCTATTTCGAGTTATAAATAAGAAAAAGCATTTTTATAAGAAAGAAAATTTTAAGAATAATTCTTTGAAGTATTGCTTTAAGAGTAATTAAAAATATATTAAAAAAATTATGTTAAAATTGGACGATTATATTATACCATCCATTTAATCTGATTAAATTTATATAAAGAGTTATTTCAATTAGCATGGATATTACAAGAAATTATCATAAATTATTCTTTCTGCTACCTCATCAGAAGTTGCTTCAATTGTCTTTTAGTTGTATGTGATGAAAGGAAGTGCCTTCTCCCTTCCCAGCAAACATTTAACGCATCGCTCCCATATGGCCATAAAAGAAGATAAGGGAATAACTGGGGAAGAACATGATCGCATGGAGAGTAGCTAAAAAATTGCTGTCTCCATGATTACATCTCCTGTAGCGGCCTTTGTCCATATTCAATATGTGGGGTACACATATCAGTGTTATCAGCTCTTCTTTTTCTTGGATCATTGATATGAAGAAAATTCAGATACTCAAGTGCCCACGTCCAAACCAAGACTGGCAAATCAATGCATGTGATGAACTGCAACCATAAGCCTGAACTATGCAAAGTTAAGGACAGAAGTTACAAGTCAGCATAACAATGGATTATATGAGGGCCACAAGGATTAAGGATGGAGGCATTCAAATGAACTTCCTTGTGCCTGAATCAATGAAGCTATCAGAGAATTGAATATTGACAGACCCCTGGATGTCTCTTCATTCTCGGCAGATGAAGCAGCAAAGCATGTTCAACAATGGAAAATGAGATTTAATCCTTACAATTGTCGCATTGTGAATCATATTTGCAAGTGGGACTCACTGAGACTTATCACTTGACTTCTGTGTTGCAACCGGCTGAAATTTGGTGATGTTCAAGGTTAATGGAAATTCAAGAGTATGGAGGACAATAGAATTACACGAAGAGCCAAGTGCTAATGCAGAAAATTATCATTTGCGATACTTTTTCTTCATAATCAAAGATAAATGTATTTTTGGACAAATGAAGAAGCATATATTAGCCAGGAGTAGATCTTGATTCTCTCTTTTTGAGACATTTCACTACGAATGAGGTACAGCAGTACAACTCAAGATGAAAACAAATTTAGCCTTGCATGCATAAATGATTTAGATGTAAAGACACAGGAAAAGCTATATAATTGCTATGTAACATTTATTTTGGACATGTTACCATTGCATGCAAGATGCTTCTATATTTGACCTCTGAACCTGTACTGTGAAAGGTAAAACAATGTTATCACATTTGCAGTAATTTTACTGTCTCCCAGCCAAAACAATTTGAGATACATTATACTGAAACCATATCGTTCATGAACTGTGATAGTATATGCATGGAATTACAAAAGCAGATATCTATGGAACAGAAAGAGAACCAAAAAGAAAAAGGAAAGAAAAAACTATAACTTTCCAAGAGCCTACCGACGAAAAGCATGACCTTTTTTGGCCATTTTGCAACTAGCGATCTTAAAAATAGCCTTCCTCCGTTTGTCTGTTTTCCAGTAAATCACAAAGTGTTTTCTTGTCCTCGAAGCAAAATGCAGCTGAATTCCCCAGCAAGAAGATTCTTTTTTTCCGAGATGATGAAAATAGCAACAAAGGCCACATTTTTTGACAGCACCTCCCAGTTGCATTGCCTTGGTTTCACTCAAAAGAATCGGTTTTCAAGATCATGCTATTGAATTCTCATGGATTCACTAGAGGCAACAATTGTCTCTAAAATTGACTGGCATTCACCATCCGAGGCTTCCATACTATATGATCTACAACTGAAGTAGAAAACAGCAGTCGACATCAAATCAATAAGCACCACAAATGAATACATGATCACCAAAAGCGGACCCTCCCATATCCTGGAGGACCCATCTCCATAACTCAATGTCTTCACTCTATGCTCAAACAACCCCTCCACAAATGCCAACCCTATAGTTGATCCAAGGAATATCAGAAGGCCTACATGAGTCTGTCCCCTAACTAAAATACTGGACCTAAGTAATGCCTGTGGCCCTGAAACTTCTCCCAACACAGAGATAACAATTGCAACATTGCAAACTATTACCACGTTTGCAAACACAATGGAGAATACTAGACCCACCATCATTGCAGCATAAAAATTTAAATCAGGCCAGAAACCCAGTACCGAAAATGTGCTACAGATAGCAAATAGAAGCACACAGAATAATGTTATACAACCAACAATCATCATACATGCCCATAAGTACGTCAAAGTGATCCTTCTCCAGATTTTAATTATTACCACCAAGAACCTTGAAGAATCCACACTCTTCCTCGAATAAGTGCAATCCACAGAGTAAACGACAGCAGCTTTCGACAACAAAGACAATGTGAGAAACAAAGGAAAGCACATGATCGTTGAAACGACCATCTCTGCAAACCGGTGGCACGACTGTTTAATAAAAGGCCTCAGTGGGAGACCACTGGACTTTGCAACTAACATTAGTCTAATAGTCAGTCTCTTAACAATACTCGGATCGACTAACACATTAGACAAAAAAATGGCACTCACTGGACAAATGAGCAAAGCTGCAATCAGCATAAAGGACGCACAATTATACCGCAGAATCCTTGCGGTTTCTCTCAAGATCTCCAATGCATTCATTGAATGGAAGCGGTGATCGTGACCATTGCCATTACCAGACGATTCCAACTCGAAATTCGGCAAACGTTTCTCCTCAGTTGCCTCCTTTTGTATCTCATCCAAACCAGTAGAAGCTCCCGCGGAGATTTCCATATTGAATCAAATACTATTCCTACGGATCTAACTTAACAATCTCTAGCTATGTTCTGAAAACCCCAAAACGCAGATTTATTTAAAGAGCAACGAAAGAAGCACGAAATGACAGTATTCGGATCCGGCAACGTTGGAAACGATTCAGAATGAACAAAATAAAACCTGGGTTGTCACAAAATAGGTGCGTTGCATCAGCTTTGTCTGTGCGGGGAAACGAAACTGACTGTTGAAGGAAAATTCACGAGGAATCGGGAGGATATGCCAGAAAACGTGAGCTTGAGCTGGTGGGGCTCTTTGAAACGGAGTCGTCAGTGGATTCTTGGAGTGAAAATGGATTGATGGGGTGTTTGTTTCTGTGTTCGGGAGATAGCTACTTGCAAATGGCTATATATAGTGTACGCATATGTATTATATATGGGTGTGCTTGGAAGCTGCCATGGACGGCCGGCCCATTGTGATTCGAACCATTTTTTGTGCTATAACAAATCAGATCTTTGTTGGATGTGTTATGAACTTACCATGATTAGGATTATCAAGCTCGTGAGGTTGAGGCTGAGGCTGAGGATCTCGAACTAATCTAGGCAACAACTAGCACTTAACACAAATCGTAGAATTCTTGAATTGACTGGAAGAGATTTGACGGCAGACAAATACAGAATTATTAGTATATTCATGTTTATAATTTTTATTATTAATTTTAAGCTAAAAATATATAATCAATATATTCATTCGTGAGTGGGTCAATACAGGTGACGAATATGGAAGGCAATCCATTCCCTTCAAGCGCGACGTTTGCTCCAGTGGATAAGTAAGAAATTAAGAAATGCGTTATTCTTCATTTTTTTCTGCTCAAATCGTAGTTCGAGCTTCTTGACAATTTTTTTTTATTTAACTTTCATCCAAGTCATTCCATTTCGTCGATAAAATATTTGAACTTAAAATGGAATTTTTTTTTATGGTAAGATTTTTATATTTCAAATTGAATTGATTTAACAATTATAAAAAAAAATTTTATATAATTTTATATATTTAAAAAGATATTAAATGATATTTATATAATCTTTAGAAAAGATAAGTAGGTAATAATTTTGAATAAATTTGAAGAGAAATAATATATTAAAAAAATTTGGGTCACTCATCTGTTATAAAAAGTTTACATTAATTGACTTGACTAATAATTGCAGTCAATTAAAAATGATTGAAAGACTAAAAATTTTAAAAATTACAAAAAGTTCAAATAAGTTAACCAAACTTGTTATTAATCAATAGAATTAAAGAGTTAAAAGTACTCATATTTAAAAAATTATAAAAAATTTAAGTTAATTGATTAATACCTTATAAATAAAACTTTTAAATTTTAGAATTAATTCTTGTTATAAAAAGAGATCAATATATTAGTTTTTTGTCATTGTTTATAAAGGGTTGTAAAATTGTTTTATAAATAACTTTATTATTTTGTATTGTGTTTAATGTGAAAAATAAAAGAGAATTTAAAAAAAGAAGAATAAAATGCAAAATTTTTTACCAGTGGGTTGAAATTGTAAATGTGTAAGAATAATTTAGAGAAATAACAAAAAATGATTTTTTAAGTGTTGAAATTAGTGTATTTTTATAAAAATTTTACAGAAATTTTGTCATAATCAAAGTTAAAGTGACATAAATTATTTTCACCATATAAGAAAAAAGAGTTAATGAAGTTGGATTCTCAATAAATAAACTTTAACAAGAAGACAGATATCACACAAGTTAAACTAAATTACTATAAATTATTATGTATATTCTTTTTTTTCTTCTCTTTTTATTTTAAATTAATTATATTATTTATTTTATTATTTGTTATTGATTATATCGTTATCTTTTATTAAGATTAAAATTAAGTGTACTTCTTTAAAATTAAAATTAAATGTAAGTTAAGCAACTAAATTAATTAAATTTAATTCATCTTCTATTTTGAGTTATCAAATGAACTGATTTAAATTATTTGATTTAAACATAACATACAATAAAAATGTTAAGCTTTAGAAAAACATTAAGAATTAATAAATTTTATATAAGTTCAAAGAAAATTAATTTAAGAAATTTGAGTTTAATTTTGAATCTAACCACATATTTTATTTCTTTGCACAACTTGGTCATATATTTTTTTAGACTATGCATGTTATTTAATTATTTTATAATTATAATAAATTAAAAAATGTCTTAATTTATTTTTAATATTTCAATTCTTTTATTTAATAATTTGTTATATAAATTTGTTATTTATTATTTTAATTTGGGTTTATTATTATATTTTAAACCCTATATATAGGCCTATAATTTTCTTTTATGAGAATTGGGTGATTGATTTTTAATAAAATTGAAAAATTTGTCTCTTTACTTCTATTAAGAATTTTGAAATTATTAAAATTATTTTTGTGATGTTCTAATTCTAATTTATATATTTAGTTCATATTTTCTTAATAAATATTGGGTCAAAAAATTTTAATATTTTTATTAAACCTAATTTAATTTTTTAAAATTTAAATTCTTTATTTTATTTGTAGGTCATAGCGTGCTTTTTAAACTCACCATTACTTGGTGATCATTAAATTATATCTAATAATATATTTATAAAACCTGTTTTTAATTACTTTTAAGAGTGAGTACAAAAACAAGACTTGTTGACTTTGCCGTGAGGACACGCCAGGAGAAGTACTTACAAAACGGTGATAATATGTGAGAGAGAGAGAGAGAGAGAGGGGCGGAAGGACGCCATAACATAGAACTAAAATGGTGCAAAATACCGAAAATATAAGATAAAGTTAATGTTAAAAATAAAATAAATAAGATGATGATTTAATTAATAATCTGATGTACTTTTTACATTAATTTTAATTAAATTTCTTGATTATAATGATTCCAAATTAATAAGAATATACATCAAGAATATAAAATTTTAAATATATTAATATCAAAGTCAAATGTGAGTATTTAGGTGATAATTCTAACTTATAAAAAAGGTTAAATAAATATGTTAACAAATAATTCTTAATTTTTATTTATAAATGTAATGATTAATTTATTGTTGCTGTGGTTATTATTATTATAGAAAAAAATAATAAATAAAGAAATAAAAGAGGTTCAAATTTTCATGCGGACGTCAGTACTATATGATTGGCAATGGTCAGCCACATAGGTGTGATTGGAAATGCCTGTAGAAGTACAAATGAGAGCGTTCTCGTGAGAGAGAAGGAGAGTAGCCATGAAGATGGTATTTTGACAAACTTTTTAATGGAAAAAATGACCTACATGAAAGGAAAATGTTCCATTGGAAACAAGAGAAACCCCCGAAAAAAAGAAATGAAAGGCGGGAAAGAAAGCGACCAGATGGGATTATCTGCAGAATCTGGGATTGGAGAAGGAGCAGCGACATGGTTGCCTGGACCTTGTAATAAGATAACGAAGATGGTCTTTTTGACGTAAGATCCAGATGGAGATGGGGATCGGATGTGCGTGCAACAATGAACACTGCTGAAAGATTGTGTGTTTGTGTCCAACGCGAATGTGGTGTTGGATGTTGGACACAATACTCGTCTGATATAATCTCAGACATTTCAAGATATATATTTCATAAGAACTTACAAATTAAAAAATTTAGATATCCACGTTATATATTTTTAATATATGTGCTAATTTGTTTAAATTAATTTTAAAATTTTTAAAGATAATGCATATAATATACCTTTTGTAAAATATATAAATACCTTTTATTCTATTAATTTTATTGATTACTTGAAGTTATATTTTATTAAATATTATGATATACGTATATATATGTATATATATTAAAATTCTTTAAAAAATATTAATTACAATGTAAAATAACATAATAATGATTATAAATTTAAAATTTAAAATTGAAAAATAGTAATATCATAGTATTGTTAGCTGATGAGTTGTTGTGCCTGTGAAGTAGTCAGATTCTCAATCTCAGCAATTAGGATTCAAATCATATTATTGACGAAGTGAAAAAATAAAAATAAAATAAATAAAAAAAGATGAATTGGCCTGCAATTTGATTGGCAAAATCCACCTATGGGTAGCTTGCTCGTCACGCCTTCCTGAAAACTTAAGCCACGCAAGTGAAAAATTACATTTCTTGTGTACGAAGTTACAGCTTCTGTTAACCGCACAGGCTGATGACCTTACAAGTCAACAGAGATTTTGAGTTCAAAGCAGAAGTGAATTCAAAGCAGCTTCCCACTAACAAGCCAACGAAAGGATTTGACAACTTAGGACGCAAAAGACTGAATCAACAAAACAGTAAAACTGCATGTGCTCTTAGCATAAATCACAAATACTCAAGATTTGAAGCCCATCCGTCAATGAGAATCCGCTTCCAACACAACCTACCAAGGGGTCAAGAAATGGGGACTATCAACAATACAACAGCAAGCTAGGCTTCGTGTCAGGTCCCCAAATGACCAAGGCAGGGACCATCGCCATGAAACCGAATTCCGAAGCCGTTGCATGTGGCTGAGGAAACACAGCTTCTGAATCCTCTTTACATCACCAGCACATCTTCTTCATGAAGTTTTGATTTTGAAACCCAACGTCAAATAGCAAATCACCAGGTAAAGTGAATGACCAATCGGTTTTTCCATTTTCATTGGCCCAAAACGAAAGAATGTTGGAAATCATCCAGTGAGGTGCAGAAAAACAAACATTACATACCATGATCAAAGCTTGTTCTGGTTAGTGTGGCCAATCGAAGATGATGCTTTTAACCTAAGAAATCCCTCATCATGGTCAGATTGGAAGAGGAGGTTGTTCCAGTTGTTTGGCCTTTGGATAATCCTGGAAGGCACCCTGTCACTATCTTCCCCACCAGATGCCTCGTAACCATCACTGGTGGACCTTGATAGTGGAATTCCATTGGGAGGAACAGCACCAGCAACAGATAGGCCCATGAGCCTCCTTGATTCTTCAACTCCGGAGGAGGAAACAAGGAATGGATTAATGTCTGGTGAGTCTAAACTACTCTCAGGTGAAGAGGCAACAATCCTCATTGAATTTGACATTGCTCTGCTTGTTTGGAAAGCACTCAATGCCTCAAGCTGAAGAGGGGCCAAACTAGTAGATGTGTCAGTGAAACCTTTCTGATCTACTATGCTTGAAATATTAGTTACAGGTTCCATGGCTAGGTTGGCTGGAAGGCGAACCCGCTTGCTACCTCGCCTTTTATTGTTGTCAAGCCTTGAGACTAATTGATGGCCACTACTGCCAAAGCTGCCATCTGCTTCTAGACCAAAAGGGGCATCTCTTCTCACTACAGGCTGCAGGATTTTAGACCTTTTTCTTGCCTCTGCCGCGGCTTTTGAGACTTCTTCTGCATTTAATCGGGCCAATGTCCAGGGGTTGATCTTTATTGCTGCTGGTTTCTTTTTCTTCACTGGTTCTTCTCCAGCTGTCTTCTTCCCTCTTGAACTAACAGATCCAGCCTCTGGAGGAACAACATCAAACTGGAGGAAAAGCAGAAAACATAGTTTAAAAAATGCTAGAATTTAGACTATCGCTCTCTTAATAATCATTGCAACCAATCTGTTGCTGCCCTTAAGGCGAATGTACCTGATCTTCCAGAAACAGGCGAGGTGGTGTGCACCATGCACCTCGGTGGAAAGTGGAAAAGGAGCTTGCACTGCTTAAACCAGTAAGGGAACTGACAGGAGACATCTGGGGACTATGCTGACCTCCAGCTCCTTGTGGCTCTTGTTCCTGCTCCCTTAGAGCTATTATGTAATCATATGTGCTGATTCCCTGCACATTTGCAGCAGCACTTTACTAACTCAACAATATATCAGCTGACAAGAATATAAACAGTGGTTGGACACCAAAAAATTAAAAGAAAGAAAAGAAAACAATGTTGCCTAACACATACACACCTGCATGCATTATTGTCTTTCAGAAACTAGAATTATGTTTCAGTCCAGTGAGATTTGAAAGGACAGTTATAGTCCATTACTGAAGCAATTACCTTTTTCATGAGGAGGATGTGAAAGAAGAAAAGCTGAGCAAGAGGTAGGGTTGCAATCATTGCCAAAATGGTGCACACTGCCTGCAAGAAGGTTTAAACACTTCCTATTAATGTGGCACTGAAACTAATGGCAGCAAATTCCTCTTCTTTGCTTAAGAATTGCACGCTGCCACTCAGAAAGATAATCACCCAACAAAGAAATAATAAAAGCAATTACATGGCAAGGGTACTCACCACCACAATGACAAAGGGGATCAAGGAGAAGCTACTTCCCAATTTGGAGGAGATATCTTGAGTGAAGCGCTTATGCTCAAGAAAGCAGCAGACAAGCACAAGGATTCCAGTAGACCATTGTAGAATAAGCTGCAATCTCAGGCCCAACATGCACAAACCATATTTATACATGTCTGGTAATGAAGTACAATAACAAAAGAAACGGAACCAAAACTTACAGTGGAAGATCATTAGTCCTAACATGTTGCTTATGGAACTCACAGCAGCAGATTGAGAAATTACAAAACTATTTGACAACAGGGATATTTTGAAAATTGGGAATTTTATGGGACACAATTAAGCACAAGCAACAGCAGAAGCCAGAGGTACACCAGTTGGCCATATACATAGTAAGCTTGAATTCTAGTACTTACTAGGTCATGATTGCCTTAGAGTTATTCAACTGAGAAAGCATTTACCCCACTGATTTTGTTTTTCCTTGTAATTTTAAGATTTTTTTCTTCTAATGTTGAGAATGACAGTATGATGAAGATTATAGGGATCAAGACAATTGCAAGGTGTGAAAAATCCCATGTTCTGGCTGGACAAAAGTTCAGGTAAGGCTGATATGGAATCTCATGCTTACCAAGAGGAGAGCAGAAACCATAAGAATGAAAAACTGTCTGTAGTTCTTTTTGCCTATACAGTTGTTAAGCCACTGCAAAAACCGAGGACCATGCTCGTCAGACTGTCATATAAGAACACAAATATCCATTAATTAAGATGCACTTACTCTGCAGTGATGGTCAAAATGGTCAACACATTTGTCACAAACCCTACAGTGCTTGCTGTACTTGAAAACCTGGCAAGAAGGAGAATTCAACAGACTTCCATAAGCAGTGGGCAATAATGTAATACATTAGATTCTACATGACCAATCACTAAAAAAATGTGAAATAACTGGTGGCATGATGCCTGTTACGAAAAGGTTGTTCACCTAACCAGGTTTCACTAAAAGGTCAATCTCCTATCATAGTCTATAAGCATGAGTCATGCTATTTTGTTAGAAGCATAATCCTCTCATCTACCCAAAAAGCATTTTCTGTGCATACTCATTGATAACAAAGAAGATTGAACAAATGAGAACAAAAGGCAGAAATAGCCTGAAATTAAGCATTTCTACCAACCTCAACTTCACACAAACTGCAATAGAACATGCCATCCTCACTCATCTGTTGCTCAGAAGATTCATAGCTTGAACTGCAGCAATTGCAGACAAAAGCACAGGGGGAGAAAGCCAACAACAGACAAGATGAGCTCCCTGATGACAAATTCCGCTTGTCAGTCTCCATATTGTGATTCGTTGAAGTAAGATCTGCTCTCACTGCATCCTTATCCAGAGGTTTGCCCCCAATTTGGGAGGCATTTGCATCATGCATTGGTGTAGTTGACTCTCCACTTAGTTTACAATCATCTTGCTGGGTGTCTTTGCCATCAGTTCTGATGTTGAGATACTTTTTGGACCGAAAAACTCCTGGGTCTGCAGGATCAGCTGCTGCACACCAAATATATAGGCCAAAGGCACACAAAATCTGGAAGAAAAAGGAAAATGTTGCTGAAGATTCAACCATAGACGAGGAGATCTCTAAGACAAAACAAAAGGGACACAATCATTTAGAGGTATATGCATACTTCACTAGCATATAACTTCCTATCCACGTTCAATAAACAGATGCACTTTATCCACCAAATTGGCAGGCACACAAAATGGTGTGAATGATAAAATTCCAAAACTTCAAATTCCATCAAATCATTCTGAAATTTGACCGTAGCAGTCTATGTCTCACAGACCAATTAATAATTGTGCACATTCATAACCATTTATTAGATATGTAAAATATATAGGCCACATCCAAGGAAATATGAACAACTGGAAGACCCATAATATGGTCACTAGTGTAATGATCACTAATACAATTAGAGTTTAATGAACCAGAGACATTGTAAACTACTCTGAGTTTGACATTGTGCAATAAAAACACTTGTTTGCAACCATCCATCATTGGAAAAATTACAATGCAAAAGAAAGACAATTTTGAATATGGAAGGACAAGCCCAACAACAAATCTACCAGTTACACCCTGCATTTCTGCCTTTAGCACACTTGTGGATATAAGACTTGGAAAGCCATTTCCCATTACTGATGTTAGAGGAAAATACACTTGGAGGACTATCATTTTGCTTATCTGACCTCCAGTGCCAAAGAACTTATTAGCAACACTTAAGCAGATGGAATGAAATTTCCACTTGGATAAATGCTGAAATCTGATTTGTTTTTTCCAGAATCCCAAGACCTCTAAACACGTAAACAAAATAAATTATTTATGAGCCAATCCACAATCTCAGAAGTATAGATCAAACAAACATGTAAGAAGGAAACAAGCAAGCAATCATCCGCCAGTGGCAAGCTGGCTTAGAATTTCCTAAATCATCTGCACATCTTGACTCTTAAAAATCAATCCCAGCAAATGGAAAAGTTCTCGTCTTTAATGTTTGTGTCATATTTTATTAACAGCCATAGTGACCCAAGGACAAGCCATTTGCTCTGGTTAACCATGAAAATGGTTGTTTGGTACACTGGAAAGGAAGTGTGGATAAAGTACAAAAAATTTGAAAAAAAAAAAACATGTAAAGAACATTGAAAATATAATCAAAGAAACAGAAAGATAAACGAGGAATTAACAACAAAAAACCACAGATCTCAGCCCTTTAACCCATTACAGCATGGTAAAATGAAAAAAAAAAAAACACACTTGATAGAGAGGAATGCGCTGAAATGGTTCATCAAAGGGGAATGTGATAAAATGGCTTACTAGAGGAGTGTAGATTCCCATGACAATATCTTGAAACAAATGCTTCCCCACAAAAGGAGCAAAGAACACATAAAACGCAAACCCCAATGCCAGAAACACAGCAACAGCCACCACCTTCACAAATCGGATTAAACTGTCAAAATCCAAACTTTCAAGTAAAAACAGAAACTTAAACAAAGTTTAAGCGAGAAAAAATAAAAAGGCAAAGTGATAAACAAATACCTGAAGAGGGTGATAGGGTAGTTGCCATCCGTGCTTCCTCATTTTTCACTCAAATGCAGCAACCCCACCAAGAAGACTAAAGCATATAATAACTGAAAAAATAATGAGAGAGAGGGAAAAAAGGGAAATGCTTGGACTTTCATTTAACGTCTTTCACTTCCCCTCATTTTCCTGGAAAAGATACAAAAATATTTCATTCCATTGCATTAGCAATAAAGGCGCGAAGAGGGGAGGGGAGGGAAGAAAGAGAGAGAGAGAGAGAGAGAGAGAGAGAGAGCACCAAAACAAAGGTGGAAAGGTGCTGGCAAGGTGGGATGGTAGTGAAGAGGAATGGACAATAAGGAAATTATTGTCTGGTTCACTCAAATCACAAAGCAAGGAAATGCAAATGGAATTAGAGACAAGAAAACGGAGAACAAAATGGGTGGCCTGGTCCAGGCTTGGGTCTTTATTGGTCTTTTTTTTTTTTTTCTTTTCTTCTATACAGTGACAATTACAAGCAGCAAGAACAAAGCTTTTTCATTGCGTTTTTTTTCTTTTTATTTTACAACAAGCAATTGCAAATGCAAATGCAAATGCAGAGAAGATCTCCAAAGCATGAAGAGAGAGAGACGGAGAGAGAGAGAAAGAGACATGGATTGGACTGCAGGATGTCTGGTCTGGCCTGCCCTGCTCTGGCTTATAATTACCTTTTTAACTTTTCTTCTGTTTCCTGTCCAACCTTTTTCATGTGTCACAAGGCCAGTGCAACAGACAGTTATTGTATGCTTTTCACTTTTCGAATTGCCACCATCAACCACCCCCCCCCCCAAAATCCTCCTTAAACGCTTGACGATATAAATCTGGGTCTGCTATCCACAAATTGCCTGCATTCATATAAAATAATTAAATTTGATCTCGATTCCCTGGTCTAATAATAATAAATCATTTATTTTATAAAAAAATTATGAACTCAATCATTTGTCAAAATATTTAATAAAGTTTAATAGATATATATATATTCTAGACATACCCAATTTTAAAAAATTATTAATTTTTATTAGTTGCATAAAGTGCACTTAATTTAATTCAGATCCAAATTCATTGTAGAACGCAAAGGTACATTTTTTTTTTCTGACAAAAGTATGGGCTACTACCTTACTCTCCTAATTTTTCATACCAAGAAAATGAATTTTCCTTGATTTAACAGACGAATAGTCCAAAGTTGTTACTTGAGAGTTAAAAAATGTTTAACTATCTGTAAATTATAAGTTGGTAGTTACAAATTATCGGTCCACATAAACCATCAATGGAAGATGTATTCATCAGATATATGCATATAGAAGTTGATCGTTAACACAATCCCAAGTGTAATATTGAAGGAAATTTTGAGAAAAGGAGCAACATACATACACACACACGCATACATGTGTAACCTTTGAAGTAAAAAGCTCTTAAATTATTATTTAGTATAAATTTAGGCTTGAGATTTAAATTTCCAACTACATATTTCACTTCTCTTTTTCTCAATTCAATTAGAAAATAATAATAATAATAACATGGGGGTTAGAATCGCTATTGCCATTGAGAGGATGCTTCATTTTGATTGCTAAAAGTTATAAATAAATGAAAGAAGGAGACCTCTTTTTGTGTCGACGTGAAGGAATGGAACAATGAGTGAGAGAGAGAGAGAGAGAGAGAGAGAGAGAGAGGAAGGACTTATTGGGGACCCAAAGGAAGGCCCACTCCTTTGGTGGTATTTCTTCCTCCCAAGCTGTGGTACCCTATCATATCCATCGTTCCCATATCCATTTCTTGGCTGAAGCACCTATTTCACTGCTTCCTGTTTTCCATTTACTTTTTCTTGGCTATGATTGTTGCTTTCAAAAGGGAGCAGTTGATAGAGATACCTAGCTTCATTAGGATGTAGTCTGAGCCTATTCTCCCAGGCCATGTGAATGAATTAGGAAATGTCTCAAGTTGTTGAAGATCAAGTTCTTTTTTTTTTTTTTTTTAGTCCATAGGAATCTTGAACAAAAACACAATACTAAGAATCAAGGCAAATTGAAAAATACCATTTGTTCATATCCCATTTGTCCCCAAGGCATGTGCTAAATTTTTAGGTGTCATGTGCTCCAAGTAGAGTTTACTTTAAATTTTTGGTTTTTTTTTTTTTAAGAAAAGAAAACAGCTTAAAAATTATGTTGATTAACTAATGTAACAAATAGAAACAACACTTCATGTTTTAAAACAAGACAATAAGCTGTCATAATGCCATGTTGCACAAGTCAAAAGGCTAAATCATAGGTTTGAAATGATTAAAAAAAAAATAATCACCCGCGTTTGAAAACGGGAAAGAGTACAAGGCAACAGAGCAACCCTAATTCTTGCACGTAACCAAGAGGGCCAGAAAATTTCATGAAAAAAATAATAATAATAAATATACATAGGGCTCGCGAAAGTATGGCTCTTCGTCAATGTTTTTGTAACACTTCTCTCTCAAATTAAAAAAATTTCAAAAAGTGAAAAATAATTTATAAATTGAACAGTAAAATGAATAAAATAAAATATTGATAAGATCTTCTTTTTTTTTTTTAAGTTGAAGAGATCAAAAGTAATGTCAAAGCTTTTTATTTGTCTCATTATCACATGGCGACGGGGTAGATGTCTGCATGCGAGGGCCTGAGTCGTTACGATTTTTAAGTTTAGTTCAAAACCAGAGACAACGCGCGTTTCCCTTGACGACAAAAGGGCAAGGGGGGAGTGCCCTGGCAGTGAGGGAATGGCAACGGGAATGGGATTTTTCGGGGGGGGGGGGGAAAGGATGAAGGATGTGGTGCACAGTGAAGGAATTGTTTTTTTTTTTTTTTTTTCTTTTATGGACGAGCGCAGCATTTTCAACGCTTCAGCTTGGTTAGATGCATTTGTCATATTCTTGTCAGATATTGTGCCTGGCGAGCAACTAAAATACATCATCAAGAAGTGGACAGACCAAGCAGATTGACAGCAAAGTTCTTTTACCTTAGGAAAATCCCCCCCTTGTGTCACCCCAGCTCAGAAAATTTCGGTAGTAATTCCTTGCTTCCTGTTAAAAAGGTTCAAATCGATGTATGGTATTAGTTGGCATTAGTTTTACGTTTTTTGTTTTTGTTTTTTTTTTTTAATTTTTCTTATAGGAATTAAGTAGCTTATCACCGTATTGGATTTATATTTGATGTCGCGGGTTCCTTAAACGTTGAGAAAATTATATAGAATTATCAGTATTTTAATGGTAAATCAATCCTTTTCACATAAAAGTTAAATTAAAATGTCAACAAATAACTTTTGTTCTAAATTCACAATTAAGATGGCTTACATTTTTCTTTCTTTTCTTCTTTTTTTATATGAGTTCACTGTTTTTCGAAGAAGCACAAATTTAATCTAAATTTTTCGTACACAGCGTAATTCTACCTTGAGTCTTTTCGGTTCAATCTCACATCGAGGTTTTCAAAACTTTAGCGAATGGATTACTCAAATTAATTACAACAAAAACAACCATGTTCTAGTTTCAATCAAACAACCTAAAAAGTTCCCATGTAATTAATAGTTATACAAAAATGTTAGTCATATTATGGCCATATTATTTTAAAAGTTAAAAGATTATTTAGTGAATCAAACTAAGTTATGTAGTGCATTTTTATGTATTTAATCTAAATTTAAATTTCTTCAATGTACTCTTTTGCAAAAAAAAAAAAAAAAAAGAGAGAGTATAAGTTGAGGTTTATTATTTGGGTTTCAAATTCAGCAATTTTTATAATTAGGTGTACGATAATTTCACTCAAAAGTTATTATTGATTGAATAATGAATATGACTATGTTATTACATGAGATGGAGTATCCATTAAGGGAAATTCAACGGACAAGCATACCGTATGGTACAAATGTGTGCTTGCCTATCAGCTTCAATGTTATGTAACATTTTTAAAATAAGGTGGTCCACGACATTCAATCCAGCCCAAATCTTATGTTTTCTTGGAATTTATATTTTTCCTATCATCAATTATTTTTCCTTTCTCTAAACAATGCATTATGAGAAAGTTTCAATTTTTTTTTTTCAATATATATTTACGTGGTTTTGTCTTTGGTTGCCAAAAAGACAAAGACAAAACCACGTAAATATATATTGAAAAAAAAAAAATTGAATTGCCAAAAAGACAAAGACAAAACCAAAGACAAAACCACACTGCAGATACTGGTTCGAATCAATGAATTAACTTAACAAAAAAATTTTAAAAAAAAAACCCCCATTTGCTTAACACTAAGCATTTTACTAGCGAACAATTTTGGACATATCATGTGGCTTTGGTCATGGTGATTAGAAAAATATTAACTTCACAGGTTGAAAAGAGAAGAAGAAAGAAACAAGAAACACATAATGTTACTGTTCATAATCTCGTTGACTAAAACAATTAAGCCAAAATTAGATTTGTATCAGTATAATCCACCAGAACAAGTTTTGCAATCATTTTATTTTGGGGCTCTGGCACGTCCTTAATTCTTATTAAAAAATAAACAAAAAAAAAACGGGGATATGCAAGGACGAAATAAATAAAAAAAATATATATATATATATATATATCATATAGTCTCTTGAGTATTCAACGCAAAGGATAATTACAAAAATAATAACAAAGTACCGTCAGAACCTGCTTTTGGAGGCCTACTCTTGAAATGTTCCCACACGGGTTGTTGCCCTTTTTTTTTTTTTTTACCAATACAAAATATATATTATAAAATTCTAATTATTTATTATTCTTGTAAGTTTAATTCCGTGGTCATTTATTTTTATCTTAATTCAATTCTTTTATTAAAAAATTTTATTATGTGAATGATGATGCTCTCCGGTTGAGATTTTTTTTTTTTGATATATAATTTACGACGACATAGTAAACCTAAAATTTAACAATAAGCTGGCCTTGATTTTCTTTTAAATCAAAGAAGAAATTATTAAAAGAATTTAAAGCTAAATTAAACATATAAAAAAACATATTAAATTACCAATAAGCTCCTCCTTTGGGTGGTAAATGGATTGTCGGGGGTGAATGAAAGATTTTACCAGAAGGTATCTATTTAGTTAATTTCAAATCTTAAAATTTCTTGCGCCCAAATTCAGGGTGTTGCAAGGAAATGATTAATGTTGTGGCCGTGGTAGAAAGTAGAAATCATGTCTCTTTTCAAAAATATTAAGCAAGACATGAAAAATAAATATGATTAAAAATATACATTTATAAATATATAAATATAATTATTAATTATAATTTTTATATATAATAATTAATAATTATACTTCAGTAAGTAAGATGAATTCGTATTTATATTATATATTTTTTTGTATTTTTATAATTTTTTATGTGCTTTTTATGATTAAATAATACAAAACTAATAAATTTTAATTAAAACCATTGGGGTATAAAATTAAAATTATAGGTATATGACATAATAATTATAATTATAATTTTTGTATACCATATCACTTCTGTGTTAAAAAAACCCCCCAAGTCCTAAAATTTATCATCTTGATTTATATAGTTTGCAGGGCATTGTGAATTCCATAATTGTTTTCCTACCCACTCAACAGACTAAAAGACAATTGCTCTCCATGAAAGTGGTCAATCGAGGCAACCGTGACAGCGAAGACTCGGCAGAGAGTTTCTTTAATGCCCTTAAATAATTGATAAATTCTCGGCCCTCTCACCATTGTTCCATAGCTAACTCGGTTGCTAGACAGCCCGTGGACTTTTTGTTTTTCCTTCTGACCAAACAGGGCCGTGGACTTGCTCTAAAGTTTTGCAGGATATGCAGTTATACATCTACTTGGGGCTTCCTTATACCCAGAATTTTAACTCAAATTATTTTATATTATGAAAACGCTACATAAATGTGGGTCAATTGACTTAAGATACATAAGATTTATATATTATATTATATTATTATAACCATTAATTATGTATTTTTAAATTTTAATAAAAAATTATAATTAATAATAAAAATTCCAAAGGTTAATGTGCAATAAACGATGATAATGATCGTGTAATATGAGTGGATGTCTGTCTCCCGTTGAACTTTCTACGTCCAAGTAATGGAGCTTGACTATGAGAAAGGTGTTGCGACTACCTGAAGCTTCTAACAAGATATTTCATCACAACCAGCTGCAATGGAACCACAGTCAAATTGATGCAAATGGTATGTCCGTGTCTTCTATCGTTGTTACAACGTGTAATGCTGAAAGGGCATGAGGATGTGGTTTACTCGTTGGTGAAAATGGTGGAAGGGAGGAGATGCAAACGATTACCCCTTTAAATGCTGATAATACTGTTGAAAGGAAGAATATATATAGAGGGAATATAAATGTTTTAGGGGCATATATTTGGGAAAATTTGAGATAAAAAAGATTTACTTGCTTGATTCAATGCCACTAGGTGAAGTCAGATTTTTGGTGGGGGTCTGTTCTGGTGTTAAAATGTGTTATCTGCCCAGGTTGACACCATTTCCTACCTTAAAATTTTACTTTTTTTTTTTTGGGCCGGGATATGCGAAGAGGAAGTTTCGTTATTCCCTGAGTTTAATAGACCCAGTTTCGGATGAAGACTTCTGTAGTGCTCGTGGAGGTTTATACCCTCGTGTCTCATTGCAACAAACTTAATGGTTTCAAACTTTTATTAATTTACTGTTAATTAGTGATGTCCTTTGTCCTTTTTTTCGTCTAGCAGATGGTTTTTCTTCAGTCACCAATACAATTGGGCATAAACCAAATACTCAATTGCTTTGAGTACAGAAGCGAATCTCTCTTTGCAGATACTGCCTGTAAGTATGAAGGTTTCTATGGAAGTTACCTGAAAATAGACGGTGGGGTTTCAACCTTTGATGACATTTCGGTTAAGAGAAGAAAGCATTAGATGATCCTCATCGAAGTTTCAAAGGTCTTCAAGAGGAAACGCATGACTGCCTGGACAAAATCCAAGACAATGGGAAGAAATCCTGTGATGGACATGAGACAACTGAATTCTGTAAGTAAAAATCTTTGTAGGAGGCTCTTACAGATTAAAAAGTTACAAAGTTTTGGGGGAAGGTATTAGAGTTTGAAATGTTAGTTATCATTGTGCAACTTTAGGCTGATCTCCATTCTTTGAAGGACTATGTGTGCGCTAAAGCAGACGGGAATTACATTGGTTTCAATTTCATTGTCATGCACGCATAAGCAACATTTAGTGTGTCCATGCAGCAGTCAATCGTCAATCATATTAAGGAATATTTCCTTCTAATCATCGGTGCAGCGGAGAGCTTGTTATCTCGTCCAAGAGCAGGATTTCTGATTCCGAATTCAAAGGGAGAAAAACCAACTCCAGGAGCCTGGACTGAGTTTCTCTTTCAGTTTTTAAGCTCCGTGGCAAGAATTATTTCAGGCATGGTTTTTAGTCATTTCTGCCTTCAAAGAAATTTGTGCCTGCCTTCTTATGTTTTATCTTATCCTGGAAGGTTTAATTTTGTGTAATTGTCTCTGATTAATTATTGCAGAGATGAGCACAAGTACCCTGGTCCAAGCTGCAGCCCATATGTACGAATTGGGGTTGATTTATTTGCATGCCCACGAAAGATACATCACATTGCTCAGCACCTAGAACACTTTCATATACAAGCTCATGGAAGAGTACCATCTTTGCTTATCATTAATGTACAGGTTTGCTCTCTCCCACGCCACCATCCCATCCCCCCAGTAGATGGATAGAGAATGAATTGTGATTTTAGATCAACATGGACCAGTAGCTACTCTATCATGTGTTCCAATGCATTGATTCTGGGTGCTCTTGTCACAGCTACCAACTTATCCAGTTGCTATGTTCCATGGCGACGATGATGGAGAAGGTATGAGCCTTGTATTATACTTCAAACTGCCTGAGGATTTTAACAAAGAGGTCTCTCCTCATTTTCAAGACAGCATAAAGGTATCTGCTGAAGAATTGATTCCCGCCACTTTCATTACATGATACTTAGTTATCCATTGTACAACGATCATGCTTTTATTGTGTCCAGCATCGAAGTTACTATTAACTCTTTCCCCTGCTTTGCACTCAACTCAGTTGAAGGTAGCCTCAATCCTTTGCACCTCACCTTTTGTACAGATGATTATTTGATTGTAAAAGTTCATCATATGACTATCCGGCTTTGTTCCACCTGCCCTTGGATAAAACTGCTTGTCAAGAGATTAAATGTCATAATTTCTTGCTTCAATTATGTTATGTTCTCTGTTTTCTTTTCACCTTCAAGCCATAGCATCATGCACGATGAATAATCTTCTTTCGACATCTGTGATGTTTTGGTTAACTTCTCTACATGGAGATGATCAAAGCATTTGCCAAGGAGTCCATTGTTCCTTTCAAAGAAAGCTTAAAAATTTTGGTAGGGGTGGTCAATCAAGAGGAGTTGCAAGTGAGTTCTACTGAAAGAAAACTTTTGCAAGCTTATGCTGATAAGCTAGTCCTTTCACGCCCACAACATAATTTTTTCAGGGTAAAGCTTGCCCATCTCTTCTGTCAACCAACACATCTGCTTTTCCAATTCTTTATTTTCCAATTTGGATTAGGATTTGTCATGAATGGATTTCAATTTCAACACTTTGCCTTGGGGTTGAGCATGATTAGTTATGATACAACTTGGCCAAATGAACATTGCTTGACCAGTGGTTATGACCAATGGTGGGAAACTGGCCACAGTCCGATTAACGATGAAGGAAGGATGATGAGTAGCTTAATTTGCACTGATGCTTAACATACTAGAATTCTTACATTGCCCACATCTAATGTCCTGCAGGTCCAAATTACTTGGGCATTGACCTAGCTCTACTTAAAGCAACCAATCTCAAAAACAAAATACATTTAAAACGATTGAGAGAATTTCCTTGTTCTTGCCAGAGTAATTAGAGTTAATTCTCTTTCTTGTCCTCCGTGTCCATCACTACAAGACTGCTCCTTCAGTAATGTTCTCATTTTTTTGTCTCTCATGCCCTTGACAAGCACAAAAACCAGAACTGCCAGAACATGTTCTGTACTGTTTGAGCTTGAATAAGATTGACTCTGTAAATCATCGTCAAATACCTACCCTTGTGACTGGGGGTGATTATTTGATACAAGCAGCTATAGTTCAATATACAGCAAAAGAAATTTGTTCGGGCGTAAAAGGTGGCATCACCTGTATTAGTGACGATAAAAGAAAAAGGGAAAATTTATCTATTTTTTTTAATATATAGGCAAATCTTCTTATGTTTATTCATAATGATCTGGATTTACATTCTTTACCACCATTGGTTATGCCACGCCAAAGTCTGGCAATTTCTTGCATTCACACTCATATCACTGATTATCATGGCATGTTAACACCAGGACTTCAAAGTTCTGAGTGCGCCTGCATGAGCCAATTTATCATTGAAACATGAAGCCTTTGATTGGCCCGTGACATTCCAATTATTCACCTGACTTGCACTGTTGTTGGTACCTAAAGGCATACAGCTTCCTCGCTTTTTTCCAAGCCAATCCTTTTTGCAGCAATCTTTGAAAAACATTATGTCTTCACTGGGGCCATCAAAAATTTTATGGTTAGCTCCTCATTTCATTGTTGAGCTTCGTGGTTTCTCTCTCTATTATACTTTTTGACTCCATCTATAGATTGCATCATACTTTGCTAAATTCTTCTATAGATGTTTAAATCAATTGGTAATTACTTGCTAAATTTTACGTAACATTAATGTGCATTGGTCAATAAATATATTGATCGGGTAATACTGAGTATATAATTAAATATTTTTAACAAATTTAATGAGATAAATCATCTGGCTGTATTAGTTCAGAAAATAATTATTATTATCAAAATGAATGACTTTTTATTAATAAAATCGTTTAATAAAATATATAAAAAATATTTATTTTAATAAAAATAATATTTTATAATAATTTTTAAAAAAAAATTGTAATATTTTATATTATTCATATAAAACCATTTCATTGTACTAACTCAAAATAGAACAAATTTCAACAGAACAGAACTGAGGCATTTATCGCTGAATCCATGTAACAATGGCATGCCAAAAAGAAATCATTTGTCGCAACATTCCCATTTACAAAAGAATGCCAAAAACTTAATCCAATTACATATGTCTATAATATGTTTACATACAACAGCATAGTCAATACAGCGCAATCAAAGAGAGTACAGCACTTATATTATCTTCTTCAAAGTGTAGCTCTACTGAGCTGTCATCATCTTCCTTTACAGTTTCTTTTTTCCTGCACATGATGCCAATTTGGGTCGCAGGCCTTGCTCAAAAGAATGGCCTCAAAGCACGAATAACATATCTAAGCAAAAAATAATTTACAGCTGTTCCCTGATTTATTGTAAATATTCGTGTTTATCCTCCTGTATGTAGTACCAGCTAAGAAAATTCATGTTATCTGCTCTTCTTTTAGCTGCAAACGTGCTGCAGGATGCTGATTACTGCTACCATTATTCCTGCTGCTAGTCACTGCACGCTTCTTCGCATTGTATGATTGTACTTGACATGCACTAGTAGTTACTGCATTATGGCTACTCCCTCTGGCAGCTGGTACATCATGATTGTGTTTGCCCTCATACGTTGTAATGACTGCTTTGGGGTCTGCCGCAGCCCTCTCAATATGTTTACGGACATTGCATCCAAGGGTTGTGCATTTATAGTAGCTCCTGTATATCGTACAAGAAAAGCCATTAGAAATGTTTCGTACATGGTGAAAGAGCAAGGGCACATGTTCCCAATACAGGAAGGAGGGATTAGATGCTCAAGACACGCTTAATCAGACCAAGAAATACAACCTGAAACTTCAATAACATCCTAGCAGAACAAAGCATAGAAAAATATGGTGGTTAAAAACTCCAATCCTCTTTTTGCCCACTCCACGGAATTTCTTGGCCCTTATTGTAATTACATGAGCAACTGCTGCTAATCTCAACCTCAATGAAAAAAGGGACAAAAAAAAAAAAGTGTTTGCCATTCATGCTCTACAAGAGAATCCTAATGTAAAACAAATTTTACTATCTAATATTATATTCCAGTTTCAACAGTAAAGCTGTCTCCGAGACATAGCCAGGGGTAGAAACGACCATCCATGTCAAAGTTTCATTCACTTTTTTGATTTTGGAAATCTAGGGGCAGGAAGATTAGAACACAACAAATCACACCAAAATTGGATGTTAAAACCAACAAGAGCAGTTTTAGCAGAGAGTCCATGATAACTGACTCAGGAAATGCAAGTTTCACAATGATTACAGGCAACAATCATTTGCACTAAAGATAATCACCTTGGATAAGGATTGCCTTTGACAACTTTCTGCCCATACTTGCGCCATCTGTAGCCATCATCCAGAAGATCAACTTCACTGTTAGTCTGCACAATTATTCTTGGCTCTGTGACAGTCCTGTGTGAAGAAGCTGACACTGTTACCCTGACCTCTGTAGTTCTGCACATGACGCAAGGATATGCATTATACAGACAAACAGACTAAGAAAAACAGATCCCTCAGGTATTAACGCCAAAATATTCACTTGTACAAAGGTACCTTCTCTTGGGATCAGGCTCATCTCCATCGTTTTCTTCTATAACAGCAGTGTCAGTGTCCCCAATTTCCTCACCGTCACTCATCCCACACACTTGCTCTGGTGTAGCTTGACTAGATTCTAGATCTGGCCTTTCTTTTAGTTTAGAATTCTCTGGATTATTTGGTTTACCATTCAAGCTTCTAGTTTCTTTTGCACGCTTATGTGGTTGAGGAGGTTGATGATTGTGCTCACCCTTGTAGATAATTTCAGTTACTTGGCCATCGAGAGAGTACTCAACCTTTTTCTTGACAGGACAATTGGGATGCGTGCATTTGTAATAACTCCGTGGAAATTTGCTTCCTTTCACCTGTTTCTGTCCATATTTTCTCCATTTGTACGCATAGCTGGCCGGCTTATCAACAGCAATGAAAGAAACCTGGGACTTTTCATTAGAATGAGAGAAGTCGGACGACTCCATCACCACTTTAGAGTCTGTAATTGAGGTTAGTGCCTCCTCGTTGACAGTCAAATTAGTGGCAGAAGATGAAAACTGTGATGAAGAGGTTATTGGTGCCGATGACAAAGAAGTCGAGCAATTAGCTCGAAAATGCATACTATGCGCTTGTGCAGCTTGGGCAGTAACCTGTGCTGAGGCCTGCTCGGGTGTCATACCGAAGGCCTGCCAAGATATCAAACAAGAAGAAAAATAATTATGATTTTAACCTTTCTATCAAGAGACATTAGAAATCAGAGAAGTTACAGCTTTAACAATCCATTTGTGATATAATTATGCACAATTTCATAAAAATCTAGATGAGATACAAAAATGGCATTCACAAGGAGGCGTCTTTATTGTTCACAGACAAATAATGTGCTAACCATCTTGGCTCACATTATTGAAGATTGTTTAGGGGCAGCAGAGGTCATGTCAGTTAAGGTGCACAAATTTTCGTCTCCATCCCAAAAGCTACCAGAAGTATGTATAACAAATGATTAATGCAGGATTTAACATGCCATGCTTGCCTTTTATTTTAGTTTTTTTTTTTAAAAAAAAAAAATAATAATAAGTATAGGCCACAATGGCATTTTGGCTGCTTTTTTTGCACGTTAGCAATGCTCATCAGAAGTATAGTATAGTTGACCTGTCTCAAATAAAAGATATTGAATCATAACTGTATTAACATTAATCAAAGGCCCCATCAATTTATAATTGCCGTCCAATGACATGTAGAATGCAAGGGATAAGATTGATCTCTGGCTAATCAATTTGTGGATAAAAGAGAACCAAAAGAGATCAAGTAAACCCGCATAGGTTACGTGAGGAATTTCTGAAGTTGAGAGGTGAGCAGGGGCACCAGAGTCACTGCGTGTCAATGGAGCAGACAAGCAAAATGGAATCTTCATAGCCTCAACGGCTCGTTTCCATGGACGAGATCAATTTGACACCTTTAACCACAATCATGAATTAAAAAATTAAAAAATATCGTGATAATACAATGTGTGGGACCGGGAAACTTTTGAGTTGTCCTCAAAAAAAAAAAAAAATGTAAATCACTGGTCCATTGCCTAATTTGATGTCAGTGGCCAAATTTCCAAATCTGAAAGGCCAAAAGCTTCTGACTTTATCCTCCAAAGATGACAATCATAATTTTAAAAAATAAAAATAAAAAAACACCATAAGCGTAAAGGCTCCCAACAAACGGGGGGGATAACCTTTACACAACGAAAACTTGTACTGCCAAAAAAAAAAACCTCCTTCTACTGAACCAACAAAAAGACCCCAAATGATTATTCCAACCCAAAAAGACAATAAGACCTAAATTGCCAGTCCACTAATAATGTTTTGTAATAATTGAAAAAAAAAATTGAAATAATCTTTTGCTTCAAAGATAAACCAATAATAATAAAAAGGAAAAAGTCAGTAAATATAAGTAGACAAAGGGAATAAAAAAAATATATGATACAAAGTTTAAAAATTTCAACGCTAACCTCAGGGCAAAAGAGCCTGAAGCCCGGCGAGTCAAGAAGACCCCACGGACTCATCCCCGGCGGCTCAGTGAAAATCGGCGGCGTTGGCGGCGGGACAACTGACAAGCTGGGCGGCATGCTGGCTTCAACAGACGCGGAGCTGCTCTTGTCCTCGGCAGGAATCCTGTTGGCGGGAAGCGCGGGGGGAGAGGCTATGGCACTAGCGAGAAGGTGGGAGAAGGACCTGCACTCTTGGGAGTCGGAGAAGAGGTTGGAAACGAGCGTCATGGGCCCGGGGCTGAAGCCGAAGCCGGCGGAGGCGGGCCCGTCGGAGAGGAACGATTCACCGAAGGAGCGGGGAGGGACTGTAATGGTGGTGGGGCGGCCGGAAGGCGCGGAGGCCGTCGATGATGTCGAGTCCGCCTGCCGCGTCTCTTCAATCTCAGCCATCTGATTACGAGAAATAAAAAAAAAGAATTGACTAAACTCTTTAAAAAAAAAAATTAAGAGAGAGAGAGAGAGAGAGAGAGAGAGAGAGAGAGAAGAAAAAATAGTTTAGCATTTTTTCAGTTCTTGTTCTTACCTTAACTTAGTTCTGTGCCACTTTGGTATTGCTTCTGTCGTCTGGTCTAGTTATAAGTAGAACTTCAGCTCACAAGTCAACGCCGCCTATACACGAATTGACTGTTATATCCCCCCCCCCCCCACGACAGCAAATGTTTGACAAAGCCTGGCCGGAAGCCCATGGGTGTTATTGTATTTTAATGATCATCTCTATCATCTTAGATTTTAGTAATTATGGAAGAATAATGTTAAATATTACGGCAAAAAACATCAATTTATTATAAAATATTATTTTTATTAAAATGAGTGGTTTTAAAATATATTATTAAATAATTTTATTAACAAGAATAATACTTTTATAATAAATTAATTTTTTAAAATTATGTTTAACATTACTCGTTATGAAATGTTAAGTGGTAGATAATGAAGCAGGCACGTTGTTGTTTTGACTTATTATTTAAAATAATTGAGTGGTGGTCCTTCCTATTAAAAAAAAAAAAAAAGAGTTAATGAATAATTAAAAATAAATAAAAAGTTTAACCTTCGACTACAAGATAATGATTAATGGAACTCAACTTTTGGCGGAGCTTTCACACCCTCGTGAATTCAACTACAAGATACTGCATCCATGTTTTTATTACCACGTTGATTCAATATTTGTAATTTTTATTATTTTCAATTATATACTTAAAATTAAGAATATAAAATAAATAATTATAATAATATAATATATATAATTTTATATTTAAGATGATTTAAATTAACTGTACTTTTGTGCTACTTTTTTTTTTTTTTTTTTTTTTTTGGGGGGGGTTTTTTTTTTTTCCTGGTTATAATTTTTAAAAAAGAAAAATGGGTTTTTTTTTTTTTTTTTTTTGTGAAAAGTAATCTCCTGCCATCGTTGGTTACAGCTTTCTTACGGTAATTTTACATAAGCTTGATGTGATTTCAAGTGAGATTTCTCATTGCTCCCCCTTAGTTTCAACTTTTAAGCTCCGCGAGAATGTCATTTTTCTTGATTAATGTTCGCTTAATTTTAACTTTAAAATAAGATAACAAAATAAATCATCACAAATATGAAATAAGTCATGTAACCAACAAAAATAAAAAGAAGATGCAAAAAAAAAAAAAAATCAAACACAAAAATTTTTAAAGGTTTGATTATTTTTTAAGTTAATATTTTTTTAAGGTCATTTTCTCAATAGAATTTTAGGATTTTCTTTTTTTTTAAGGTCATTTTAATATTTTTTCATTCAACAAAATTTCTTTTCTTTTCTACAATCCTTTTATATTTTTTTATAATTTTATTAAAATTAAAAAATCTTTCTTTTTTTTAATAATCTTGTTTAAAATTTTTATTTTTTTTATTTTACAATTTATATTTCATTCAGTAAATTAGTTGAAGTTCTTTTAAAAAAATTTCAAATTATGCATTAACATTTACATTTAAAAATTAAATTAACTTATCTTTTAATCATGTATAACTCGCCATCTAATTCAATTCTAATTATTTGTGATATTTTTTAAAAATTGATTGATACAATTTGTTTTAACAATTTTGTCATATCTCAATACCTAAGACATATATTTCTAATTAATGTATAGCTAATAGTATTCAAAATTAGACAAATTTATAACTCATCACCTAATTCATGTAATAACTTTTAAAATTTAATTGATAATTGACTTTTTTCTTTTCTTTTATTTGTATTGCTTCTTTTTATATTCTATGTTTAAATGATCCAACTTCTCTGTTAATCACACTAAAATCAACATACTAACAATTGTTATTATCCCAACATAATATGAAATCTTAAGATCATAATAATATACTATAAAAGGTCAAAGTTAAAAACTTAAAATATTTAAGTGAAAGCAACTTGTATTTATTGTCTTCTCCAACTTGTCAAGATCAAAGGGTATACACGTTATCTTCTTTATTTCACTTGTGTACGCGAGGGCCAAGTTGTTCCAAAGATATTTACTACGTTCATTCATATATATATATATATATATATATAAAAAAAAATAAATTTTTTTTTAAATACAATAAATTTATTATTTTTAATCATACATATATATTTTTTATTTAAGTTACCATTTACTTAAAATTTTCTATTTTTATATGTAATATTAAGTTAACTTGACTCATTTTTAAATAAAATAAATTAAAATTTCTCATCCCACAAGTAATACCACAAAAGACAAGTAATTCAAAAATGTTAAAATGATAAAAGAAACATAAATATATAATTTTAATTTTAATTTATTATATTTGTTATATATATATATATATAATAATTTGAACGATGTGAACTCATTCTAATCTAATAATATTGTACGTATTTTGGGTAATTTTGTCAAGGTAATCCACGCCACAAAAGCTTAGCCGTACAAGTAATTCCATTGACAACAAAAGGCCGTTGCATTGACAAATCCGAGTGGCTATCACTAGCTAGTAGCTAGGGCTTTTGGAAAAAAGGTTGGCAATGGAGTTGGTACATCTGCATACATATGTGCAGATGAAGGGTTGTTCCTGTTGTGATCACACGACGAGAGATTGGGGGGCTGAATGCTCGAGTGAGTAAAAAGATATATGCACAGACAATATTATATCTATACATGTCATTGTTAAATGTGCTAACAAACCAATTCGTTCTCATGTGTTTTCTAACTTTATAACAATCATTTTTTTTTTTTTGGTCTTAGTTAATGCATTTTCCTAAAAATTCGAATGAGTAGAAAATGTGAAAGTGGGCTGGTAGAAAATAAATTTGTTTTGTTGCGTGACATAATTTTTTCTCTTTTCTTTTTTTTTTTTGAGATCAGTTTAAAGTATTTTGAATTATTTTACTCTTATAACAAATTTCTCATTCTCACAACAATAAATGTGTAATTAATTAATTTTACTAATTAAATATGTTATTCATAAAGCTTATTTGTATATTAAATTTTTAATTTATTTTTAATGAAAATTATATATATATAGTTATATGTGAATTCTAACAAATACAATATAGAAAAGTTCGATAATTTATACTTTTATTCCTCCAAGATGTCGTGCCAATTTTCAATTCCTCCTGCGGCTAAACAGCCAAAATTTGTTTCACTTTCCAAATATCAACGTCGCACTTTTAAGATTATTTATCTTCCAATTTAACCTAATGAATTATATATAGCCAACTGTCACAACTATACTATGAATATATATATATATATATAGTTTGATTAAGAATTTTAATCAACGCAGTTATACTTTTGCATTCAATTTTTTTTTTTTTGTGGTGTGTAAACCAGTTTATCAACATAAAATAACGACACGAGGCATAGCACGAACAGTAACTACTAATCTGTATCCATTTGCGTTTGATCACTGAAATTCTGGTCGTGCAAATATGGCAGCCAGTTTTCCATTGGGAGCAGCAAAAACCTTTTGGGGAGGGAATGAAATATTCACATTGTGCAGTAATCAATTCATATGGGACAAGCCGTCCCTTTCTCCAAGACATGTAGACGCCACGTTAATGCATCTGGCGGGAAGTTTCAATTCAAGTGAAACAAGTTCAATGGGCTGACAGAGACATTTGTGGTGGTGGGTGGTGGGGGGGGTGGGGGTGGGGGTGGGGGCGGGGCCAAGCTCCAATCTATTTGTCTTTGATAGCCTGAGAAGCAATCTTACGACACCACCACAAAGAATTTGAGGATGGCACCAAAATGGGAAAGAAGAACTGGGCGAGGATAAAGCAAGAAGGCCTCTGGTTTGACTTCGTTAATTGGGTACAATGAAGATGAATTTTTCTTTTCTTTTCTTTTCTTTTTGTCAACACAAATGATTCTATTACCTGGGGTTTTAGTTGGGTTTTATGTTGTTTAATTTGAGCTTATTTTATATTTTAATTAAATTTAATAATGTTAATGTGCTCAATTGGTTCGTTATTTTAGCCTATTATAATTTTTTTTTAGATCCACAAACAAGAACGTAGAGACATAATAAATTTTGAGTTCGAGATCCAATTAATAATAATAATAATAATAATAAAGGATTGGAAAAAATTTGAGTGGAATTAAAACAAAAATTTAAGCGAAATATAATCTAAAAAATTAGACAAATTATACTTTTTATTATTATTATTTTTTCAGTGGGATACTTGCCCGCACAATCAAAAAAAAAATTCAAATTTTAGGAAGTATGTTTATGTACCCAACTGATCTCAATATCACACACACACACACACACACAAATTTTAGATCGCACCCAACTGACTGTAATGCTGAATGAGGCCCTTCTTGCTAAGTTCTATGTCTAAAGCTCAGATTTGGGCTCACCCACAAGCCTAGCCTGTCCAGGAACAACAAGAGTTTTAGCTCAGTCTTGTTATGTAATGGGGGGAAAAAAAAAAAAAAGAAGTTATATATACATGGGATTAGCCTTTTGCATTGAAATTCCAGTTGTTCCATCAAATATACGCAAAGAAAAAGGAAAATTTTGGGATTTTTTTCTTACAACAATTAAGTTAACTTAATGGTTAAGTTGATAAAACAACAAAAAAAAAAAGAAAAAAATTTAGGTGAAATTTAATTTTAAGAGTATTACTAGTGTGTATACTATGATTACTAAACTAAAAACAAATATAGCAAACTCTAAAAAAATTCAATTTGCCCTTTGTTTCAGTAGTCCAGAGACAAGTGTTACAGCAAGACTCAGGACT
Source organism: Ceriops tagal (assembly GCA_021533255.1). Classification (NCBI taxonomy): domain Eukaryota; kingdom Viridiplantae; phylum Streptophyta; class Magnoliopsida; order Malpighiales; family Rhizophoraceae; genus Ceriops; species Ceriops tagal. The sequence goes on along the minus strand of CM038610.1, from coordinate 6,610,995 downwards.
TTCTTATAGGGGCTTCATTTTCATTCTTGATTTTACAAATACCTGATTTCATATTTCCAAATCAAATCCTACTTAATTAGATTTTTTTCAACTTGATATTACTTAAATTTAACTTTTTTTATTATGAATAAAATAGATACAAAAATTTATCTTAATGTTCAATTTTAATTAATATATATATATATATATAATTAAATATAATAAATTAACATTTATTTATTTTTTTATTTCTTCTTAACCTTTTCATTAACTAAATTTAAAAATTCCCTTCTTACGTCTGCCTCAATTTATGAAAAATAATGATAAATAAATAAATAACTCCCGGCTCCCCGACTTCTCTCTTTGCCCCCAACAAAGGATCTTCAGTGAAGGGGACCGGAGTACAATGCTAGCTGCTGACAAAGCTTCAAAGTGGAATCAAAACAATTCGGGTGGCAGTGTGATTTGGCACGAAACGTAAAGGAGGAGTAACAGTTGGAGAAGGCAGCTAGAGGAAACAGACATGGCAAAGATGGAAGACAAAACAACCTTCAGTCTGACTAAGCCAATCCGCTGCATCGTTAAACTTGGTCTGTCATCTCTCTCTCACACACACACAATAATTGATGAGAAATCAGTGCTTAAGTTTCTTTCTTTTAATTTACTTGCTCCACAAATAGAAATCTTGGAGTAAACTTATGTTGGGGTTTCATCTTTGTAGTCTCCAAAATGTTCATTGTAGACCCACTGATGTCAAAAGATGTAAACTTTTCTCCTTTTTCATTGCTGTAATTGCAAGTCAGTTTGATATATGATACCCCCCCCCCCAATTGAATACAGGAGGGGCTGCCATTACTTGCAAGAATGAACTAGAGCAGATAAATGAAGAGAATCTTGAGATTGTTTCCTCACAGCTAAGAGAAGCCATGTTCACTAGTTCTGTCTCCCAGCAGATTCATGGGATCGATTGGAGCAAGCGGCCGGGAAGGTCAGAAATTGAATGCAACATAGATGATTTTAAAGAGCATACGTTTTTGGATTCCAGCAGTTTCGTTGTTGTCCATGGAGCAGGTTATTTGCTTGGCTATTTTATGATAAATTGGGATAGCAAATGATTGACTGTTGTCGGCTACTTTTCTCCAAATTTTTGAGACTTGCTATTGTTTGTTTTAGGTTCTTTTGGACACTTTCAGGCAAGCAAATCTGGGGTCCATAAAGGAGGATTGAACCAACCACTTGTCAAAGCTGGTTTTGTTGCCACTCGCATTTCTGTAAACTTATATTTCTACTCTGTGCTCTTTTTTTTTTTTTTTCTGGTTGTTCTTCTTTTTTTTCCCTTAGTTGCATCAATCTTTGTGTGCCTGTCCAGAATGCTGCTGCTATATTCACAAAACTGCTTCTAGAATGAGTAAAATAGAATTAGGATGAAGTTGTGATGTGATTGATCTATCATGCTTCAACAGATCTGTTACTCGTGAAACCTTCCTAGCTGCTGTACAATATCTTCCAATTCCACCATAGACTCTGCAATTAGAGGAATCTAATAGAAAAAGAAATGACAAGTTGCTGCTGTTCTTGCTTATTGAAACCATTGAAAAATAACCTTAGTTCCAGAATTTTTGTTTTTGTTCTTATAATATACTCCAACCATTTTTGAATAAAGACTTTCCTCAAACTGATATGAGGATGGTTGCCATTGTTAAATTCTTGGAGACCTAGGTTTTCATTTTGTATGTAAGCCTCCTTTGATACTAGTGTGCAGTATCATTTCATAACATCTACCTTCAGCCTGACAATTTTCTAAAAATTTTAAATTTTTATTATCTTCTCAGCTGTCAGCTCTACTTGTCCAGGTTCTAGTCTTCTTCTTCTTTTTTTTTTTTTTGGGTCATAGTGTTCGCATTCATGCCTTAACTCTGCTACTCGCTCAAATCAATTCACAGGAGTGTCAACCTTTGCTTGATTTAGAGTTGCAGATTACTTTCAAACATGGGTTACCAATTAGTAGAATCTAATTCTGTACATCTGTGATTAGTGTAGTGCTTCTTGTTGGTTAAACATAGTTGTTTGTGTCCTCCCATGCTGAACTAAATGCTTTCTGGTGTGTTGCTCAGGTTACAAAACTTAATCTTGAAATTGTTCGAGCTCTAGCTAGAGGTACTGATCTAGTAATTAGAAGGAACGTTTGCATCTCTTCTTCATTTAGCTAGTGAAGTCAGCATTTGCTTGAAAAATAGCAGAAATTCTAGAAACTTGCTCTTACATTCATGTAACTCTTGGTGGGCCAATCTGTAATTCATTCTTCTGGGTTACAATTCATTTCTGCACTCTGCTTCTGGAAGTGTGGCACATAACTCTTAACAAAGTTTCTCCTTTTCTTGCAGAGGGCATTCCTTCTGTTGGAATGTCTCCATTTTCATGTGGATGGTCAACCTCTGAAAGAAATGTTAGAGGCATTGGAAGATTATTCGTTTGAATTTGTCATCTAACATGTCTTTAAATAGAATTTCTTTGTTCCCAGTTTATAATCAGTAGTTCTTATGATCCCCTTCTAAGCTTCCATCTTTCAATTTTCTCAGATAGCATCAGCTGATTTGTCAGCAACAGAGAAGGCAATTGACTCTGGATTTGTACCGGTAGGATAGAGTTGTTCAATAACTGATCAGCCTAGCTAAATGTGATTGAACTGTAGTCATGATTTACCATAGGAGGGCTTAGGAATTGTAACCTATAAATGGCCCAACATTGGCATACTTTTGCCAAGTTCCTGATGCTGCTGTGTAGTAGCATATTACATGTTTGATTGTAGAGTAGAATGAAAATTGTATCTGAAAGGACAGAATGGTTATCACACTAGAAGGTAATTAGCTGAAAAGGACATAACATCCATGTCTTTTGTAATGGAGCTCTTTATGCTTTCAAAGATAGATGCTTGATCAATATGGTGGAGAGAAATTTAAATAGAAAATTGGCTAACAAATAGGTGGTAAACCTATTTGACACCACCCTCTCTTAGCCACCTGGAGGTTTACATTAATTTGGAATGTGTAAACCCAGAAGATAAGTGCAAATTCTACTTTTTATTAGCTGACCCAAGCCACTTACATGGACTTTTGTACTAAGAACCTCGTGTTTTACATATTCTTCTGATTGATGAAATCTTTTTGCTTTTTAGGTTCTACATGGAGATGCAGTGCTTGATGAAGCACAGGTTTGCTCTATCTCTCTCTCGCTCTCATAGTCTTTAGAGATTGATTCTGATGTCTCTTGATTTACTCATTTAAATCAGGGGTGCACCATATTGAGTGGTGATGTTATTATACGTCATCTTGCAGCATACTTGAGGCCCAAATATGTTGTTTTCCTTGTATCCTTTTTCCAAGACATGTATTTGCACACTTTCATTTATTGGACACAGCTTTGTGAATTGGTAGCTAAAACAAATTATGGTTGTCTTTACATCATTAGAACAAGATAGCTCAAAAACGATGATCTATGTCTGATGCTACTTTTTATTCTTGAGTACTCATTAATCTTACAATGTGATGGTTTTAAAGCAGCTTCTTGTCATTCCAATCATAATTAACAGTTTTTGGGATTATCCCAAATGATCTCAAACTATATAATTATTGGGATTGCTTATTGTCATACAATTGTGTCAAATTGGCTACCCAGTTTTTGATGTTTGACAGTCTTTCATTACTCTGTTCTTTCTCCTTTTTGGCTTCTCTGTTTGCTTTATGTGTTCAGGATTGTGGTCTTTAAGTACAGAACACTTGTGGTGATCACCATGACTGTCTGATAAATGTAAATATAGCATGGTGGATCTTTTGTTATCCACTTAACATGGGTTAAAGACAGATGTTTTCGGTGTATATGACCATCCTCCTTCAGAACCTGATGCAATACTCTTGAGGGAGATTGGTGAGCATTTGTTTTGAATTCTGAGATCTTTTTGAACTACAGAGCCCTTACTTTTTAGCTGATTTATCAAACTGGATGGAGATGACAAATGTTCATCGTCAACAGCTGTAAGAGAGGATGGGAGCTGGTCTGTTGTCAAGCCAACACTTCAAAACATGAATAAGCAAGGTTTGTAGAGAGTATTATTAATGCAGCAGATATCTGTGGGTGATCTGGACCTAATGGCAGATTGATTCGTTCCTGTTAGCAGATTATGCCTAGACCATTTAGTTAAATACCTGCCTACTATGTATGTCTTGGTTGTTGACGTGAGGGATATGACCATGGTTGGTTTTTTCCCTTTCATTTGGATCTGATATTCCAATCAATGATTATTCCCTAACGTTTTTGAAAAAATGATAAATGACTAAAATAAGCGTTTCAATTCTCTTAAGCAGTTGACATAACAGTAGCGGCTCATGATACAACTGGGGGAATGGTGACCAAGATATCAGAAGCGGCAATGATTGCCAAGCTTGGCATCAACGTTTATATTGTAAAGGTCCGATCAGATTTTAGTTTTCTTTTTGGGGTTTCTTCCCCCAATTCTAAATTGGGTTTTCTTCCCCCAATTCTAAAATAGGCTTCATTCTTTTCTGGATCCACTTAAAAGTAAGCAAGTTTGACTAAATACAGGCAGCAACGGAGCATGCCCTCAGGGCCTTGAATGGCGAAGTGCAAGGCACCATTCCCGAGGATTGGCTCGGAACAGTCATCCGATTAGGCGGCGGTACTTCTGTGTAATAGGCCAATAATGGCACTATGACATGTTTCATTTGAAGCTTGTATTAAGTTACCTACAGATTGTCCGACAACTTAGACCTTTTCTATCAATCAAATTTCAAAAGGTCTTCAAGATTCAGATTTACATGATCACGGTGAAAATTTCAACAAGCAGCGAGCAATAGCAGACATGATCTGGTAGCGACTGCGAGTTGAAAACAATTGTGGGCGTATCACCAAACAACACAGAAATAACATAATGAGAGACCATCGAAAAACCAAATGCTATGACATTAAGACAATCGCAACCATTTCCAAGTTTCAAAGCCACCAGAGGCTGCCGCTGATAAAGCGTATAATCACAATGGCAGATATACTTCTACACGCCATGAACCATAAAAATATCAATTAAAACAGGCTGCTTAATTATGACAAGTCTCCTCCCAGGTAAGGGCCACATCCCCCGTTGAATGTTTCTGAGATAGGCCTAGCTCTCAAACCCACATAAGGCCCATTACTAAACTACAGGGATCGTAGGTCAACCTTGAAACAGGACACAACCACAGGAATTAATTCTTGGGGCCTATGTCCTTGAGAGCACAAATCTGCTCCTCTCCCATGGAAGACATCACTGTCACAACCAGATCTTTCCCATCCGCAAATCCATCCTTGATCTGCAAAACCCCAAAAAAAGAAAAGAAATAAAAAGAATTATATGAATTCTTGGGAGTTCACATTAAACATTTGCACAACAAAATTGGCCAACAGCATCAGATTACAGAATCATAAGCATTAATTAACCAAGCAGAGACTATAACTAATGTAAGCATGAGAAAAGGAGAAAGCATCTGTTGCTTTTGTTAACTAAACCTGAGTAAGCAGATTATCATCAGTTGGAAGCCTCAGGTCATCCTTCGTATTACCATTTTCCGTGAGGAGGCTCACCTGAAATTTCCGACAAACTAAATGAGAGTTTAAGAAACCTTTGCATTTCTCCTCTTATTTTTAGAGAGAAAAGGGGAGGAGGAACCAAACAATTAGGGGGGAACAGTGCTATACAAATCCATCCTCAGAGATATCAATCAGCTGGTAGTCAGTACGGTTAACATGTGGAACCTGATATGAATATAACAAGGTTAGAACCATCAAAAGGCTTGCAAATACACGAGACAAACGACCAACAAGACAATCGGTACATACATCACAGTTGTGGGAAGAAGGAACAATATCCTCAAGTTTTTTTCCATTGAAGATGTCAATAGCAACAAAGTGGCACTTAGCATGACCGTGCTTGCCAGTTTTGGAGGTGGAAACCTCAACAACCTGAGACACGATAAGGAAAAAGAATCTGGTCCTATTAGAAACAGTCATATGGACAAACTAAACATGCAACTTCTTAAGGGAAAAGTCATCAAGCAGAGACAACACACAAAGAAAAATACACACACAAAGACTACTAACAAAAAAAAATACAAAAACCGCAACACGACACAATCCTCCAAAATTTCCACAATTGAATCCTAAAAACCGATCAAGCACATAGATTCTAGGGTGCTACTCGTTCAAAAGCATAATAACTTCAACACAGGGAAAAAAATATACTTCTGTGGCACATTATTAGAGTAATCTTAAATCAAAATTCATCATTCCTACAGTTTTTCTCTCTTACCAACCTCCCATTAACTCTCAATCACTGTTTTTTTCATTTTTCCCGGCTAAAAAAAGCACCCAGAACAGCCAAATATATTCCAGCCATCATATCAAACTCAAATAAGCTGAACCTCAAACCGAAATAATTGGGGTCGACAATGTATACGTAGCTTTTCTTTTCCCTTCTATTTAGATATAAATTCTGACCTAAACAAGAAAAAAAAAAACAGATTCTCATGTTCACTCACACTGAAACTTCTTCAATTTATCAAATACAAAATAGCAGCTTAACAGATTTAATACTTAACTCCATTGAAAACAATAATACAGAAATTGTAATAAAATTCAAGCCAATTCAGAAGCATATCAACATAATATATTTAGCAACAGCTGCCGATCTAATACAATAAAACAATTAATTAATTACTTAAAAAAAAAAGCAAAAACGACATGATCGATAATACAAAATGACCGAGACAAACAACAATTAATAAACAATCGCACAGATCTAAAAAGGAAACGTTGAGAATCGACGGAGAGAAGAGAGAAACTGAGACCTTGCAGGGGCGGCCCTTGATGACGATGTAACCGTTCTTGCGTATGGTGCCGGCCTGCTGCGGATAGGTCTTGGAAGCTCCGGCGTCGGCCTTGGACTCGAAGTGGTGCTCCTCGTCCGACATGGCGGTGACCGCGATTGAGTGGAAAGCGACGAGAAGGATCTAGGGAGGGAGAGAGAGAGAGAATGAGGGAGGAGAGAGAAAAGCGGATGAGATTTGCCGTATTTATAGTGGTGAGTGGTAGATTAGTGGAAAATTGAGGGGTCTAGGGTTTCAAAAATACGAGCCCTTTTGCAAGGTGGCCCCCACAGGGTGCATAGTAACCGCTGGATTAAATGGATTGATTGATCAGAAAAATATCTTCTCTGCGTCTATAAAACGCTTGGAACACGTGGGCTGCTCGCCCCTTCGAGAGGGAGGATCGAGTGTGTGCATTGTGTATAGAATTTATGCTGTAATCTTGATAATTGGACGTTAATTTCTACATGCCTCGAATAAAAAATTGAGTGATAATTCGTAATGCTTTTATATAATTAAGGTCCATTTGTGTCAAGGAAAATTAGTTGTTTTTTTTTGTTATTTGATAAAGCAAAAAAAGAATTTTACAAATTAATAATAAAATTTTTATTAAACACAATTAATAATCGTAATTGCTGTATAAGAATAAATTTCACGATTAATTTTATCAATAAAAATAATTCAAAGTGTTTACACTATAACAAATAATAATAAATTTATAAATGATGACACAAAATACAATATGAGTAAGATCACACTGGTCTCTAGACCTACAACTTTTGACTTGTTCCGACAATCATTTTTTGATTTAGAGTTAGAAGCCCACTCGTGAACAAAACTGGTCACACTACCCAAATTTTGGACAGAAAATTTAAATTTTTCAAAAAAAAAAAAAAAAAAATATTTTTTCCATCGACTCCCACTCGCTAGCTCATTCTGATTCTCAGCTGACATAATTTCTCTAGCCATGTACCCATGCCCTTAAGAAAACAGGAATAGATCATGAGACTCAAAAGTCTTACAGTAGGAAAGGAAAATATAGGCAAATTTATTGTCAATGAGCCATGTTGGTACAACAAATTTGTAGGAATTAGCTCCTTCCATAGCAATTCACAGAGAGACACAGGCTCCTAATTGTCCTTTCTTTACCTTCATGGAACTACGAGGAACTGAGAAGCAAATTGCTCACTGTCAATGCTGTCTAATGAATGCATAGCTTCATTGCTCCACAGCCTATCTTTTCTGCGTACTTCCACGTCAATACGCATGCTCTGATTGTGACAAGCCAACGGAACTCTTGAAAATGAGCTCAAGGCATCACACAGGTAATTCAAACATCATAATCGATAAAACCATAGCAAAGACTATGCTTCATGTCATGCACAAGAGTTTCACATGGAAGTCGATTTTGAAGGCACCCACATCTAATGGAGAGATGAACAGTTTTCCGTGTCCATCTGCGCTAAATCTAGCCAGAAAATTCAACTTGGTAAATGCCTAAGACCTTGCTACATGATTAGAAGGTAATGAGAAAAGGCAGTACCACCACATCATCCATCACACGTGGCATCTGCTGCTACACACATGCAGAATTACTCATGAGTTAACATGACGGCATTTTTCCTAGACTTCCAACAATTACCATTTGTACGCTTAAAACTTCTTCGCAGAGCCAATTAAAAAATTAAGAAGACTTTCTCTTTTGTCCTGGTGAAAAACGCACAGGGCTTCATTTGCCTTAATTTCAATCTGCCAAAAATTTCCACCACAACCGGCTTGAACCACTGGGAAAAGTAAAACAGTACCGAGTTATCAATAAAGAAGACATCAAGAAGATATGCGTCTAAATGAAAAAGTTAAGCCAAAACTGGAAATAGGGGAGGTTTAATGTTTGCATCCCAAGGCTACTAGTTTCACAGCCAGAAATATTTCAGCAAGCCAACGGCAAGGGCTAGAAAGGAAGCCCCAGAAAGAGAGGGATACGTACCAACAATAGGGTATTTCAACCATTCGTAGATACAAACTAGCACAAAGAAAAACCAGACAGAAATAGTTTTGGACTCCTGGCCCACTATTCAACATCAGAGACATTTTGCAGTTTTGGAAAATTGATGCATAAAATGTTCTAGATTTAAGAAACAAAAAATTACTCACACCAAGCTATGATAGTAAGCATTTAGTGAAATGTACTGATCTTACGGACAATAAAGCAATTTGAAGTAGGACTCGGAGGATGGGGTGGGGCTACAAATGGTCCCAAGGTGCCTTTCAGACAAATAACGTACAAGCTAAAATGAAAATAAGAAATGCAGTAGATCCCTAGAAGGTTGAGTATTACCTAGTTTACCGACCATACAGGGAATAATCACACCCTACTTGAATCTTTAGTAGAAAATGACCCCCCACAGCTGTTTCCCATTTCCTTTATGAATATTTGAGGGGACACCTCCCTGTCATGGGGAAATGCACTTGCATATGTAAGTGTTCACGTGTTACAAATTCGTAAGCTACATCACAAAATATAGACATAGCAGCTAATGAAATGGAAAGAATAATGCCCTTAGAGTTAGCATACAACAAATCCACCAGAATTACAATACAGAAAAGGAATGTTCACCCCACAGAAGAATGAAGTAAATGCAAAATGGAAAAAAAAGAAAACAAACGAACAAAAGAAAGACATTATATATAGAAAAGAGATAACACAAAAGCACAAAAGAAATATTGCAGACAATTGTCACAGACACTAAAGGGCAAATGATTAAAGAACGCTTAAGAAGGTGCAATTCAAGAGGAACAGTATCAGTCATTCTAGGCTTTAGTACTGAGAGTACCGAGAAAATACATTTCATTGGCTTCTTGGTACGTATTGCTTGATGCAACTGCCAAAAGCTGTCCTGCATGGTTGTACGATAATGATGCCACACTGTTTGGGTACCTGGGGAACTAAAAACAATAAGGCCAACATAAAATAAGGAAAACATTAGTTAACAAATAAGCAAATTGAATAGTAATGCAGATCACGACATAAATTCCTGCTGGAATCAGACAATTTATACCTCGCATAATCTTCTCCTGCTCTGCACATCCCATGCTGTGACATAGCCTTCATTATCACCGGTTACAAATGTACCATAAATCCTAGATAAGATCAGGTATCAGTTTTAAGATTCGGGAGACTTATGATGGCAAACTATTGAGGGAATAACACATACTGTGGATTGAAAACTATATCATTGACTGATACTAGATATGTTCTTCCATCATTTGACTTCGGATGACATCGGAAAGTGAATCTGCAGTAGAATTTCAGATGCATAAATTACCATTATGGCGATTAGCCAACTTTGATGCAACAAACGTGTATGAATAAGAAACATTTTTTTATCCTTTTGGTCAAATACAAGGAAATGAATCAAATGCTCAAAAGCTGATGTTGCCACACAAAAGTGAACACTTACGATGTGACTAGGTTAATAATGGTGAGATGAAAACTTTGGACAAGCATAACATTGGTAAGAACTACCAATGTTCCTACATTAAGTTGGGCTACTGAAAGCTTGGCAAAATTAATGTACAAATCTACATGGAGGGCAAAGGAAAACTTCAATAACTAATTGGATGAAGATTGATCCTGATTGTTAAGTTCTACGTCCAAGCTAGAAGACATCTGATGAGATACTTAGCAAGAACGGAAAGTGAAAATGCCCGAAACATTCAACAAATGAAGGATACGACTCATACGAAGAAATATATCTTATAGACTTACCCTGTGCCATTTGTATAGGATGGATTTGATATTTCCAAGGCTACTCGTCCATCTACTGAGCCAATAGCATATCCTGCGATGAAATTACCCAACTAAAAGAGCAGAAATAAAGTGCAAAATCATATATGTTTTAAATTCATCATCAGTATCATTTCTTTTTCTTTTTTTTTTTCCCAACAGCATTAGTTTGGCCTTCAAATGAAACTGTCTTCACAAGAACAGTGCATCTTTAAAGCATGCAAAGCTAGCATACTGTTATAATACCTCTAGAAAAAGGAATTGAGCTCACGCATCTAATCTGTACGTTGTTGGCACATGAATCTTTTAAACAGACTGGTATTTCCAATTTTCGCAAGTCGTATGTATTTACCGATGCTCCAATGGCTACCATCAATTCAAAACCAGAGAGAGACATGGACTCAACTTCCGCATCTAGATTTTTCAAGCACACAAAAGGCTTTGCTGAGCGCATATCCCGGGATATTATCTCTTTGTCCAAACCAGCTGAAATCACTTGGCCTATAATAACCAGAGAAAAGGAATCATTTAAAATGCCTTTTAGACAGACGGCACATGTGTCTTTCCCAAGGTTTTGTGACCATCTCTTGGTATGACTACAACCATCGTAACTTGCTTGCCAAACGCATAATTTGCTTTCAGACTTTAATGGGTCATGCATCCTTTCATTTTGTGTATCGAAGTTGTCATCTAAACCATCTATTCTCAATGACACAGTAGGTGACGACAAGAAGCATAACACACAATTAATGACTGAAAGAATGCAAGAAAAATTGCAAGACACCACCCTGTTATTACAGAAAAGCTTCAACCAGTCTGTAGGATCCATGAGTTCTATCACCGTTGAGGGTTCAAGGATGAATGCAAAAGTTCTGCCATCAAGGGGTGCAAGAAAGAGGTGCACGCATTGCTAAGAAGACCACATGTTGTGTAAGCATAAATCTCAACCATTTGAAATTGCAAACAAGAAATCAATTATCTAGAGTAGAGATCTAAATACAATATAGGAAAAACAACAATAAAAGTGAGGCAATATAAGTAGCTTACATGCTTTATCAGAATATCCAACACATGTTGCTATGTCATGATGATTGCCAATTGCAGCACTAGTTCCTGAATGCAAGTCGTACCTAGAAAAATTTTCACAGAAAGGAGTCACTGTATGATATTGATAACAGAGACATGTCATCTCATAAGATGTTGCAAACAAACAGATGATGGAAACACAATACTGCTGAGGAACCCATAATCCAATATGAAAACAAAAGGCACACACAAGTACCAGAACAAACAGAAACCATCATATTGAAACCATACCTCATATTGTCCTCGATACACGCCAATAACAATAGTCATGAATGTACGATACAGGTTTTTCCCATTAAGCCATCTAAGGTTCATAATAATCAATACTTTCTGATTGCATACGGTCCTATCTGGGACCAGAGGACAAAGTTGACCATTTTCATGTCATTATTTGTCTTGCCAACCTAATAAACTTCATCTTTTCCTTTCTCTTTGTGGTTTTGTGCTCTCAACCATGGCGGTACTTTTGATTGTACAGTCGTACTGTACAGAGAAGCTATATCTCATCAATCACAGTGAGCATGCTTACGAGTGAAAAACTACGGTAGGACATCAAAATGATCCTTCTCTTTGTTTTTTAAACACTAACTATGAACATCACAGCAACACAGATCAAGGTCACATCTTTCTTGCTAGAAATGACTAAGATTGCAATGGCATGACTAACAAAGCAGAAAAAGGGTTGCCAGTCCTCCTCTAGTCAGTTTTGTCACCCCCCATTACCAACACAAGGTGCATCACATCAATTTTCTTGTCCCAAAGTATAAGAATTGAACACATACACTCACTGCTCACTGATTACCTGCTCAATTTGGCCCAGTGGAGCAAAACAAAGATAAAAAGGAGCTAAAAATGAACAAAACTCGAGATGGGTCTGGAGTCACAATTCTTGTTGTTAACAAACCAACCTTCTAATGCAACCATCAGAGCCGGCGGTAAGAGCTACAGACTCGGACTGGAAGCAGCAATCGAGAAGGGAAGCAGCCCCGGGGGAAGCTTCAAATCTAAGCACAGAGCTATCTACATCGAACAATCGAAGACTCTTAAAAAAAAAAAAAAAGAAACAAACAAATGAAATAAATTAAGCCCACATTTATTAGTGTACAAAAAGGAAAAATTAAACCCCATGAAACAATAGAAGGAAAGAAGAGAACAAGAATGTATTCTCTCTCACCGAGTCCCAAGATGAAACGAGGAGGTTATTGGATTGTGGAGCGAAATGGATCCTCGAGATTGCATCTTCAATTGGGTTTTCGAATTTGAGACAATCGCCGCCGCTCATTTCTTCTTCTTCTTCTTCTTCTTCTTTTGTTCGAGGGATCGTTTGTTTCCTGAGAGAAGCGGCAGATCGGTAGGAGACTTTGCAGACTAGGAAATTTGAACATTTCCCGCTGAGAATTAAGATTTGAGATTTTACCCTAAATTACACAATTGCCCCGGATGAAATTACAAATGCCAGAGACATTAATATTTCACTTGTTATTATTTTTACGGAAAAGTAAGAAAGATGGAGGAAATTAACGCGGACAAGGCACAAATCTACGTTAAAATTTCCTTTTCAAAAAAAAAAAAAAGAGTTCTTTGTTAAAAATAATTACATATGTAATAAAATAGATTGAATATATAACGAGCTATTGAAAATTCAATGTTACCTTATAGTACATTATATCCATTTTATTGTATGTTTTAATCAATTTTGTTGAACATCCAATTATTTTTGATATAAAATCTAAATTATATATATATATAATAATATTGTTAATGTTGGCATGAGGCATCTTAATCCTGTCAATTTTCTTTATCCGTGTACCCATTTTCTCTTTTTTTTTTAATTATTGTTTTTGTAATTATTTTTACATAAAAGTTAGAAGAATTAAGAAAATTAACAGAATTAAGATGTAAATCTATGTTAATTTTTTAAAAAATAGAATTTTCATTAAAATTAATTGGATATGTAATAAAAACTGATTGAATATCTAACGAGCAGTCAAAAAATTCAATATTGCCTCGTAGCAATAAAATGTAGTAGCCAAGTTTTCATAGAAACAAACTAATTGCAAACTGGGTGTTTTGCCTTTGCCATGTTGCAGAGATTATGAGGCAAGTAGGAAATGGATTATGTACTAGATTGAGGAGGGGGGAGGGTGGTGTGGGAATTTTTCCCCAGCTCAAACTTTGGTGTTCTTGGTGATAAAATTGGAAGGTCTGAGACATGGGATGTTTTGGAGTCATTGACCGAAACGAAGTTGTTTTTGCTCCAGCCCCCATCAGGGTTAAGACCACAAATTCGACAAAACTTCTGCCAATGTCGAGCCAATGTAGAATAAACAACAACAGGAAAACATGCCACTTTCACGTGCATTGTCAAACTACCAGTCACAAAATTTAGTAGTTGAGTACATAAGCTCTTAAATCTTAAGTATAAAATTTGATCCTTAGTTCCTACAAACCCACCAAAAAAAAGAAAAAACACGAAGTTTCCAACAAAAGAAACGCACATGCTTACATACATCGCAACAATCCAACTGCAGGTGTGCATGCTTTAGAGTCATTGCAGAAACTAATCAACACCATCGACAAATTCGGAGGCAGCAAAATTTTCAAAACATCGAATTAGAATTCCGTATATACATGGAAGTGCAAGCTTGTCCCGCTAGCTAAAGTTCCAAACATGGGATTTCGGTGAGGCGTGCAGTTACAGGCATACACTTCCTTTATTTCCTTTTAAAGCCTAGAGATCACCGAGTTCTTTCATCAGGAACACGGAAATCAAATCTGACATCAACGGAACCAGATGCTTCTCCAGTATCCTTGTGCTTGATGTTCGTTATTGATCCAGTTTCTTCGTCTTCCTGATATTCTGGCTTCACCCGCCGTACAGGGACTGTGACAGAGTAAACAGTCCCAAGATCAAAATCAGTTGAGACGCTCAACTGAACTTTGTCTTGTGACTCTATCTCCACAAATTCTGATAGAGCAAGCACAATGTTGTTAACAATCTTCTGTTTTGCATCGTCACTAACTGCACATCTGTCAGAGAAGAGGATCATCTTCAATCTATGTTTGGCAACCCTTGCATTTGAGCTCTTTCTTGTCGATGGTCCAGGGAACACTATCTTCCAAGCCAGGGTTAAACGCTCGAAGAAGCTCATGTTTATGGCATTTAGGAGAAAGCTTTCAGCTTCTTGATCAATTGAAGTTGAAGAAAGCTGATTATCTCCATTAATCCCAGACAGTTGTTTAGAGATACCACGCATTTTATGGCTAGAAAGGACAACACCAGGCCATTTATTTGCATTTTGGGGAGAGCCAGTCCCTCCATTGAAAATTCCAGTGAATTCCCCCTATGCATAAAAGCAAAAAGAATTAGATAAGCTGTGACTTGTAAGAAATTCAGCTTAGTTCTAAAACTATAATGCATCACACTAGCTAAAATCTTCCTAGGATATTTCCAATTTCTATCAAATAAATGCAGATAACTCAACAGAAATCCTGAAAACTAAAGTGGTTGTCTCTTGAATGTGTTACGGTTCCTTATAACCTGCTAACAACAGTGCTAGGAGGTCTAAATAAGAGGAACGAACAATTGACCAAACAAATGCAAAATTCACTAGATATGCAGAGACATGATTAAGCAATGGGAAAATGAGCATAAAAGAGCTTTAATATGAGTGGCAAACCTCATGATTAGCATCCAAGAGTTAATAATTAGCCTTGATAAGGAAAAAACCTAACAGACAAATAGAGACACACACACATGGCTGATAAGACACTAGTTGGTAAATTGGTTTCTGTGCATAGAAAGACCAGAGCTTAGAGAGTGTATTGACCCCAGAGAGTGTTTAAATGAATATGAGGAAATAAACCTGCATCAAAGGTCTCCATGCAAATATAATTTCACCTCATAGTACATCCACTCAGATTTACACACCTAATTTGGAAAAGAAAAGGCCAAGAGCATACATCCCAATTCGGTTTTCAGCAAATTTCTATTATGAAGTCTAAAAGAAGGGCATCCCGGTGCATGAACCTCCCACACCATGGATCCCTATTCTTACAAAGATGCTATTTTTGCACCTCGAACCCAAACTTAGTTTTAACGCAAGGCTGGCCCTTCAGGGGCGCCGCCTCTATTATGAAGTCTAACCGTCCAACTAGTAATAGCCGTAAGCTGACAATGCAGTCAAATAGCACCCAATCGTGTATTATACTACCCTTTGGAAGGTAAAAGCATGCCAGCCCAAAATTCACTGAACAGAGAAAAGAACAGGGCTAAGTCAATTGATCTATTTTATGAATTTAACAACAAATTATGCATTTCATTTCCCAAATCACTACTCAGAAAGTTTTAAACTTTCATATTACTAGTGCATTTTTGCCAAGGGTAACCGATAAATGAGGATGATTTGGAAACATTCAGGCAAACCCCACATCCCAAAATCCCGTAAATGTTAACGAATTGGCACATAAAAGTGCAGATGCAGCATGCAGAAACCAAGAAAAAAAAAAAGGGGGTCAAAGAGTTTGAGACCTTGGAAATGGAAGGAGAAGGCAAAGAGCTTCGAAATGCGTGTTTTGGGTAAGATGCCAGCAGCGTTGCTGAGACACTCAGATCCCCCGATATCGCCATTCTTGACGTCCCCCCACCTTCCCTCTCTAGCACCCCCTTTCTGCTCTGAATTATCTATCTCTAGTCAACAGCCCTGTTGGTTGGTCGGTTGCAGTGGCGGCCTCCTTCTGCCGGCGCTGTGCAAAGTGTGCACGTCACACCGCTGTTTTGTAATTAAAAAACAAATTAATTATGTTTTATAATTTTAAACTAATTACGTTTAACAATTTTAGTGTGATTTTAAAAATTTTAAAATCGATAAATTTGATTTAACTCCCTAATAATATTAAAATTTAAAATTCTATTTTATAGATACTTGAATTTCTAAAAAAAAAATTATTGACTTTGATTCAACCTAAAATATCACTTTATTTTTATATATATTTTGATAATTTACTTAAAATACTATTTTATCCATATTATTTAAGTGATTTTTTTATTACAAAAATCTTTGAAAATTATTATTTTTAGTAAGCATGTTTGAAATTAAATAAGAAATAGTAATAATAATTTGATTAAAATTACTTTTATATTAATTTATTCCTAATTTTAAAAATTTTGAGACTTTTATTAGTATTTTAATTTAAATATATATACCCAATTGACCTAGACGAATAATCCGCTTACAATTCTAGATATAAGGCACTGCGAAATGACTCTTGGTTGTTCCGCTGGCCTCTACTACCGACCGTAAGGCCAAACGTAGTATTTTGGAACAGCACGTACGATGAATGAATCAATCACAGGCACAAGCACTCAAAGATCCCATTGCCCGAAGCAATGACATGAAATCAAAGACCCCAACTATCTGTTCATAGCCAATTTCCCTTTTTGTTTTTTTTTTTCATTTTTCATTGCTTTGACTCAGTTATTTTAACCATTTAGCTCCAAAAAACTGCCGAAATACTGAAAAGTACAATTCATTTGCCATTAGTGAATGGGGAGATGGGGGGCTGCTGCAGCAGCAGCTGCTGCTTCTCTTCTGTTCCGCAACATGACCAGAAAGACCCACTCACCTAATCCTTCTTCTCTTTATCTTCTCTCGCACCCTTTGGATAGCTCTTTCAGTTCCTACCGTTTTAGGCTGTTTTCTGCAATCCCATCTCGTGTTTCGGTTTATGGAAATGAAACTGAATCTGATTCTCACGAGTTGGCCCTCGGTTTCCCGCTGGGGGGACCCAAGGAAGATGAGGATGTTGGCAAGATTCCTGTTAAAGCTTATTTCCTTTGCACCAGGTCTGTCCCTGCAAACTTGATCTGTTGTTTGCTGCAAATTTTGTGCGGGGTTACTTTTTCTATGGATTGTTAGATTTCTGTTAACGCCAACTAAGTTGATTGGTTGGTGTGCGCTTTTGTTTTGTAATATGTAGGAATTGGTGTGTGGTGGTATTTTTGTTTGAGAATTGATCAGTTGAGTAATTGTGCTTGTTGTGTAATTATCTCAATACGAGGCAGTTTGGGAATTTTCGTTATGAGGCCGGCAGCACAATGATCATGATTGTGGAATGTGTTAAGCGGAGACAAGTTTGTTTTTTTGGGCGCTTTATGAGTTCCAGTATATATTGTTTGGATTGAGTTTCAATTTTCAGCCGTTATTTTTTCTTCGTGGGTTTGTGTGGGTCCAAGAGTATGGTAGTCGTTCTACGGGAGGGGAAATGGAAATAATTTGGTTTGGCCTCAAAGAATGGTAATCCATTTGAAAATGCAGAAAGTTGCCTAGAAATTGTTGTTACTCTCCTAAGGCCAAATCATTGAACCCTAATCAGTGCTTGGAATCCTGAATCATTATTTGCTTGTGACTTTGGGGATGCTGTTTCCAGTTTTGGATGAATTTCAACATTGCAACATTCTTTCTTCTTGCCGACAAACTTCTGTTGAAGCATGATGACATGCCATCTAGATAGAGGACTTGTCCAGTTTCAGTTTCAAGCCTGCGTGTTATACTTTTTCTTTAGTTCCAGATGTTGTTTTCTCATTTTACTCTGGGAATTACTTTGGGGCGGTTAAGTCTGTATTTTTTCTGGTCCTGTCATGTTATTGGTTATCTATTTGTTAAAACTGTTGCCTTTAAATTTCTTGGGTCTAGTTCATGATTGCATTTAGTTCATGATTGCATTTTTCTTTCTCATGCTTGTTTACCTTCACATTAGTGCTCTGCACTTCATGCTCTGTTCCCTTTCTTGTACCCGCTCCATGTGGTTTTATTTTTTGCTCTTGATGGTTTGGTTTTCTCAGATTCATGGTTTTGGCAGTATTGATTTGAAGAAAATGCAGGCAGAGAATTTCAGCTATGTTGTTCCACCAACCTCTCGCTCAACAAATTATATTGCTCTCAGATATTGCAGTTTCCCTTCAGACATTCCTGTAAGATGATCAAGAGACAAAATTTCCTTTGAAATTGGTTAAGAGTTCCTATTATGGTCAAGCATTCCCTTGTTGTACTCTTTATTTTGCTTTTTATGCTTATAATCAAAAGATTTGCTGTTCATTAGTTTAAGTCTCTTACTGTCAGTTGTATTATTGCATTTATTTTCTTTTAACAAAAATCAGATAGGAAGAGGTCTTTTGTTTCTCTTTTCCATTGTCTGATACAACATATAGCATGGATTTAATGTTGTATATCTTGTGTGTTTTGTCAGTTGATTGATGGTCAAGTGGAACAATCTCTGACTAGGCCACTGAAGCTCACACTTTCATGTTAAACTCCTGTTCAAAATGAAGACATGTATTTAAGCATTGAAAGCTACTTTATCTTTTTTTTTTTTTTTGTTTCTTCTTTCTTGTGGCATCTTATATATAATACATCATGAGTGTTTGTGCTACTACAGATAAGGAAAATTTTTCCTTTTTATCCTGCATTTTAACCTGATTATTGCGAGAAAAATTTTCCTAACATCTATTTTCTCCTTTCATTGTGGTCTGTTTAACTGTCATCTTATATGAAATTCTGTTCTTTTTCTTTGTTCAGAGATTTGGGGTCAACGATTATGGTAATTGCCGTTACATGGTTGTATTTCAATATGGGTCTGCTGTTCTATTTAATATCGAGGATCATGAAGTTGAAAATTATCTGGAAATAGCACGAAGACATGCTTCTGGATTGCTTCCTGAGATGAGGAGAGATGGTACCTTTTGTGTCTCAATTCTATGTTCAGACACATTTAATCAAGAAAATTTTGATCATTTGTGCACTAGGATCTCCCCCCCCTTTTTTTTGTTTTGAAGTCAACAAATTATGGCTTCCAATATATTTGGTATTCTCAGAACAATCAATTGGTGGCACCCAATTGTTGAAGGGGGTATCTTTATTTTCTTTCTCTATGATAGGACTGTGCCTGTTCTTCCTTTTCCCCCTCTCTCCATTTAATTCATGACCTGTCTTGATGATACTGTTTGGCTTCCATAATCTGTTTCACTTCTATTCATTTTCTATAGCTTTTTAAGTATGGAATTATTTTGGTCTAGCCCTCATGTGTATATTTTTACCAGACTACGCCGTAAAAGAGAATCCATTTCTAGTTGAGGATATGCAGGGGGGCCCAGATTATGTAGTTCTTAAAACTTTAGATACTGATAGCATTCGAATTATTGGAAGCGTGCTTGGGCAAAGTATTGCCTTGGACTATTTTGTTTCGCAGGTAATTCCTCTTCGTATGGTTGATTGGTGATATAATTTGTAAGATACATGACAGAAGTCAGTCAAATTATTTGCAGTGCAGTTGCAAGTTTTGATTATTTTATTGTGATGTTATGTTTTTAATTTGAATAATAGTTGTCAATTGGCCATGAACAAATGGGCAGTCTCCTTGCATGGCTTGAATGGATATGCCTTTTCTAACTTTTCATGGGAACTAAAATTTGGACTACTTTGAACTCTCTTTCTTCAGGTGGACGGGATGGTTGAAGAATTTGCTGGTATAAATCGTGCGATGGAAAAAACTGGAACTTTCACCATGGATAGGAAGAAACTCCTTCAACTTGTTGGGAAAGCTAATTCTAACCTAGCTGATGTAATTCTTAAAGTTGGTCTTTTTGAGAGGTGTGTAATGCTGTGCAATCTTGTTTTGTATCACTTTGCATATAATTAGTTCCATGAGCCTCTTCAACTTCATGATCTAACTTCTCATTGCAACATGAAACCTCTGTCCCTTGCTGAAGAAAAATACAGTGAGAAAAACCTACTTTGGAGACAGAAAATCTTAGCTCCAAGTTTCTTGTGAGACTATCTTCTTTTGTATGAGTTTAAACTTAGCTGTGAGTTCCATGAGTTTTTTCAAGTTCTTAATATAGGCATTCATTATGATCATGAATTGAAACCCACTTAGAAAGCAGGAAACTGCAGGTTCACTAGGAGGACAATATCAAAATGAAAAATTGAGCATGCATTTTGCAGCCTCTCATAATCTTTCTGTTCATTAACTGGCCAGATCCGAAATTGCTTGGAGGGATGCAAAATATGCTCAAATATATGAGTACCTTAGGGAGGAGTATGAGGTCACCCAGCGCTTTGGTAATTTGGATTTCAAATTGAAATTTGTAGAGGTATGTCTCTATTCTTCCATGGGTGTCAAATCAATGTTGTGGTTTGATCCCTGTTGAATTTTGAAGAATTACTCTTATCACTTTCCCAGTGACATTCTTCATGTGGTGTTTCAAAGGAGGAAAAAATTGACAGCCTTTATAGAGAGTGAGGCTTCAAAAGAGCATATGTAATAAGAGATGTTTGCTTGAGAAAGAACTTCCAGAAGTGAAAAGACATTAAACTTTGCAAAATGCTAGCAAGTAAACATTATTATATAATAAAATCTGATGATAAAAAAGAAAAGGAAACAAAAAGGATGCCACAAGCATGCAGTGATTTCTGTCTATTGACTTTGACAAAGATGTTGTATCCACTATTGCTGATTATTGCAACCAACTCGTCTGAGTCTAAATCAAACTTTTCTCTTTGTTTGTGGCCTTTTTCTCCCTCTGTTTGCAGCATAACATTCATTTCCTTCAAGAAGTCATCCAGAATCGACGGTCGGATCTTCTAGAATGGTGCATTATTTTCCTTTTGAGTATTGAAAATGTCATTTCAATATACGAAATAGTGCAAGAATCAGGTGCAGGTATACCGTGATTCAGCAGACGCAGGAGAAACGTTAGAATAACTGATTGAAGTAACGGGAACAAGATTCATTTTCCTTCATGGAACACATTAATGGGCTATTGCCCAACTGTAATAAGATGTATTCTTTTGCAGTGCGATACGCTGAAATTCTTGTTGCCATTTTATGATATCAATACAAGATATGATCAGTACTTTCAGCAAAGACCATTTATGGATGTTACTCATTTGCTTGGTGATTGAGAATGTTACTCGACCGTGCCCCGGCATTTATGGATGCTTTCATTTCACCATTTTCAGCAAAGACCAGCCAGAGTTTTGAGGCAACCCGTTCTTGTCACGGCTACGAAATGCCAGACTTTGTTTCTGGTATCCTGGACATGAGACGCTTGTTGTGCGTTGGCCAGTGAGTCCTCCCAAGGCAGCAATATGGTTTAGACAAGCTTGTTTCCCTGGAAGTATTTTTTCATATCTTTCACGCTTTAACCAATAAGAGAGAGAGGGGAAGATTCCATAAGAGGGTAACCAAATGCCTCCATGAGATAACTTTGAAATGCTGATTACATTTATAAAGTCTCCAGTTCAATCTACACAAAAATTCTACGAAAAATTGAGCTGTAGCGACTGGATTACATATAAAATGTAACATCAATGGAACCCTGTAGATTGTAACGAATGGTGAGGTAGCCATTCAAAAAATGATTTCAATGTCTTGGGTCAAAACTCCTCCACCCTCACAGCAGCCTGTGGGATATCATATGCAATTCTAGGCCTCGACTTATTGACGCCGGCTGCAAACCACACCTTATCAGACTTGTAACCCTCAATGGCTATGCTTGTAACCTTAACCCACACCAGGACCTTGGTCTTCATTCCCTCTATACCTGTGAGCTTTCCCCTCATAAGGATTGCTTTTACTCGTGTTGCATACCTCAACACAGAAGAGTCCTTGAAGCCAACTTCACACACAGAAGGTAGGTAAACAATCAGCTTGGCCTTTGATTCATCAAATTCATAACAGGTAATGTTTTGTGGAAAGAGGCCTGGTGGTAAGTTGTACTCTCTTAGGAGATCTGGCAAGCTTTTCAGCGGCTTTCCTACAGAAAGAAAAAGGATACATACCATAAATATCAGGTCATACAACATTCTGATGATGCACATTTCTCTATAGAAGAAAAGAATCCTGCTAAATGTTGATCATAATTTGTAGAGGCATATGTGAACTACAGTTTAAACTGCACAAGAGTCTTCCTAGAAGGCAAATGTGAACGAAATATTCTCAAACTCCAGTGAGGATATAGACAACTAACAAGATAAATCTATAAATAGCTTCAGAACCTCAAATATTGGAGCAAAATTAAATATCTTGCACACTATATACATGCGAGATAAAAAACCACTTGACAATACATCACTAGATAAGGTAATTTCAAATTTAAATGCAAGTCATGCGAAGCAGAAGGACCTAAGTGCAGTATAAGACTCAAGTGCTCAGCACAAGGTAGTTAAGGAAGACACACTATTATAAGCCTAATATTGTGAATGACGGCTCCAATATTTGCCAAAAATGTTCCCTTTGCAAAATGGACAATAGCAGTAATGAACTGACCTCCAAATTGAATACAACAAATAACAAGTATAGTTGCATATATGGAAATATATTGCATGATTATTCATTGCCTTAAGCATGCTAGTTGCCTTTGCTAACAAAAGAACTGTAGAGAACACATAAAATTCCTACCTTTAAGCTTGTTGAAAACCCATTTGGCCTTGTCTTCAACAGTAGTTGAAAAGGTCTGCAATTCATTAGTAAGCTATCAGAAAGTTGTGGCATTCAATATGCACACACGACAAAAACAGGAAAAAAAGAATCGCATTTGATAACCAGAGAAACCTCTTTCATATGGTAAGAATTGCACATTAAACTCCAAAATAACATTCCTACTAAGTGATTGTCATATCCATTGAGTCAACGGGATTCATCTCACAATGGAGACTTGAGCAATGTATTAGTTAATTAGCAAACTAAAAGTACACATTCCTCCCCGTTCCCATTCTTCCACCAATCAAGTTTCAGAAATGTTAAAACCGATTCACAAGACAAGTATTGTATTTTCAAATCCCGAGAGACTGGTGTTAGATTACCTGAGAATCATAGAATACAAGGTATGAAAAGCACCACTTACCATCTGCAACATGACCCTGATTACATACATTACTGCATACGGGATCCCAAATTACAAAAACCCAAATTCAAATTCCAGTTATCATAGAAATTCCAGCATCCCACTTCATTGATTTCCTAAAACAATATATAGACGCAGTGAAAATAAGCGCTAAAAAAAAAAAAAAAAAAGGAGAAGTGGGTGGGGCTCAATCAGCCCACATTGCACAAATTACAGCCAATATCACCCAGAAAAACCAGATACAAACATGTAGGAACACAAGTAGAAGATAAAAAGAAAACACAAACGTATGAAAAAGTGAAAAGATATACTAACAGTGAGATCTTCGGTGATGTTAGAGAGCTCCTCTTTGGCTTTCCTTGAGATCCACAAGCCTCCAACTTTCAAGCCAGCTACTTTTGTGAGTGCTTTCTCCATTCTCTGTTTGTTTTTCCTTCCCTCTCAACTGCTCCTCCTTCCTCACTGTTGCTCAAATGCCCGCGCCTCCTCAATATGTCTTGACTTGAGGGACTGCTGAAGAAGTGAAAGGAACTGCCTTTAAACACTTTTTTGCAATGGCGTCCCGACAAGAAGTATGAGAGCTGGCAGCCATTCATATAGAGACAAAAATGCAGCTGTACCCCTCGACAGAAAAAAGCGGCGTCTTTAAAATTTTCCATCGAAGGAATCGAGTCTGAGCGAAAATCGAGAGATAAGAATTTATGTAATTCTTGTTGCTTTGTTCTTGCGATTTTCCCCTCTTTTTTCCATAAAATAAAAAACACAAAATGTTCTTAAAAGTAATAATAATAAAAAAAAAAAAACTACTCAAACCCACGATGACTCAAAATTGATTGATTATTTACGGATGCCACTCTCTCTCTCTCTCTCTTTCTCTCTTTTTTTACGAGGCAAGTTAAATAAGTAAACTGGAATTTAACACTAAGTTTCGATTTAACCATTAGATAATGTTTGTTCATTTAGATTGACACAACTTGCCAGACAAGTAAGCTGCATATATATATGTATCGTACGGACAGACTCTTTAGCAGAAGAATTGTTCTCGCCAGCCAATTGCTGTGTTGCTCAGGTAACTTGGAGTTAATTCCATTCTACGTTATGTAAAAATGAAGATTAGAGCCATTCGGACAGCACATGGATAGAAGCATCCACTTACCCTTACAATTGACAATCCTTTATTTTTTATTTATTTATTTTTTGACTTACGTCTTATTTTGTGTAGATTTGTAGATCATGGTTCTCCATTTTGATAGTTTTTATTGTTGTTTTCTTCTTTCTTTTAAAAAAAATTACAAAATTATATTAATTATTTTGAACAAAATCATTTAAAGTATTTTGTCTACGGTTATTATTATTATTATTATTATAAAATTGATTAAGTCAGTCATATATATATATATATATATATATATATATATATATACATTTAATTTCATACTAATCTAAGTGTAGTTAATCACAAGTTTGTTAATAGATTTGAATGAGTTAAAGATAAAATGCCAATATGTTGAGTAATTATAACATTGTTTGTGAGTTCTATAATTCCTTTTTTCAATGATTCATGAATCTTAATATAATAGTTAAGTATTGATTGTTACATTAATTGAGATTAGTATAATAAAATTTAGCATAAATGCAACTTTTGTTATACATTTTTTTAAAATAAAAAATACTAGTACATAAAGTAAATGAACAAACTCTTCCAAACAATTTTTCCATGTCTCAATTTGTCATGCATAATTGCTAGGTCAACCCCCTCATAACCAATGTATTACCAAATTAGGGAGCCTTCTCCATGATAATCATGAAAATGTGAATAGTCCCTGATGAACTTCATCATTGAGAAATGAAATTAATCTTTGACGTGATAAGCAAAGAAAAAGAAAAAGAACTAAGTCGTGGCTTAGGCCAATTAATGTCATGTTTTTTAATGATAAAAATGTAAGATAATTTAATTAATAATTTGATATATTGTTTTTATTTATTCAAATTTAATAGTATTAATAGTCTTTTTTATAAAAATAAAATAAAATGAGTATAATAACAAATAATTCTTATTTTGTTTTATAAATATAATAACTTATATATTCATAACACATTTTTTTATTTAAAAATCAAAAAGAAGGAATAAATATTATTCTCCTAGAAAAAATCGGCGAGCCACTCATTTTTGCTCACGAACTTCTTACGTTCCAATGTATGTATTTTTCAAATATTCACTGAACCTACCCAAATCTAGACGAACATTTTGTTCCTTCAAATATGTGTCCACCATAGCACTCGACCAATCTTTCCCTCAGAAAGCAACCGGGCCCTTTATCAATAAACTATCTTTACCGTATTCATCCGTCAAGCTGCTTTCCCCCGCTCGAATTCTATACTCCCTGTACTTTAACCCCATTGTTCTAGCCGAATTTGCAAAGCACGCCTCCGCCCCCGCCCGGAGAAACAATGAACGTGTATGCGCTGCACCATGAACTCCAACTAGGGGATGGGATGACTCGAATTGATTAGTTCATAGGCTTCGCGTAAAGGGGTCCTTGGTGTAGTCTCAAATACCACGACATCAAATCCAATTTCTTGTGCCATCATTTAAACTTCGTTTTGGTTCAAAATCACACGTCCAGCACCGCCATTCGGGCTTGCCAACACGAGCCGTGGCTGCGAATTGACAGAATTGGACTTGGAAGGGAGGTTTCGGCCATGGCCATAGGCTTTCTCTAAGAAGACACGAAAATGGGGTGAACGTTTTTGAGCTTGGTACCAATACAGGATTTATGGTCATAAACCCATGTGACACACGAGGCCTGTTGTGGCAGAAGGAAAACAATGAGTTGAAGTATCATTATCAAGGTTAATGATAGGGTGCTTGCTAAACTTACGCAACAAATCTGCGTACTCGTTAACCCACCAATCGCGAGCTTTAGATATCACGAAGATGAAGTCTTTATCATCTGGGAAGATGGAATTGACGGTGGTGGAGAGGGGAATGCAGCCATCATTGAATTCATGGGGAAAAAGGGGGTTTCCCGTGTAACCTCTTGCATTGAATACCCAGGCTGGTGCACCGTGTTGGACTGCGCATGGCGGGCTTTCTGGGCCTTGAACGATCAGCTTAGCACTTAGATTCTGTTCATGGTGAGATTTTTCCATTTCCTTGGGTAAGGCCTTATTTTCTCCACCATGTACGGCCAGGGGGTCGGGCTTGTGGGGTTCACGGTATAGAACGTCTAGGTGGTGGGGTCCAATGCATTGATCATAGAATTTGTGGGACCGGTCGCAGTTGATCATTTGTCCTGCTTTTAGGGACTGAATGGTTGATGGAGGCAATGGCTCCTGCTTTACTGCGAGAGTGATTGGGTCGCAGCGCTGAAGAAGTCCTGCCGCCGCAGTAAGTCACAGGAATGTCTATTAATGTCAGAAAATTCATTTGGCATGTTTCCGTTGCCGTCTTGGAATTGATGGAAAATTCTGACGCCAAATTGTCGAAAACATTGCTCATCATTGTAATATACGTATGCAAGATGCTAACTGTTCGTGGTTTTTATATTAATGAGCAAGAATGTAGCAGGACCAAAACATTGCTACTCATTTTCCTTGGTGACATGTGTAAAATATGTTTGTGTGTGTGTGTGTGTGTGTGTAAGTGGAGATAATTGTTATTTATACAATTATCATGGCAGCATACACGCTAAAACATGATATTAGATAACTAAAGTAACACTTTTTACAACTAAAATAACGATTTTGACATGTGCAGATACAAAATGTGCATGCAAGTAACAATTTTCATTTGAGTGATCAAAAAAATGAAAACCTCTGGCAGAGTAATCAGAATTTCCCGTTACACTTCCATCGTCAAAAGCTATAGCAAATTCAATTACCTGAAAAGGTGTAAAACAAAATTCACAATGTGGAATTGAGCTGCTGAAGTGATATTATACGCCTCCAATTCCATCATGAAAATTACATCAACATATCTATTGAAGGAGAACGTAATAACACTGAAAGTGAAGAGAAATTGATCTGGAACGCGAAGATCACAAGAGAAGGGATTGCTTTCTTCACCATCGGTCCAAGGACCAAATGTTTACGGATCTCCACAACATTGGCAGCAACCAGATTATTGGGTACAGGCATTTTTATTCAACATATTAGCCTATGTATACATACAGCGAGAATCTGCCTGATTTTGACTACAATTCATCTCTATGAGCAAAAAGAATCCGAAAATAGAAAAAAATAAATAATTTATGGCTTATGGGTTTTCAATAATGCATTATATGGCCAAAACGTTAGAGAGAGAAAGAGATGAGAGTCAGTACCTGGCCCCTGGTCCCTAAATTGCTGTGGAAAACGATTATAACTTGTCCAGAGCATATGTACAACCTTTTGAATGAAACCCTTTTGATTTATTGTTACAAATTTCAAAGCTTTTTGTGGGGTCGCTTAAGGAGATTGGCTAGAGGAGCTGGTCCACTGCGGGGGCTGACAGGAGGGGTAGCATATGGTCACAATACCAGACAGAGAGTAATGAGACCTCAAAGAGATTTAGATGCAATGAATACAGTATATTGTCACGGGTCATTACCCTCCGTATTCGAATCTTATATCTGCCAGCACGGGAATAAGCAGGGAGTTTGGTCCGGAATGAGCAACGAAGACGTAGTTAGATTTGGTGAAAGGAATTGGGACTCTTTTCTTACAGTCAAATGATGACTTCTAAGGTTTAATAGTATTCACTGTCAATATAATTTTCATAGCAATATTCTTAGCTTCATAAACATTTCATATTGAAAATTTTTATACCATAACCTCTCTCTCTCTCTCTCTCATCGTACCCAACAAACCAAGCGTACTTGAATTGAGTGAGCGACATAAGCACAGAATTCTAGTGAATAATCTCATTTGTCAAAATTTAAAAAAAAAAAAAAAACACATAAGTCTTAAATTTTAAATTAAAGCCTCAAATAGTCGAGATGCAAAAAAAATAAATCATAAAAATTTTAGTTCATTTAATTAATTTATTTTTTAAAAAAATATATTCCTTATTTCATTTATATTTTTTTTGGTCCATTTTATTCCTTGTGTAATAATTCTCTCACAATGGTTGTGTTTTTTTCTTTCTTTCTTTCTTTCTTTTCGTCTATACAATAAAGTAATATTCCATATTCCCATAAACACCATACCTCCTTTTCAGGATTAGCATTAAAAAATTCAATACATTTAAGGTAGAGATTTAAATTATGAACTAATAGAGCGTTTATTCAAATGTTCTTTTAATCTAATCACTATGATGTCTCTGTGGTAATAGCAAACCTAGCGAGGGGATCTTTTTGTGTTATAATTTGGAGTGGTTTAAGGGGAAGAAGGAGGAGGCTAATACGCTGGGCTTAAACGTTACAGGGAAGTGAAACGGAAGGCAATACACCAATAATGGAATTGGATTTGCACTAAAACTATAATTACCGAATAATTAAGAGCCCCGTCACGGGGCCATTACCTTCTCCTCAAAAGGCTAACCTGTTGGGGTGTGCAGTGCCCACGCTTATATAGCCTAAGATCCCCCTCTTACTTGACAATGTGGGAGTGGGTAGTGTGCACCCGTTACATTCTCCCACACCGAATTCATCGACGACCTCGTCGATGTTCAAAGAATTATTAAAAATATAAATGATTTTGAAATCCTAGTTTTTAGGAAGAATATATCACACGAGTTCTCTTAACGCTAGAATTAAACAAGGTAAGGTGAAAGTTTCTCTTACAATACTATATATTGTCTGTAAAAGTGATGAAAAATAGGGATAATGTGAAAATAAATAAAATTAAAAAGTTATTTTTTAGCAAAATAAAAATAAAAACAAAACCCTTTTGTGGGAATTCCCTTGAAAAACTCTAATCAAACCTCAGAAGCCTGACCTAATCAAACCCTTTTCTTCCCAATTAGAAAAAGGTTCAAATCACAAAAGAAAGTACGACTTTTTGCAAGGCCCAGCCCATGAGCAGAGCATAGATGCAAAACCTGGGAAAATAACATAAATAAATAAATGAATAAATGAGCTCATCAGGTCAAGTCGCCGGAAAGGAGCTTTTGTAATTGACGGACATGGCCCACTCAAAGCACCATATGATGCCACTTTGAAATTATCGAGGATTAAAAAAGCAGTGTGGGCCATCAGGTGACACAACATATCATGACCAATGTCTGCAGAGCACAAATTCATCCGAGGCCAGCTCTCTGCAGTTGCACGAATGGATGAGGTCAGTCGCAGCGGAGCATGATCCCGAAGTTGGGGTTACGTAAAAAAAAAATAAAATAAAAATAAAAAAGGGTGGTGGGGGGGACAAATGTGGTAATTCGTTGGAGTTTAGATTTTGGGGGGATCCAATTTGTTTTTCTTTTTTGGGTACTTTCTCGGAAATGCCGGGGGACGAGCCCAAAGAAAATGGCTGTGAATGATGGGGAGACATAGAGATTGCTTTTCTTTACGGATCTCCATGTCTCATTTCTTTCAGGGGTCCCACGGGAAGGGTCATTTGGTAAGAAAAAATTCTGGTAATGGGATAGCAGGCGCGTCGGATGCAATGGTCTCCATTAGCGCGACACGCCGTCAAATAATTTTGGCAAAGCTTAAGTGTTCATGCCAACGATAGTATTATTATTATTATTATTATTATTATTATTATTTTCTTTGTCAAAGTATCGTCAACTGAATATTTTTATATTTTAAAGAAAATACATAAAATCATATAGTATGTAACGCTTTGTATCATTTTTTTTTAATTCAAAATATTTTCTTACATTAAAATAGTTGTTGTCAATACATTGCATTAAGTATACGTAAATTAAAAGATAAAAACCATTCATTTTACTCTCATTCAATCTTTTTCATACCAAAAAAAAAAAAAAAACTCATTACTCAGGTATTGATGAGTTTTTCTTTTTTCTTTTTGAGTTCGATCATAATGATAACATTAATGAATTGAAAATTCATCAATACACTCTTAACTTTTAATCCTTTTAATTTGAGAGCAAGCACGGCAAAAAAAAAAACAAAAAAAAAAAAAGGTTGAAAAAGAAAAACGCAATGAATTATCATCTGCTTACCACCCCCAGCAAGAGCGAAGGACCCGTTTGACTTAATCGTCTTCCATAAATCGAAATAAAAATGGTATTAGTTTGTTTTTTTTTTCTTCTTTTTCGGTGGGGTACGTCTGAGCACAAATGAACGTATTATTTCACTTTGATGTATGATTAGACTCTGTAGATATTGTGAGAATTATATTCCTCTTTTTTTTTTTTTGAAAACCCCTTCTTTTTACAGAATCAAAAAAAGGTTCATGAACTTAAAAAAAGTAACAATGATCTAGCAACTGATAGTGGTACAAATTCGGATAATTTAGTGATCTTTGCTGGGGAAGGAACTCAGTGAGATGCTGTTCAATCATGTGGGGTGGAAGCTCAACTGATTTTGGTACCTCTTCTTACAAACGGAGGAGCAAATAAAGTATTCTTTATGGTCTAATAGCTATATTGAGAGATGAAATTGAAAACCCAAACTCTAGATTTCACTCATAAATAATTTCTCCTCTCTTAATTTAACTAGACTAAAAAGAGAAAAATAAAATTAGTAATCAACATATCATCAAATTCTTACTCTTTTTTTTTTCAATTTTAATGATTAAAAATTTAAACATTTTAAAATTAGAATTCTCAAATTTGAGTATGAATTTTAGAAGATAGTTTATACAATAGAGGAAGATTGCCATTGTTGTGATCCGATAAATATGTTTCTAGTCAACTAAAAAAAAATGTTTGAAATATTTTGCATAAATCTTGTTAAGATATTAATCGACTCAAAAATTATTAGATGAAACCTAAAAATAATCACATTTAAATTTTAATATTTCCTCTCATGTGTATTGGCTCAAGGCATGAACTGTTTAATATATACAAATGTTTACGAGCAAATACCCAAATAAAAAAAAAAAGAGAGAGAGAGAGAGAGAGAGAGAAGAAGAACAATGTAATTTTAATTCAAAACAATGTGGCTTGAATTCAAGAATTTTTTTTATTATACATATTATAATATCATTATATTGAATAGAATCTTAGACTCTAAAAAATTTTTATCGAAAAACGAAAAAAGAATTAAAGATATGCTATTTTAATTAGATGACATATCATCAGGACCGTTTCCCTATTGAAAATAGTTGATACATTGGATCTACGTGCATTTCCAAATAACCTGCATGTTGGGGGAGTCAATTTGAGGAATTCTATTTGGCCATGTGGGCAGGGCTCTCCACAGGCACAGCTACAGTATGGCAATAATTGATATGCCTTGCTAGCTATCTTCTCTTGTTTCTTTTGATTGTCGATCCCTTTGTACAACTGAAACCCACCAGCTTGTTCAATTTTGTGTCTCAATAAATGTACTGATAAGGAGCATTATGTTGTGTGGGCCAGCCTAGCTTCATGTTACTCTTGCTATATGAAAAAACAGCCGACCGACTAACTTGTTTTTTCAGTCATGCGACTATTATCCTTGTAGGGTTTATTGAAATATGAAGATATTGGATTTAAGTCAGATCAGTTCAGATCAGATGTAATAGATCAGATCAGATGTAATACCAGCTATCACCGTGACTCCAAAAGATAGCCTTTTAGGAGAGGGTAATTGACCCGTGACTCTAGGCTTGCCTGAAAAACAGTCCAGTCGCAAAGTCTATATTCTGTTTCGCATCCTTTTTCTGGGACAGTCCATTCGCAAGAAAATATACATGTGGGGGCTATGTGTGCGTTTATGATCAGCCTCTTGATCAACTTTTGTTACATTGACCATAGAGATTAAGCCGTACGTAAACTACAATGGGCCAAAAATGATTCAGAATTCAAGGATTTGGTATCAATCATCTCCCAATTTGGCTCATCCGTGCTCAGGTTGTTGTGGCCTTTCAGATTTTGCGGTTCACCTTACTCAAATTTCCAAATTTTTCAGATCGGAGTTCTTTAGGTTTGGGTAAATCATATTTTGAATTAGTCCAATTTTAAGTTATTGTGGAATAAGGTTTTTCAAAATTTGGGTCACAAGTCATATTGAATTGGATCTTAAGCTAATTGAGTCAAATTATTCACAATGGGTCAACCTTGACTGCATGTATGCATATTGGTCTCTGCAACAGAAATCCCCAAGGCCTAGTGGCATGATCCATGGATTACTTGAGAAGAATGTCTCATCCCAAGGGTTAACAGTCTCAATTTGTGCCCAGTGTTTCTTCATGGCACGGGGAGGACTGCACAATAGACATAATGTGTATAACCGTATACGTGCCTTTAGCTTTAGGGGTTTACTGCGCTTGAAATTTCAGTTCTTACGCAAGCTGGCTGCGCCCCACTAATGAATGAACGAAGTGAATTTCTACAGCTAACTGTTGTACCTTAGTGGTCAGAGATTTTATTTTTATTATGCAAATTATAACTTTGGATTTTGTTTTTTTTTTTTCTTTTTTTTTGGGTTAAGATATTTAGTAGAGTTAAATAAATTTCAAGTAAAATTGTTAGAAAAGTGGGAGATTGAATTGTGAAAGATATCATTATTAATCTTCAAATATGCATGATCAGAATGCCAAAGGTTTTTTGTTTTTTGTTTTTTTTTTTGGGAACAAATTGTTCCCAAAACTTTGGATCAAATTGCTATTTGGGGCTTCTCTGCACATTTCATACGGTAGAATCTGAAACCGTCGCAAAAATCCAATGATGAATCGGGAAATTAAATGAGACAATTAATTACGTCATTATCCAGAAACCAACCCCATGACAGAAGATCCAAGTCAACTAACTTTACGATGCTTGGGGTTACCATTAAACCCTAAAATGGGGCCTCCCGACATTAACTTACCGTAATCTTCCACAAGTTGGAACTTTGGAAAGCTTAAAATATTATCCATGACAATGACAAGGGGAAGCAAAGGACCACAACAATTAATATGATGTCCCGCGTTCACAGAAGCAGAAGAACATGAAACAAATATCTCTAGCTGGGGATGCCATTTTCATAAAAACTGTTTAGCAGCATTCGTTTTTTTTTTTTTTTTTTGGTTAACAAATGGAAAAACAACAAGGATGACATTTCATACATCCACTAAAGAGGGTTGCGTTAACGATGCATTTTACTAGTTGAAGCTTGTCTTAGAGTTTGACGTGTGAAAAATTTTCATAATTAAATAGTTATGAATCGTTAATTGTTGATAGCGACGATAAATTGTACTTTATTCTCGCTTTTATTTTAATACTTGGTTATTTATTATTTTATGGCATCCAGCTGTTTAAATATTTTTGGTTTCTTGATGGTAATTATTGATGGTGCTGTGAGGGAGGTCAAACAATTCTAATGCACACAACTTGATAAATTTTATAGATTAATTTGTCGTCCTAACCCTAAAACTTGAGTTTTGAGATTGGCATCCCTACAAATTGCTCAAGTTAATAATTAAAAAAAAAAAAAAAAAGCTGATGTTCTTGATGATATCTCTTTTTCGTCTTTGGTTGGATTGCTACTTGCTTGCATGTTGCAATATCCTAGTGCTATGACTTTGGAGAAGACAGCTATTTATCGTTGGGAGCCGAAATTTTTTTGCTACTTTACATGCAATATTAATTATTTGTTTAAAAAAATTGACCCCCAATACCTCTTCCATTGGGTAACTTTTTTTTTTTTTTTGTGTGTGGGCTCTATCGACTTTTCAAATATCGAACGAGGATTAAAAACAATTAAATGGGAATTTTGTTGAATGCGTCGCATTAAAAAGAAATGATTTTGCAAAACTAATTATAAATCGGAGTTGGCAAGATTTCACTTGACACATTTGGTACCATATTTGGTGTGACCATGTGACCTATTGCTTCACTTTCAAAAAATAGAAAGGATTTGCGATACATACTTATGTGCATAGGATTAAGACCATGCCAAATGAAATGTCAAGCTATTCATTATTGCCAACAGAAAAAACCAATAGTGAGAATTTAACGATGAGAGATTGGTCTACATTTTCTTCCGAAAATGAAGAGAGAAATCAAGGAAGACTAACTAATCCAAATTTCCAATATGGGTTGCATTTTCACATCTAAGTTCACAACTACAGACGTTTAAAGACCCAAAAAAAAAAAAAAAAAAATTCTTTCTTGGGCAAATCTGATGTTGCCAATTCCATCCATGATCGGACCCACGTGGCTCACATCTCTTGCTTGCAAAAAAAAAAAAAAAATTGCATCCATTAGAAGAACTTTTAAGTCACTTCTCAATCACAACACTTGAACTTATAACAATAATAATAATTGATGTTACGCTCTTAATATAGATATGATTTCCTTGTAAAAGTATTTGGACCATACGATATTATTTAAATGTTTCCTTGGGGGGGAGGTTTGATGTAAAATTAAATTCCCACTTGAGTACACAACATGAGATAAGAGTAAAAGAATTTTGGAATAGAATAAACCACCCACTTGATATCCGAAAAGCTTTCCATTTGTTTCACTGCTCCAATTAAGCTAAGGGATTATTTAAAGCAAAGCTAATTAGTCTCTTCATTTCATTAGTGTGTCACGGCTTTGCTTTATTCACATTTGATTTTTTTGGCTACCGTGGAACTGAAAATCTATGTTCTGTTCCCACTTTATGGAAAGACGAAAAGTGGTCCTCTCTCCCTGTCTCTTTTACCCTTTTTTTTTTTTTTACCCATTCGTGGGCTTTTCATTGTTCTCTCTCTCTCTCTCTCTGTTTTTTTTACTGCAGGGCAGTAAATCATCACCGCACTGACATTTTTACTGGTAAGTAAAAAAAAAGTTCATTAGAGCTCAAGTGCACGGAAGCAATGCGTTTTCAATGCAAATGTATATATATATATATATATGTATAATGTGTTAAAAAAGGAAAATAATTATATAATAAAAAAATTATAATAATGTAATGTAATGTATAGATTTATTTTAATAATAATGATAATAATGAAAACTATTATCATATTCATATTTAGGTAAACTTTCTAGTGTCATTATGGGTCTTTAACAATCACCCACCAAACATTCCAAATTGACTTGAGCTCCCCCCACAATTACATTATCTTTGACGCTGTGCAAGAAGATGCCACGTGTTGAGAACTCTTAAGAATGCTTTTATTTTTATTTTATTAGACTTTATTCCCCCCCCCCGAACCCCAAAAAAAATAAAAAAACCCAACCCCACCCTGGGACTTGACTGCAGAGGATATCAGCCAATGAAAAGCAAGCAGAGTGATAAAATGAAATCCAACGTCGTAAATAAGCTCCACTTGGAGTGCAGTGCAGCATCATTTTTATATTTATTTCTTAAAAATCAAACCCCCCAAAACTTACTTCCTTGGGACCCACGTTTTGTCTGTCGCATTGGCCAATTCAACAGTCTAAAACCTTAAAATGGAAACATATATATATATATATATATATATATATGAATGGATTAAATTAAACGCATTTTAGTAATAAATTTATACATTATATTATTATAATAATTATTATTTATGCAATAAATATGCTGTGCTTTGGTGGGGGGGGGGGAGAAGCAAGGCAGGCGGGCCGTGTCTAATAAAAACTATGTAGCAGAGAGAGAGAGAGAGAGAGGCTTTAGGTAATGCAAAGTATGGTTTTATGGTAAATGTCGGGATTATTTTGTGATATCGGTGCCAAGGGCAAGGAGGGCGGAGAGAATCTAGAAATGCCCATTTTACGTAAATCCTCCTCAAGAAGCCAAGTAAAAATTATATATATGTAAATCAAAGAGAGAAAAATGAGAGAGAAGAATGAGAGAGAGAGAGAGGGGGGGTGGTGGGGGGGGGAGAAGTGAAGAGAAAAAAAGGCACAAAATAGAAAGAGACCGGATGTTGACAAATTTCGTGTCACTGTTCTGAGAAGGTCGTTTGTTTGTTGTGCGAAGATTTCTTATCTGGGATCTCTATCTATCTTTCTGTGTCTGTCTCTCTCTAGACCAAATTAAAAAAAAAAAAATACTGTCTCTCTCTCTCTCTCTCTATACCATAAAGTTATATTCTTTTCTTTTTCTTCTCTGTTGTTGAGAGAGATAGATAGGTAGATAGATAGAGAGGACAGTGGCCCAGCAGATCGAAATCTCCTTTTGTTCAATTTGGAGACGATCCGAGCTCTTGTAATGCAGTTCCAATAACACCCACTTTGTTTTTTGGTGTGTTATTGCTCTTTCTTGAGCCTTTTTCTCTGTGTTATCTCTCTCTCTCTCTCTCTATCTATCTATATATATATATATATATTGTTGTTTTGATATTGTGGCAGTCTCTGGGAGTGTTTTTTGTTTTTTAATTCTATTCCAGGATGTTGTGTTCAATCATTGAATCCATGGTTGATTCTTGAGGAGAGGAGATAATAGGATGTGGCTCTGAGGTACTTTTTATTTTTCACTTTGTGGGTAACATCATTTTGTGGTTTTTCCATTATGTAATTTATTGAATTGGGCTCTACCGTGTATTGAGTTCTGTTGCTCTGCCTTGAGGTTTGATAAATTGTTGTCTATGGCTTGTGTAATATGGTCTTCTTTCTTTCTTAATTTTTCCATTGTTTCTTATTTTGCGTTAATGGCTTCCAAAGATTGTATATTTTCAGTTCTCCTCTTTATTGTTTAATGATTCATTTGATGCATTATTTGTCATGACTTATGATGGGTTTATCAGTTTAGAATTGTGGGTCGTAGTAATGAGGGATCTGGTCTCTTAACTTTTCTAGCAATTCGCTTTTATTTTCTTATGATGATCAGAAGGGGAATCTACACTGGAATTTTCCTTCTTGATCATAGAGTTCGATAAATTTCCAGTATCTATAACTTGTCCACAATAGTCAATCTATGAATTTCCTTGAAAGTACAGTCTCTGTGTAGATATGATTTTGTGCTCTTTTAATCTATGATGATAAATTATATTGATAATTTCCTAGTTTGCTTTTGTATTAATATGCATCAAATTTATTTAGTTTCTTTTAGTTTCAAACTGTGAATTGTCTGCCTTCAGCTCAATGACAGTCACAGTTTCTGCATCTTTCTACATGTTGCACTCAATAAGGCTTATGTAGTAGAAGTTCAGTTGAAATCCATGGGAAAGTTAATCATGAATAACGGTTGAATGTTCCTTGGTCTAATGTGCAACACCTAATTGCTTCTTTGTTTCTTGGAATTTCTTTGTAAAGGACTGGGAAAACAAAAATATTTTTCACTTCTGTTTTTGCCTAAGAGTGATACTATTTGTACACTTTTGGAAATTTATCTACTTCATTATTTGAGGCATGAAATTCTATATTATTATGCTCTTGTAGAATGTTGCATAAGTCGCTAGAGACTTCTGTTTGTTGAAGAGAAGGTAAATGACTACTCTGTTAGCAGCAATTTTCAGTGAAGGAAAGGGCCTATTTGCCATTGGAATTTCCGTCTTACCAGCATTGCTAGTGTTCAAGTCTCACGATGACCGGATAATCCACTCTTTGAGCATGCATATCTTAGCTTTGTGTTGTCTTGGTCAAAACCATTTGTGCTTTCAGAAACAACTGGTTCTCCTTTCTCATTGTGTTTTGCCCCCTCACAATGATTCCTTGATTCAAGCATCACAGCAATTAATCCATAGCTTTCTTGTCTGGATGAGGTTGGCCGTGCTGGGTATGACATGATATGCACTTATTGGTGCAAAGGTAACATTTATCTTGGAGGCAAGGGAGAGGTGTTATGTGGCCCTTGGAGGGTGCCCCGGGGGCAGGGCCTTGGGGGGTGGTGGGGTTGGGGATGGGGAAGGGATGTTTCAACAATCCCTCAGATTGTTGTCTGAGAGCCTGTATGCTTTGATTGTTGGAGGTGAAGGGCAGTAAAACCAGTTGTTTTTTATTTTACATCATGCTAAAATTCATAGATGAAGGTTATGGCCAAAGGGTAATTTTTTTCACATTCTTTCAAGTAAGCATTATGTTCAAATGTTTGGTCTGCAGAGATTTCATTTCATGTTTTTCTGTTGACTGCAGGAATGGGAACAAAGGTGCATTTTGAAAGCTGCTTCCCAGGA
This sequence comes from Ceriops tagal, assembly GCA_021533255.1. Lineage (NCBI taxonomy): Eukaryota > Viridiplantae > Streptophyta > Magnoliopsida > Malpighiales > Rhizophoraceae > Ceriops > Ceriops tagal. The sequence goes on along the minus strand of CM038610.1, from coordinate 6,572,219 downwards.
TATTTCTCAATGAAGGATATCAGTGAGGATTCTAATGATTGTTGCTGGCCTTTGAACTATGGAGATAAGACCTTTGTAAATGGGCAGTACTACAATGGTTTCTTTCCAAGAGCCATTGCAGATGCATATCCAGGGCATGACAAGGATGTGGTAAAGCAACAGATGCTTGAACATGAGGCCATATTTAAGGATCAGGTATGAGTGGCTTTAACTTTCTCTTTTTAATATGAAAATTTGATGGCCCTTTTTGATGAATGGCCAAGGAAACACATGCTGAGCTATGTTCACAGTGTTCCACTTGTTTGTTAGACATCTAAATACACCTCCCTCTCTCTCCTTTTTTTTTTTTTTTTTCCCTGTTTTCTTCACATCTAGCTGTATGAACTTCACCGGCTATACAAGATACAGAGGGACCTAATGGAGGAAATTAAAAGGAAAGACCTGCATAAAAATCAGATTCCTATTGAGGTATCGTTATCATCAAGTCCCCTAGCATCTCAAATTACATCTGAAGATGCTCGGAAATGGCATATCCTGAGCTCCCCCTTGGCAAATTCATTTTGTGCTAGACGGTCTACTTCAGGCATTGAGGACATCCACTCTCCCTTGAGTTCTATGAAAAGAAGCAGTTTACAAGGCAGTCCCTTGCCATCTCAGAATGGATGTACTTCTAAGGACATGGAGATTCTGGAGAGCAGGCCCACCAAAGTGAGGAAAAGGACGTTTGACCTACAACTTCCAGCTGATAAGTACATTGATACTGGAGAAACAGAAAATTTGAGGCATGATAAGCTATCTGGCAGTTCAAGTTATTTGTCCAATAGGAATCATAAAATTGCATTGGAATGTAGAAGAAATCTCTTTCCTGTTGATGGTCATAAGAGCAATTGCCAAGGAGATGCACTGAGATCTGAGTCATTTTTAAGGAGTAAAAATAGCGTCACTGATTTGAATGAGCCAGTTGAGGCTGAAGAGATAAATGCATCTGCATATGGTGATCTTTTAGGCTGTAACTCCTCCAATGGACAGATCCAAAAGCACGAAGTGGCTACCAAATTGAAGTCACAACTTCTAGGATTTTCCAGGTCCATCTCGCTGAATGCGCATCATGGAAGTGAAAATGGGACTGTGCATAATACAGCTTCTCAGATTAATCCAGATGGAAAGTGGTTTTTCCCCCAAATGATTGATGCTGGTATGGCTTCACTGAGTCTCTATTGGCTTCCTTTATTCCACTTGAACTCTTTGTCACACTACGTTTACTTTTATTTGGATTTGATTAGAGCATCAGAAGTCATGCATGGATTGTTGAGGAAGTATTTCCTGTTTCCCTTTTCCATCTAAACTTTTTGTAGTTCATACCAATTAAAAAAAAAAAGGATAAATAGAAATTAGTTTTCCATTCTTGGAGACTTATGGAAAACAAGATGCTAGTAGTTTGATTGATACATATATAGTTTCCCAATAAAGTATACTCTCAGTACTACATTGTTTTAGCTTTGCTACGGTGCTTGATATGCCATGTCATGAGCCATCCTACTTTTTGACTGTTAACTTGCTTACTCAGGCAACTTTAGGCTTTCACTTTGCAGGGTTGCTTTTCCTTTCCATTTTGACATTTTAGCATTACTCTCTGTGTTTGTTCCATTTGGTTATGAAGTTCCATCTGGTGATCTCTCTTTTTGTAGTGAACAGCAACAACCTGAAGTCTACTCCTGAAGGTCTCGTACAGGAGAAATTGGCTGCATCTTCCCGGCCAATGCAACTTATGTTCCATAAAACCCATGAATCTCCAAATTTTGCACAGAGTGGTCAAGGCAAGGTAGATCATTTGCCAGAAAGAATGGTGCATGGTCCAGAACTCTCTGAAAGAAATCATGAGGTCTGCAATAGGAGCCATCCAGAATCATTTGTTGTCTCACATAACAGTCCATATCTTATTGCTGCTCCCAATTTGGGGAAGTCCTGGTCTAGCTCTGTTTCATCTTGGGAAAAGTCCAGTGGGATTCTAAGCCAAAGGTCAATGTCAGCACAGACACAGGCATACTTGAACTCATCTGCAACCTGGAGTAGTTCTCAGTCATCAAATCAGAGCCATGAGGTTTATGGAGACCGATGGAGCTATAACAGCGGTTCTGCATTTAACCCGATCTTTCGAAGTGAAATGCCTATCCAAAATGGATTTTACCCTGGCTCCTCATCAGGGTCCAAGGAACTACTGGTTTGCCTTCCTTCAGGCAACTGTGACTATTTGAATGGCAGTACTGCTAATAGTTCAGCATCTGAGCATTTCATCAACCAGGGTTCAGCAAAGTTCTGTAAAAGTTTAAATTGTATGGACTTGAATACTGTGGAAGATGTGAGCTTGAATGCAGTGCCTTCAAACAGCTCGTCAAACAAGCAAAACCTCCAGCCTGGTTTTGCAATCACAGACATAGAAAAAAAACCTGAGGATAAGCCTGCAACTTTACCTTGGCTAAGAGCGAGGCCTGCCCATAAGAATGAGGTCACCAATGCAAGGGTAGATTTAAATCCAGGGGAAATAAGTTCCTTGAAATCTTCTCTCAGTCATTTTTCTAATGCAAATGAAACTGAAGTGGTTACTAATCAAATTGGTACTCAGAACATGAAGTCCAATTCTTGTTCTGATGCTGTGGAAACATGTAGTGCTGAAATGAGTCAGTCCTCAAGCTGCAGAAAAATTCTTGGATTTCCCATTTTTCAAAAACCATATATTTTTAAGAAAGAATCGTCTTCTTTTACCTCTCCTTCTGAGTCACATCCCCAGCCATCAGAGGAAGTGGATCATAAGAGGGAAGCTAAGGTTCTTGATATCAACTTGCCCTGTGATCCAGCTTTCCTTCCTGATCTTGGACAACAAACTGCAGCAGAAATTATTGAGAAGGAAACAGATGCAAAAGTAGCCAATATGAGACATGAGTTTGATTTGAACTCTTGCATTTGTGAGGATGAAGCATCTCTGATGCCTTCTGTTCCAGACTTCAACTTGAAGATGGTTCCAGGCATTGATTTAGAAGCTCCTATAGATCTGGAGACTGAGGATGTCATCCCTGGGAAAGAATGTCCAGAAAAGGTGCATGAAGTACCTTTGGTGTTACCACAGTGCAAAGCTGAAAGCCTGCAGGATGAAGTTGTGATGATGGCAGCTGAGGCAATGGTTGCTATCTCTGCATCTGGTGCCTACATTCTTCTCAATGATGGTACTTGCAATGCTTCAGAGTCTTCCATTACAGATCCTCTCCCCTGGTTTGTGGATATTGCTTCCTCTTGTGGGGAGGACCTGGAGAGTAGGTTTGATAAAGCCTCAAGAGGCAAAGATGGTGAAGAAAAAGATCAATCATCCCCAGAAGCCATTGACTACTTTGAGTCAATGACACTGAATTTGACTGAGACAAAGGAAGAAGACTACATGCCCAAACCCTTGGTTCCAGAAAACTTGAACCTAGAAGAAATGGGAAACACTCCATTGCCTACCCAAACACGGAAGGGCCAGGCAAGAAGAGGAAGGCTGCGGAGGGACTTCCAAAGGGACATTCTTCCTGGTCTTGCTTCTCTATCAAGGCATGAGGTGACAGAGGATCTTCAGACATTTGGAGGCCTGATGAGAGCAACTGGTCATCCGTGGCATTCAGGACTCATGAGAAGGAACTCAACTAGAAATGGGGGTGTGAGGGGGAGGAGGCGCTCACGGATTAGCCCGCCTCCTTCAGTGACAGCACCACCACCTTGCAATCCACTAATACAGCAGCTTAACAATATTGAGGTGGGACTGGAGGATAGAAGCCTAACGGGTTGGGGGAAGACAACCAGACGCCCCCGTCGGCAAAGATGCCCCGCAGGTAATCCTCCACCAGTCCTTTTAACCTAATAGCAGAAGAGGCTTTGATTCATCTACCATTCAGTTGGGATTTCTATAGAAGGAAGCAGCACCTTTGTTTCCCTTCCTTTGGGATTGACGGTGTTGTGAGACGTTGGGGATTCCTTGTACATTTCCTACCCCATTACCGACTTTTTTTTGTTTTTTTTGGATAAATGATGTTGCCCGATTTCTGCTGGGATATATATAAATGTATCGAGCATTCCTTCTCTTGTGCATGCATGCCAACTTGTGTATAGAACTGTCCTTGCGTGCTGGGAATAGAATTTTTAAGTGCACTAGTGGCTTTTTAGTCAGCCTCAACGGGCGTGGCGCGGTTTTCACCTAAAATATTGGGGGTTATTGGAAGCAAAATTGGTTCATGCGTCGTAATGAGAGTATCATGAGGGTAGGCCAAGACAATGACAGAGAATTGCTGGCTATCTGGGTTGTCTTTGTTCTGTTGGCAGAAGCAAGAAGTGGTGGAGGATAATTTGGACCACTTGTCCTCTCCTCATTGCATAATTTTTGGCTGTCCTCCGAGATCATGGCGACTAAATTATACCACACCGGCACACACTGCATTCTGCCCTGGAAAATGGGAGCACGGTCTGAAGGCGTGTCACCAAGCTTTTGCCAGGAGGACAACGGAGACGCTTGTAAATTAAGGGCAACTGGGAATTCGCCAACATTTTCAATTTTTATGCACTTTCCTGATGAATCCGTCCTTCCCAATATTTGATGTATCCAAAATTAGAATAATTCAAAACAACTCGGCTCGAATTCAATTTGACTTGGGCTATTTGCCATTTTTATATGTGCCAAGTTAGTGTAATCTATTTTTTTATTTTATTTTATTTTTTTTAAAGGGTGGGGGGGGGTGTGATTTGCGTTAAGAAACTTGCCGCCAAAGAATGGAACTTGAGTATACAAATAGAGGATTTTGCTATATTTTAGACCGAGTCATGTCATGCTAATGTTAAGATAATATAAATTTAAGTTAAATAATTAATTTTTATTTTTAAAATTTATATTTTTTTCGTTAAAAATAATTAATGTATAACAAAATATCATAAAAAAGTACAATAACTATAAAATTTCATAGTTACATATTTTTGATAATTTGTTACATATTTTATTTTTTTTCGAGAAAATGTGTAATAAAACGTGAAAAAAAAATATAATAACTGTAAAATTTTACTTGAATCACCGTTATTTATACATTTTGTAATATCTGTTGCAAAAATTTAAATTAAAATAAATAATTATTTAGTCCGACTGAAATAATGGCCAATATCCAACTTTTTTTTTGTTTTTTTTTTGGGGTCAGGAATATGACTGGCAGGCAAAAATAGAATTGGCCGTGTCAAAAAGTCATGAGTGAATTAGAAGTCGCCTGTCAAAATATCGAGTGAAACTAAAGAATTTGCTCGTCGGATGGCGACACGATCAGGTGAATTGAATGGAACGACCCGCGTAATTCAGCCCAGCGACACTGCGTCCAATTACTCCCAGCAATCTTAAAGCTAAAGCCTTCGTCTTTATCGGGCGGCCTTTGCCATGGAGAGTGTCTGAAAATGGATTTCCAGCATTTATGGGGACAACCTAAGTCCCAGACGAAGAGAGTTTTGTTTTGTCTCTTTTTTTTTTTTGAACGGGGCGGGAGGGGGGAGCTTTGTCTTGTAATGTTCTCAACGGCTTAACACAAATAAATAGCTAAATAAATAAAAACCACACAAAGGCAATTGAAATGTCTGGGCAAATGATCAGTCTATTGCAGAGACATCTATGCAAGAAGAGGCCCTTCTGTTTTCAATGGAGAAGCCTTTGCTATTCAACCCATCGGCTACCTTTGGAACTAGACCCACCTGATGATATTGTCCAATCCATGTCCTCAATCCAAAACATTTTTGCTAACCCGTGTTTTTATCTTTTCAATGTCTGCAAAACTGTCAATTCTCTCAAGAAAATCCATGGCCTGCTCATTGTTCACGGCCTCAGTGATGATCTTTTTTGTAGTACCAAATTGGTTAGCCTGTATGGGTCTTTTGGGTACGTTGGTTGTGCGCGCACGGTGTTTGATAGAATGCCCAACCCTGATCTTTATTTTTGGAAAGTGATGATGAGATGGTATTTTTTGAACGATTTGTATGCGGAGATTATTGGGTTCTATGGCCGCATGAGAATGTGTATAAAGGGGTTCGATAATACCGTATTCTCGATTCTGCTAAAGGCCTGTAGTGAATTACGAGATGTTGATGAAGGGAGGAAAATTCATGGTCAAATTGTCAAGGCAGGGAGTCCTGATAGTTTTGTCTTGACTGGTCTTGTGGATATGTATTCTAAGGGTGGAGAGATTGAGTGTTCTTGTCGCGTTTTCAATGAAAATCTTGACACAAATGTGGTTTCTTGGACTTCCATGATTGTGGGATATGTGCAGAATGACTGTCCTGGTGAAGGGTTGATCTTGTTTAATAGAATGAGAAAAGGATTCATTGAAGGTAACCAGTTTACGTTGGTGACCTTAGTAACTGCATGCACGAAGTTGGGGGCTCTGCACCAAGGCAAATGGATTCATGGTTATGTGATTAAGAGTGGCATGGAACTTAGTTGTCATTTGGTGACAGCTCTTATTGACATGTATGCCAAATGTGGAGTTTTTAGAGATGCTAGGTCTGTACTTGATGAGATGCATAGTGTTGATTCTATCTCATGGACAGCTATGATTACTGGGTACAGCCAAAGTGCTTGCCCTGACGAGGCTTTGAAGTTGTTTATAAACAAGAAGTGGGTTGATGCCTTACCCAATAGTGTCACCATTCTAAGTGTACTTTCAGCATGTGCACAATTAGGTAATTTGGCTTTTGGAAAGTTAGTTCACAGCCTGGGTATTAAGCGTGGGTTAGAGGAACCCAACATCACAAATTCCCTGGTGTACATGTATGCAAAATGCCATATGAATGAAGATGCTCATTATTTATTTGAGACGGTTGTGGACAAGGATGTGGTAGCCTGGAATTCAATCATTTCTGGGCATTCACAGAATGGGTCTGCATTTGAAGCCCTTATATTGTTTCAGAAAATGAGGATGGATTCTGTCTTGCCTGATGCAGTCACTCTGGTTAGTACCCTCTCAGCTTGTGCTTCTGTAGGTTTTCTCCACATTGGCTCTTCTATTCATGCTTATGGATTAAAGAGTGGTCTGTTGACCTGCAATGTCAAAGTTGCCACTGCTCTTTTGACATTTTATGCCAAATGTGGGGATGCTGGATCTGCTCGTTCAGTTTTTGATGGTATGGAAGAGAAGGGCTCAGTCACATGGAGTGCAATGATTGGTGGTTATGGGGTTCAAGGGGATGTTGGTAGTTCCCTTGCACTTTTCAGTGACATGTTGAAGGAAGAATTGCAACCTAATGAAGTAATCTTCACAAACATTTTATCTGCCTGCAGCCATACTGGGATGATTGAGGAGGGTTGGAAGCATTTTGCTCAAATGTGCCAGAACCATAATTTTGTGCCGTCCATGAAGCACTATGTGTGTATGGTTGATATGTTGGCTCGTGCTGGTAAGCTTGAAGAGGCCGGGAAATTCATTGAGAACATGCCAGTTCAGCCGGATGTCCATATATTTGGAGCATTTCTGCATGGGTGTCAACTTCATTCTAGGTTTGATTTTGGAGAGGTGGCAATCAAGAGAATGCTGGAGTTACATCCTGATAGGGCTTGCTACTATGTGCTAATCTATAATCTATATGCTAAAGATGGAAGATGGAGTCACGTTAAGCAGGTCAGGGAATTGATGAAGCAGAGAGGACTGACCAAATCTCCAGGGTACAGTCTGATGGAGATGGATATTGGTAATGATATTCAACATTTTAGGGTTGCAGCTGTTGGGTAGTTGCACACATGCAGATGTTTCTGGCATCAGCAGGTCTCTTCTTCTTGATTGACCTGGTGACCTACAAAGCTCACTGATGACAAGGCAGTTGGAAATTTTTATGTTAAGCTGTCCTGTAGGCTTCTGGTGGCAGTATTCTTGTCCCAGAGAGCGATAACTGCATCTCTGAGATGTGTAGAGATGCCAGCATATTATATATTCACAGGAGATGATTGTAAAGAAAGGGCTGATTAAAAGAAATCTGTGGCTTAGGTCATGAATCCCAAGTTTATACTAGATCTAGTGGTTCTCCAAAAGGTGGTCATGAGAAACTTTGACACATAAGCAACCCAGTAAGTGCAATACTGGCAATCGGGAGTTTCAGGTAGATGGTGTTCCAATGCCAGAGCCTTCCACATTATGGGATCTGAGGAAGAGTTAGATTCATAAAGCCTTACCCCTTTTTTTGGTAGAGAGGTAGATTTTGCATTTTCAACCTCTAGCCTCCAGGTTATAATGGAGTAGTCTTACCATTATAGTAAGATTCGTCCCCGAGGTTAAGCTAAATGATGATGGAAAATGTACAAGATGAACATGATTTCTTTAGGCTACAGAGCACCCATGAATATTAATTATAACCAGTTGGATGTTCTCATGGCAGGCATTTTTTGCAGGTCTCCATAGGGTGGGTCGTATGTCTGTGTAAAAAGCAATCATACAAGTCAAAATGATCTTATTTTTTCTGCTTTCTATTTATTCATTTTCCTAGCACATTGACCTGCTTATAGGAGCAAACGGTTCATTCATGATAGCTATTGCGTACTTATTAGAGCAGATTCTCTGTCTGGTTGTACAACTTCCATTTATTACATTATCATAGGAAACATGTAAATTTGTCTGAAAGCAAATAGAGAAATTTGAATAGAAAAAAATGTCAATTTTATTTAGATCTTATTCTCGAACATGAATTTGATCTGTCCTAATCTACAGGGTCAATCCAAAGGGGCCTCTCATTTTAATGAGAAGTTGACAATGTTTGCCAAGGAAATTCAATAGCATGCTATCTTTGGATGGGAATGATGTTGCTGGTTGCAGACAGCGGCCTCTTCAAATATGAAGGTTTTCCAGACTTGTTTAGTCCTGTTTCCATTAATATACTATCTATTTCATATGCAATTGCTAAACTTTCACTATTGTTAGCAACAATGCTTTGCTCACAAATTTTATATGGACTGTCACTTCCTACTAAATATCCCTCCTCCCTTGCCAACGCCTGAAAATTTTCTAAAAAGATGTAGATTTCCTTTATCTGCCAATGAGATGTGTTTCCTGCTCCAAATCTATATATTCGTTTGTCAAGTTCAATTGTACTGTACCCCGGAACCTTCTTCAGACCCTTGCCTTCCATTACTGACCTCACCTTCCTACATGCACCCCAATACCCTTCTTCCGCATAGATATTAGATAGCAAGGTATAATATCCAGTATCATCTGTACTCATGTTCAACAGGTGTCCTTCGATGCTTTGGATTATGTCCATCCTCTGATGAATCCGGCACCCATTAAGAAAAGCACCCCAAATGGTAGCATCAGCAGGAAATGGCATGGAATCGATTGTTCCATAGGCTCCACTGAGATCACCAGCTCGACTCAATAGGTCTACCACACAAGCAAAGTGCTCTGTGCTTGGCTCAATACCAAAATTTCTCATTAAGTTAAAGTAGGACTTTCCTTCTTGCACGTATCCTGAATGACTACAAGCTGATAGAATGTTCATAAAGGTAATGTCATTTGGTTTTATTCCTAATTCTACCATTTGATTGAAATATGATATTGCGACATTTATGTGGCCATGCATCCCATATGCAGAAATCATGACACTCCATGACACCACACTCCTTTCTGACATGCCATCAAAAACTCTTTGGGCAGTCTGAAGATCACCACACTTTGCATACATGTCAATTAGAGCTGTATCAATATAAAGATCCTTCGTCATGCCACAAGCTATGACTTTGTGGTGGAGCCATTTTCCCTTTTCAAGATGTCCCAAGTGGGAGCAAGCCTGAATTGTCGTTAAAAAGGACACATCATTCATCTTGAAGGAGTTCAAATACATCTTATCAAAGAGTCTGATTGCCTGCAATGAATTACCATTCTGAGAAAATCCACAGATCATAGAATTCCAAGTTGTTACACTTTTTTGTTTGACCTTCTTGAAAATCAAGTATGCTGAATCCACACAACCACATTTGCAGTACATGTCAATCATTGAATTCAGGACAAAATCATCATCCAAAAAGTTCCTTTTAATGGCATGACCTTGTATTTGATGCCCAAGTTGCAATGAACCTAAATCTTTACAAGCTAGGAAAGAGATCGACAGGCTATATGCATCTGGTGTTAGTCCTTGTGTGCACATCTGCACAAACAATAACAATGCCTCTTTGAACAACCCTCGATGAGCATTAACTGACATAAGCATATTCCATGAGATGATACTTCTCTCTCCAACTGCATGAAGAACCTTCTCACCATAGGCCAAGTTACCACAGTCAACATAGAGTTCTATTAATGCTGGGCCTAGACAATCATCCTCGAGGTCCATATTTTTCCTAAATGCATAACAATGAACTGACTTCCCCTCTCGAAGCCAGCCTAACCCAGAACAAGAACCTAGAATACACATAATGGTGATCATACTCGGCTCCACTCTAGACTGCAGCATCCCAGCAAAAACTTTCAGCGCTTCTTTAAACTGAGCACTTCGATTATAGCATGAAATCATGGCTGTACACGAGTTCACACTTGGGTCAGCTACATTTTGAAAGATCCTCTTAGCACTCAACAAGTCATCACATTTACCATACGCTACAATAACAGAATTATCCAAAGAACCACGTGTTTCAATTCTCCTCCTCATTATGTAACCATGTACTGACCTAGCTAATCTCAACAAGCCCAGTTCACCACAGGCCTCAACAACACTAAGCATCGTCACCGAATCCAATTCAATACCTTCAGTTACCAATAACCGAAACATCTCCAGCCCTTTGCCGGCTTCCCCATTATCAATATAGCTCGAAATAATTGTGCTCCATGAAACCACGTCTCTCACAGACATTAAATCAAACATCTTGCTAGCATCATTCAAGCAACCCAATTCACCATACATACCGATAAGCGAGGTCTCAGTAACAACATCAGAATCAAAGCCACATTTAATCACCCGTCCATGGACCTTTCCACCAGCACCCAGATCGCCAAAACCAGCACACGCTCTCAAAACAGAAGGAAATACAAAGCTAGTAATTCGAGCCTCTGTATGGGATATCATATAGTTGTAAAGTGAAATGGCTTCTCCAAAGGAATTGGACCAGACATGGCACTTGATAAGAACAGCCCACATGAAAGAATCAGGGGTTTGGAAAGTTTTAAAGACAAGCTTAGAGGATTGGAGGGCACCCTTTTGTGCGTAGGACTCAATGAGCTTGGTCGAGGCTTGTGGGTCATTGTGGAGGCCAGTGACCAAGAGATGAGCATGGAGCTGTGTGAGTGACCTTAAGGCTGTGCAGCTCCTAAACAGGGGCATGTACAGCGTCATCGTCCTTCATTGGCAAGCAGCAAGTACCCCGCAGATTGCCGCCTGGTCTAATAATAATAATAATAATAAAAGAGCTCCCGTCTTTGTTTTGTTTTAACCTCCAAAAAGTTGGGAGATAATTGCTCCATCTTTCTTCTGTTCAATTGAATCGAGAATGCGGATTTCACTCTCAGCAACGTTAATTGGGTACCGCAATAAATACAAATCATTTATGAAACCGACCGAATGTAATTAATTCAATTAAAATGTTAATACTTGGGATGAACGCTTTAGCTGGTATTCTATAATAGCATAAATGACCAAGAGCAGTAAATTCTCCAGTTCAGTTTGTATCAGATTATGAATTCCCACAATTTGAATTACGCAACAATTCACAGTTGTAACCACATCATTAAATTCTAGCCATACCGTAAATTAGAAGTGTTAAGGGAATTCAAGAAAATAATTGTTTAAATAACAAATCAGTCATGAATTTTGGCAGACAGAGAAAACCATTACAACTCTCTTCTGTAATGAAAAGCCTGTTTCAGTTTTTCTTCATTTTTTTTGTCATAGCAATGACAAAAAAGCTTTTGAGTATGTTAAGTACATGTTTTATTTACGTAAATAACAGTGATGCAACAATGCGAGGAACACGCTGCCATGTTGCTTATGCATTTGGTAAAAGCTTAGAAGGTCCATTTTCCTGCAAAGCGAAAGGAAAATTTCATCAGAAAAAGGACTATCTATACAGAACTGCTGCAAAATTATTAGCTGCCACAATATTTTTCAGCTGCACAACGCACATGGACAATATCCCATGAGCTTGTTGTTTAAGAGTCAGCGCTTCTTATCCTCATCTGGTGGATCCATTCCCACTTCATGCCGAGGCCTATTGTATTTTTCGCGTAGTTGCTTGATCGGGATAAAGTCTCCCGCCGTATCCATCCCGTAAAATAAAAAGGATAGATAGGGATGATCGAATCTGCCCTGCAAGTGGTCAATTTGGATTAAGATAGAACATCGTGCCAAAGCTGGGGGCATACTTAATCAGCAATTAATTATTAAACTCACTTTATCTGGTTGATCAGGAGCTATCAAATTTTCCTCAGCAACTGCAACAAATGAACCACCGAAGAGCACATCGCTTTATTAACAACATGAAAATAAAGAAAACATTGAAAAGGAAGAAAATAAATTGTCTGTGCCAACGTGCAAAAGGTATCAATTACCATATGCGACCAGCAGTTCAGGATCTACATGGACATCGACCAAAACCTGAAAACATCCAGAATGCTTAATCAGCAATGTGCCTTCTGTTCTCGGGGCCAGCATACACAACAAATTGCAGATAATATACAGGGACTGCTGATCAGAGCAAGTACTTATTTAAATTAGCAAGGTAAAATGCAACATCACTCCAGTCCAAAATGACCTAACTGAACCATGCGCCCCAATCAGCACTCTTCAAGCTCTACAGTATGATCCTTTACAACACAACTAAATAATCAATTTTTCCATGCACAGCATTCATTAAAAACAATGTACCGACTTTTGTAGCATTAAATTCAACATATATTAAGCACTACCAGCCATGGAGCATAGAAATTAGTTACGTCCATCTTCCCACTACATAGGCCAAGAAGGCCCTTAAACTTCAAAAGTTTGCGTAAAGTAGAGCCAGAGTCATACACACAGTAAAGAGAGTAAGACAGCAAGGCCCATAAAAATCTTTTAGATCCATCATAATCAAAGTATATTGCCCTAAAAATATACTTGAAGACCAAATTGAGGAGGGCAGGCATACAGAAAAAGATCAACTAAACCTGATAAAATGGCTGATTGGAGCCTCGAGTCAACTTTTCGACCTGTGCAGTTTCCATCCATGTACTTGTCTCGCAACATATTGGATCCATTCCACACACCACAGCTTGATAGCCTGGGATCATAAAATGACTTTAAGTAATGCATGCAAGTTTAATCCACTGGATTTCTCAGGCCCCCACAGCAATATATATACAATTTCTACATACACTTTTTATTAGTCGGCCATTTAATTAAAAATTTCTTCTTAAAGCAAAAAGGAAGCAATCTTTGTCCGAAGATAATCATATCAAACATAATCACAACTGAAAGCACTAAGATTATTTGAAGAAGAAATATTCCACCAAAAGAAAAGATGGTTCAACCCTGGATGTTAAACAGTTGTTGATGTGAAGAAAGTTTTATCTTATTGAGAACTGAGCAGTATGAAGTCAGTTAAAAGGGCCAATTCTGCATTGGTTATTGGCTCATTGGAGTGCAAAAAGAGAATGAAACAGTAATTTTTTGCTCATGAAAATTGGACAAGAAAGGCAGTTGCACTTTGACTCTTGTTCTGTTCAAGTGTCAAAAGAATCTAGAAAGTAGTCCAATGTTACTAGCTTGGAAAACATCCAGAATCATTATATCCTGTGACTGAGATCTGCTCTCAAAGCTTGACTGGCCTTGAGGGAATCCATCTACATAGTCTACAAAATTCCAGGAACCAAGCTTATATACCAAAAATTTTGTGCCTCACTTTCTGTCCCAGCCGTAATGCATATTGTGCATTTTCATATGCCAAAGCTTTTGCTGAAGCAGCCAATGACTCAGCCTCCAGTTCAAAAATCTGGTCTCGCAGTTTAGATGCTGCAGCATAATTCTCATTCTTAATTGCATTTTGTAGGTCTGCCCTGTAAGGGGGAAAGCAGTAGGCTTATTCCATGTTGAATTTCGATAATATGAAGCCAAAGAATGCCCTTATTTCCCCAATTGATATGAAAACAAAGAATATAATTTCAGAAAAGGGGTTACATATGAATTTAAGCACAAAAGAATACAACAATGCCACAAGCCTCACCTTAGCCGTATGATACTTAAAGCTTTATCCTGAGCTTCACTCTTTGAGGATGATCCCCTTTTTGCCTCCTGCTGCTTGATGACCTCTGCTTCAACCTTCCAAGAAGAGAAATCATTCAACATGCAGCCAATTAATTCCATAATCTCTTTTTACCAAGCTAAATTATTCACATTGGCATGGGGCATGGATACTTAAAGGCGTGAGACAAACACCCCAAATGTTATGGTATCTATTACAACCTTAAGAGGTTACATGCCAACAATTTCAGTAGAACTTTTATCTTCTGTACACAGAAAGTTAATCATGTGAGAACCAAAGATGAACATTTTATGTGCAACAAAACAGGAATCCCAAAGAAAGTTTTTCCAAGCATGAAGAATGCATGTAAGAGCCATTGGAAACTAAATGTAACCTCAGTAAGCTTGCTCCGCAGTTGTTGTGCAATGTCGTACTGCTCCAGATTCAAAGCGTACTGCAACTCGAAAATATCCCAATCAACGAAAAGCTTGTCAAATAAAAAGAAATGAGAACAAGAGGGAAAAAAAAAAAAAAAAAAGCAAAACTCACTAATACCCAAAAACAGCCAGACAAACCTGAACTCGTGTCGCCAAGTCTAGCTGAAAAAAGAAAATAAGAATATCTTCATTAGCACTCTCACTACGTTCAGCACTTGCACCTAATTCCTGCTCACCTCCTTTGTTAAACAGCCATCCAACTTGAACCCTTAAACTTTTGCCTCCAAATAAATAGGGGTTAGCAACTAACTGCAGCTTCTGAAGACAATTAAAGCCAATGGCTACATGGGGTTTCCTTATTAACTTGAAATCCCTCTTCCATGAAGGGATTGACCCACAAATGACACAGTTCCCAGATGTGGACAGGGTGCTTAATGACAGACTCTGCACCATTTGCTGCCTGGCAATGAAATTACACTCTAGCTATTTAAATTAAAGAGCCCCTTTTTTGCATCTGCATTTAACAAAGAATAAATAAATAACAAAGGCAAAAAGTTTCAATCATTTAAAGTATTTTGAGTGAAGGAATTACTCTTGGAGGCGAGATTTGGCATGCAATTCCCAGCTCTATTATGAAAAAGAACAAAACTTTTCATCCTTCAGAAATCGCCTTAATCGAACAGGAATTTAGTACAACTGTAGAAAGGACTCACCGCGGAAAGGTTGACAGGAGGAGCCCCAGGAAACGCAATTCTACTTTGGTATTGAAGTTTACTTCCAGCTCAATAACCAGGGGATTTTCCTTCAGTGAGCTCTCTTGTACTCGAGGAGAACTTGCGGCTTATATTTTTTTTCATTTTCCAGCCATAAGAAATTAATATAATAAAGATATATTTTTTATTATTATTTTATATTTTTTATCTTTTCATTTGGTTATGTTTACCTTATTTTTCGGCTAAATTACATAATCGTCTCTGATTTATCATTTTAGTTTTCAAATTTTTATTATTTAATTTTAATTAAATCACTTAATATCATTTTTTTCCACTTTTAATCACTTAGTCAATAGTATTAAATAAAAAAATATAAAATTCTTCTCTTGAAAATGCAAGTTTGTGCAATTAAATCCTTTAAATTTACTTTTATTTAATTAAAACGTAAAATATTAAAATTATTTAGATTATTTGGAATTATATAGTAAAATAATAGTGGAAACAATTAAAAAAATAAAAAATTTCTAAGTTCACTAAAATATTAATAAAAAATGTGACCCTCTCCAAAACTTCAAAATCCTGAAAATAAAAAAACCAAGAGAAACAAATTATCAAAAATCTTTATGACTCCCCCGTATACATGGTCACATTTTTATTTTCTATTAATATTTAGTGAAATTTTTTATTTTTTTTATAATCATTATCATTACTATTGCATTGTATAATTTAGAATAATAGTAATTTTAGTATATTGAAATGTTAATTCAACAAAAACAAATATAATGAGTTTGGTTATATAAAAAATATATTCCTTAAAGATAAATTTGAATATATAATCAAGATATCCCAATCTTAATTGACAATAAAGAGTCAATTTAATGACCAAAGTATCGATAATTAAATTAAAATAAAATTTAAATTAAATAATTGAGTTTTAATAAATAAAAATTTAATTAAGTGATAAGTTAAATAATAAATATATAATTTATTTTTTTTCTTCTATTCTCTAAGTTAGACATGTAGATGAGTCTAAATTAGGTCAATCTAAGTTTTTGTTAAAATTTTTGAAAATTTAGTATAAGTCCAAATTCCAGTCTTCATTTAATTTAAAATTTTTTTTGAAACAAAAATACAATATTTTGAAATTTTTCAGAAGAAAAATAAAAAATTAATAATGTTTTTTCGTAGAATATAAAAAATCCCATATGCAAAGATATGAAAATAAAATAAAAATAAAATAAAAAAGGGTTATAAATAAATAAATTTTAAAATTTACATATTTTTATAAATTTAATACAATTTTAAAAAACAAAATATCTTCCATAATATTTTGTTGTTTTTTTTTTCAATCACAAATAGAATCAATCGGACTTTGTGATGAGCCAGACTGACGTGTAAAAAAGGCTGATGAGGACCAAAAAGACAAACACGTTGACTGTGATTGAGAGGTGGACCTTTAGGCCATATGGGCTACTCAAAATCAATTTACTATCTCTAGTTATCATATTTATCATAAACTAAAATTTTAAATGCACAAAAAAAAATGCAAAAAATTTTAAATTTTGCATTCAAAAATTGAAAAAAAAAAAAACTAGAAACTAGGATTGGATACAATTTAATCAGTCAAAACTAAATCAAAATCTCAAAACCATTTTCCTAACAAAAAAGATTGGATACAATTTTATTTTAGATGAATTGCATCTAACAATTTAACTGAGGTTTTAGGAATTCAAAGATAGTAAAAAAATCAAACTCAATGCTACTTAGTGATTGCATTGATTCAATATGAAGATTGATAAAGAAAGAAAAATGATATAGATTACAAACTTGCTTACCTACAAATATAAACGACTTAAGGTATATCAATCAATTTAATTATTATATAATTAAAAAATATATATACAAAAAATATTTGAAGCAGACTAAATCTAATTAACAAGTTAACATACCAAATAAATTTTTAAAAATAAAAATAATTACAAAACATTTTTAATATAATTAATCATATTCAATTAACAAGTTAATGTTATAGATGAATTTATAAAAACATAAAAATAACATAATTATAAAAATGCTCTTACATATCAATTAAAATTATTTTTTAGCCTAAAATTAAAAAAAGAAAATGCACACGTAAAATATGTAAATTAAGCAACATTGTAAAGAGGTCATTTGTAGACAGGTCCTGAGTTCAAACATTGTAATGAGGTTAAATGCAAAAATTTTGCACCAACGTGCAGATCAACATGGATTTCTTGCAACAAATATGAACTAACAGTGTCAACTTGTTTAGCCAGCCAGCATAGCAAATTCGGATGACAACAAAACTGGAATCTTGTACGATAATCATATTCTGTTCATGGGTGAAAGCCAAGATGGATTATACTTACATATGTAACTGAGGGTCCCGTCAAGCCTCGAACCCCTTGTATTATTGAGAATCACATGAGATAATACAAGAGAGGTCCCTTATTACCACCTCACAACCAATCACATTGTGTTCAAGAAACTAATTTAGAAAAAAGTGATACCACTTGTAGGCATTTTTAACTACAATCACAATTAAAATAACAGGAGAAAGAAAAAAATCAGAAACATTTTGTACACGAGCAACAGCAGATGATATAGCAACAAATGAAAGATCCTCTGCAGACTCACGTTGCGCTACCTTGCGGAACCATACCTTTTGATGACTATGGTTCAGTCATATGCATATTTTGTTCACCGGTCCACAACGAGACCCTTTGCCAACGTTCACTTCTAAATCATACCTGCATTGATCAGGTCAATAAGATTTGACCCTCTTACCTAATTATGAAGCCCAGAAACAAAAGAACGAATCATGGTTTGCGGACTTGCATTGCACTACCCCGTAGAACGGTATCTTTGATGTCTATGGCCGGTGGTACACGTATTTTGTTCTTGGATCCACAATGAGGCCCTTTCCGCCATTCACTTCCAAATCATGCCTGCATTAATCAAACCAATAAGATATCCAGCTCTTCTCCATTTCTGTCCCATCTTCGTGGAAGAGATGGGACATCCAGCAAGGTCCAAACCAAATAAATAATGATAAACCTAAATCAAGTTTTGCTAGTAAAGTTGCCTGGACACTAACTAAAGTATGTGCCTATAATATCCAAAAAGAGTGCATTAAAAAAGAAACCGGAAACTCAACTGGAAAACAAAGTCAGGAATGGTCAATTGCTCACGAGGGACATATCTAAAAAGCTGCAGAAGTCGATCAACATATACCACTTTCTTCCATGTCTGCAGATCCATTTTCGAAAATTAACGCACTAGAACATTATAATTGCATCAACTTGAAAAAAGAAACAAATTTGACCATACCGCATTATCAACAAATAACTGCAAAGCAAAAATTGTAGCCTTCAAGTGGAATGTTGGGTGAAGAACATATATTGCCTACATTGAGCAGATTATTAAGATTAAATAAAATGGAAAGAAAAATAAAATTTCTAAATACATATTTCCTACTTAGATAACAAATGTGCTGCATACATGCAAGTTTCGCTGGTGTTTGCGCCCAAGAATTTGTTGCAATCTTCTCATCCATCCCAAATCTGGCTGTCTGTCAATCACAGAAAAATATGCAGAGTGGGAACAATTGTAGTATTTCAAGAACAAGTTTCACACTAAAATTGGGAAACCTCGTAGATGCCAACAACACTTTCAACTAGGAAAAATCAAATTAGATGGAAAAAAATGGCACAGTAAGCAGTTCATTTGAGAAGAGTACAAAAATTAAAGCTCGTATTACTCTTGTGATGGACATTTAAATTCTGGTTGGATATTTTCTACCTTCCAGGCACCTCTGTCGGTCAAAATATAGTTACAAGCAAATTCTTTGATGCAATTTATAGACACCAAAGAAACATGATTAAAAGTCAGAACAAGACTTAAATTCTGAGAAGCACACTTCACATATTGGCCAACTTAAACAAAATAAATTCTCATCTTCTCCCCTCCTACTGGGTTATGAATAATAGCTATGCATCAAAGT
Organism: Ceriops tagal; assembly: GCA_021533255.1. Classification (NCBI taxonomy): domain Eukaryota; kingdom Viridiplantae; phylum Streptophyta; class Magnoliopsida; order Malpighiales; family Rhizophoraceae; genus Ceriops; species Ceriops tagal. The sequence goes on along the minus strand of CM038610.1, from coordinate 6,552,809 downwards.
AATCATATGACAAAACAAAGCAAGCAATTGCCAAGACGGTTGTTAAGAAGCTTAAAAAAATGTTTTCAAGAGAAACTTTGAAACAAAAAGGTTTTCAAGAGAATATTTCAGTCCAGTTGGCTTAAAAAAGCAAAATTTCTTTCTACCATTTCTGTTTCAATGGAAAACAAATGCAGGCTTACTGAAAAGAAGAGTCTAGGAGATACTAGCAAGTGGTTTTGCAAGAAACCAAGCACTTACAGCTGCAAAGATGCTGCAGAGTGGAAATACACAATTGTATAAGGTTTCTGTATCAAGGGCTCAAATTCCTGAAATTTAGTGATCAAGACAACACTTTTAGCACCAATCGAATTATCAGTTCTGAGCAAGAAAAATGTGAAAACCCTCTATCCTAAGGTAAAGAAAAGAGCAATAGAAAAAGGGTGAGTATTTTCAAAGTCAAAGAAGCATACAAAAATTATCTAATGAATCAAGCTACAACATAATCTTTCTAACACTAAATAGACAAAATCTGATTAAACAAAGGTGTCCCAATATACAAGACTCTCACAATGTGGGGTGTGAGGAATGGTCATATTTACATAGCCTTATCTCCATTTTTACATAAAGACTATTCCCATGACATGAACTTATGACCTCCAAGTCACAATGGAGTAATCTTACTGTTGTAATAAGGCTCACCTTCATGCAGAAGCTAATAAATAATAGAAAAATAAAGTTTATAATAACATAGTTACCTTTACCACATATAGCACAAATCGTTCAAGATCAAGACATCGCAGCAAAAAATGTGCTCCCACCACAACCATTACAGGGCGGCCCTCACTGTCCACACCACCACGGTAACTGCAGCAGAAAGGAAAGAGCTGCTTTCTTATATGTTATGGAGATCAACAATCTGAGCACATGTGACATTGATAAAAACTTAAAACACGTATAAAAGGATTATAGAGCCAAATATGAGAACCAAAAAGTCACATTCAGATTGGAATCAATATGAGTGTAACTTGTTATGTGGTTGGAAAAAATAATTTGCAGTGACAAGAAATCAACAAATGTCAGTATCTTTGATTAACAGATTCAAACTATGCATGACAGCAAAATCTGGACTTGAACACCAAGTAAAAGGAGGAAGAAACATGGTTATGTTCAAAAGGCAAAGGAAGAAGAAAAAGATAAGCAAATTAACTTACACAATTTTCATCTCTGCAATTTCAGAAAGATTAAGAGAATTTGCTTTTGTGAGGTATCTAGAATGAAGAGAGTATTCTTCAGCAGCAGATAATGGGGGACCACCAAGATCACCAAATCCAAGCATTTTAGCACAGTTCCATCGACTCCGTGCTTGAGCAGTTTTTTCCCATTGTTCCATGCGTCTCTGATCTGGATCCTTAATTAATGACATGAAGGCTGGATCCAAATATGAATCCAAATATGATGAATTCCTGTAAGGCAAACACTCACCCACTTGGGTCATTGATTGATTAATATTAATAGGGTAATAATATTTTTAGCAATCATGGACCATGAATCAATAGAACACCATAAAAGGCAAAATCAAGAACTGACACCTGCAAATGAAAGCCAGGAACAAGACAAATAGGCGGCTAAGTTGGCAATTCAAAACACAGGATAATTTTGCTTGGGCTTGCCATGCTCTCTAGCAACATATGCAACCCAAAACCATCCACACACAAGCAGAATTTAGATGGCAAAACATCATATAAAAACGTACACATCTTGATAATATGCATGCAAATGTTTATCATATCTAGATATAATGCAAGGGAGCAGGGTGTTTAATTATGTACCATAAATAAGTTAACTGACCTTCGTACCAAGCCAACATCGCTAACAGGAAGGTCCTCTGGAACTTGGACAGGTTTTGAAGAAGGTTTTTCAGGCAAAGGTTTAATCCTAATCTTGCGTTCATCAATTATAGTCTCACCGTTCTCATCCCCAACATCAGCAGGAAGCTTAGAGATGGCCACTTCCTCTTCATGTTTATCTCGAGGAAAGTAAAGTGGAAGCAGTCTACAAGGTAAAAGAAAATTGGATGATGACTACAGACTACAATGTCCCAATAAACAAAAGTTAAACCGGAAGAAAATAATGATGCCACATGAGGCATCAAATAATTAATCATTCTAATTAAACATTAACAAAATGACACAATTAGCATTTGAGGGAAGATGAAAAAGTGTTGATATAGGAATACCTTTTGTATATTTCAGTATCAATTGATGTTATGGTACAGAAAACAACAGCTTTGATTTTGTTCTTCTGCTTCTCCAGGAAGCGCCGAACAGTCCCTGAATAAAAGAGAACAAAAGATCACGAGTCCTGTCATGTTCCAAGCAGACTCACTTTCAGAACATAACCTGGCATTTAAATATGGCCAAATAAACTATGAGTTGACCTGTGATGTAAAGGGCATTGCCTTGTTTGTCAGTGCAATACGGTGTTTCCCTTATATTTTTAATTAAAGGGCAACACAATTTGAAAGAAATATCATTATCATTTATATGTATAAAATGTAAGAGAACTAACTAGCCGAACGATCTAGGAAAATTTCTCACTTATGGCAACATGTGCGGCTGGTTCCCGTGGATAGTTTTTAGCCTCAGTATATATACAGCCCGTAGCAATGCTGCATTCAAGCATGTCAACCAAAGGTTGATATTTTTCATAGAAATTGGAGAAGCAAAATAAAAATGAAGAAAAAAGAATAAATGAAACAGCAAGCCTCAGACCTGTGCAGCCCAATATCAATCAGAAGCTCAAGGCAAGACCGATAGCAATGGCTCAAAGCATTCTCTGCAGCAGTATGATATTTCACTGCATACTTGGGACCAACTGTATGGATAACTCTCCTAAAATAATCATGGGATCAAATCAGATTCAGTTATTGCAAAAAAAAGAAAAAAACATAAATGAGATGTGAAGCAATGAATAATTAGAATCAATTTGCAAAGAACAACACAACAAACATAGAGAAATCAGAGAATTCTGTTATAAACCAAGGTAGCAAACATTGAAAGTGCAAAGTGATGGATGTTTATTCCATACAGACTAAAAATTTCTTCACCCAAAAAGTTATTGTATCATCAATAACTAGCAAGGACATGAAGGATAAAGTGTGAGTTTTAGCGTTATCAAGTCATTTGGCTGATTTATAATGAACTGAAGAAATTTCCTACAATCGGGCATCACAGACTATCCAACCTAGCATAGCTCATGATATCTTATGTGATTTCAAGAATAAATGTGGATGGTACAAAATGATACAGATGCAATAACATGCCTCAATACAGGTAAAACACAAGATAACAGCTAGAATGTTTTCTCAATCATTCTCAGAGAAATGCCACGATTTTCCACAAGACAAATTGATGAATGCCCTGATTTGCAATGCAGAAAGTTGAAGATATGCCTGAATGGATTTATTCTCTAAATGAGTTTACCAATATACACACCTGGCTGGAAGTTCATATGCACTTGTAACTTTTGCCATCCCTGTTCGACATCCACCCTGTCAGATGACAAGCATTATGTCAGTACACTCCAGACATTGTTATCTCCATGGCTATACCATCAGACAAGCATTACAGGATGGTGCACCGATGCAACCAACATCCGCTGAACAAAGTCCCCAAGATGATGCCCTATTCAACCAAATTTTGAACGAAAAATTTTGATAAGGAACAATTAATGGTATACCAGTGTTGCACACTCTTCTGCTAGACCAGGTCCAGCTGCAGCATGCAGACCAGGACTGCTATGTACTTCGTCGAGGTTCTGCAATAAATTTACAAAAGAGAATATGAAAAGCCATGTAAACAACTCGGACATCCCAAGTATTAGTCCCATTTGGGAGAGCTAGAGAGCAATTTAAATGAAGAAGTCACAGAATTAAGCCCAAGCTAACTTCAACCAGAAAGGGAGACAAAAAGCTAAAAAGTCTTTGGCAGTGCAGTATTCGAGGCCTTCATACTAGAATGGCAGTTTGGCATTTCACCATACAAATATGGAAACCAAGTGTACAAAAGCACTGCTCACTTGGGGAAGAAGGTAAAATCTCAACAACATCACCAATGGCCATTACCATAGGCAAAACAGTTCATGTAGTTCACCAGATAATAAAAACATATTACTCGCCTCATTTGTAGAATTTACAACAGCGTCCACCTCAAGATTCCATGGGTTTCCCCTCCATAAATATATCTTCGAGTTGATTTCATGATCAACAGGAAACCTCGATGTCACCCCATTGCTACTGCTTCCCCCATCAGGAGGAGATGTTAGCGGATCAGGGAAATAAGGATTTAAAAAGGACGGGTCTTCAGTCTCATAACCAAATGCATATCTACTTTCTGCATCATTCCACAGTGGAACTTGATCCAATGTGACAACAGAGTCCCCATTATCAGTGGGTGATCCACCTCGGGTCGTAACGGCGGTAGGCACAGGTCGGTACATATCCTCCAACTTCGAGTTAGAACTTCAGCACCCTTGTTCTTGGGATGCTCTAGGCCACAAGTTGGAGACTTTCGAATGCAAATCACAAACCTCACGGGTTTCCTGCGAAGAGGGTATGAGAATCATACCATAAGTTACACACTTATAAAGATCCCCAATTACAAAATTAAAAAAAAATTAATAAATAAATATATATATATATATATATATATATATATGCAAGTTATTTCAATCACCACCATTTTCACCAGCATTCAGAAGTTGCCTACAATCATATACGACTATTTTTCCAAGAAAAGAATTTCCAAAAAAGAAAACAATATTTAAAATAATTATTTTAAGCCCGACAAAAGAGCGAGCGTGCAAACAACAAAGAAGTTCTAAACGCCTTTCGCCCCTTACTTCACCTCCATTTTCTCAGCAACCAAACAGATAAAAAGGAAAAATTTTCAACCTTCCGAACCCTAATTTTCGAATATCGATCCGGAAAATATAAAATGCAAAGAACAGAAAAAAAAAAAAAAGAAGAATCAATCTGAGAGATTAAAGAAGAGCGATTACCTGTGATTGCGAATGCGTAGATTTGGATATTAATTATTAAAAATTTAGTCGTTTTTTTATTATTTATTTAATTGCTAGCGTACGGAGACCTAAAAATATTACGAACGATCGTCGCTGGCCGACGATGAGCCTGCCATCTGCAAGCAAAGCTCATTTGGGCTGGCCAGAAACGATTTTCCAGATATTTTTTTTTTTACAAAAAAAGAAAAAGAAAGGAAAGAAAAAAAAAAAAAACTTTGGACGCTGAATTAAAATATCAAATCCACCCCCTCAAGTTTCACTTAATTCCGTTTGATACCCCATTTTATGTTTGCCACTTTGCCAAGGGGGAGAGAAGGACACGGTCACGGTCACGGTGTTAGTCATGGTTATGGTACCATTTCAAATTTAAATCAAACCGGAATTTATCTTAAAATATTTAAATTTTAAATAATTAAATTTTAAAAACAATTTAACATACGTAAATCTCATCTGGCCAGTCCCTTTTTTTGCTAGTTGTAAGTACATCTCATTTTATGCATCAATTTTATTTATTTATTTATTTAGATTAAAATTTTAATTTCAAAATTTTTAATTTTAGTATTTACGTCTAAATCTTTGAATTGATTTGCATTCGATCTGGGTTTTCTTTTGGTGATTTTTTTTTTATTAATTAACAAAGTTTCGTTTAGGTGGGTTTGCAATTCGGTGCGAACATGTGCACCATTGCAATCCCCATTGGATCGATTAAATTTTTTTAAATTTATTATGAAATAAATATATATATTTTTTGTCTTACTTAATAATTTTATCCATAAAAAATTATTAAATTCAGTAAATATTATTTAAAGAAGAAGAAGAAAAAAAAAAAAAAACAAACACAAGCTTATGATGCAATCAATACTTTTAGGATAAACTTACATTCAAAAGCACTTAGTAATTACAACATTATTGCATGTCATGATCAACAAGGAGGAAAGAAAATACCAAAAAACAGAAAACAGATTTATCAATGCTTCTTTAAAAATCCTTCAGCCATCTTGAGGTACTCGCCGTACCCACTTTCAGAAGGGTGATTCCCGGCAGCTGAATGTGACGACGAGTTGGTTGTTGGGCCGGTGGCTGAGTGGGCGTGGGCGGAGCTGCTGGTGGCCGGGGTGGAATGGGAAACATGGTAATGGTGAAGATAATCCTCAGCTTTTCCTAAGTACTTGCCAAAGCTCTTTTCCTCCAGCTTGCCATAGTGGGAGGCAGCTTCAAGAAGATTGCCTGCAGCACCAGCAACCCTCCCCTTGTCTACTTTCTCTGTTTCGTGGTGGAGAGCGGCTTTGGCTGCATCAGCCACCAGCTTGGCACTTGAGATGAGCTCGGAGGAAGATGGCTGGTTATGCTTGGTGGGTTTGTTGTTATGAGAAGATGAATCCATGAATATGCAATACGCCTCTACTAGCCTAGAGGGGGATTGATTGAAAAGAGGAGTGTATTGGACCAGATGTGTAGATTAGAGATACTATTCCTGAATTTTTCTACGGGTTGGGTGTATTGTATTATCGATGCAATAATTGAAGATGGGGATGGGATGATATTGTGGTTGTAGGTAGGTGTGGACATGAGTTGTTTAAAACAAGTGGACAATAGTCTTTGTGGTTGTGGCTTTGACCATTGGGTTGGGGCAGAACGCGGGGGGGGAGGAGTCATAATTGTTCAGCCCACGCTTACAGATAGCTTTCATTTTCAGCGTGTCCACCGCGTTGCGTGAACAAATTAAACGTTGAAGATAATAAATTTTGAATTCATCATCACTTCATAGCGAAGATTTTGAGTTGGGTATCGACTCGAATCAACTTTTTTGTTTTTTTTTTTTTTTTTGACTCTTTCGAAAATGTCCCTTGAAGCCATTGAAGACAGCTCCAAAATAAAATATCTATGGGTGGGGTTCATGTACATGGCCTACTGTGTTTATTGTTATCAAGAACAGGAATCTTACAATAACGGAAGTGGGTGGACATAGAGAAATGCAAGTTTAGATATTGTATTATTATAATTATGAATCATATATTTTAAAATTTTTAACCAACCATCGTAATTAATAATGAAATTATAATATTCAATTAATGCAATATTAGTAAATAACAATGCAAATCTTTGTTCCTCGTTTATTTGCTCGCGTCCATGCAATCTCAAAAGTTAGATTTGTCGGCAAACCACACGAAATGTTACACGTGGTCGACATCAGCTTCCACTGCTGCGTCTATATCTTCAATTATCCGGCGCTCCATCATCGAAGTGTCCTTTGAATGAACTCAGCCATTCTAAGGTCTCGTTTTGCAAGTATCCATGGACAAGCCCTCGGAGCAAAACCAAGCAACATCCACAGACCTCTTCTCAAGTGCCAAGTTGGTGGCTGCGGCAGCCCAAGCCTCACTGTCCCATGAAACAGACAAGGTTGACAGGGGCAAGGTTGCTGGTGCTGCAGCTGATCTTCTTGGAGCTGCCTCCCAATATGGCAAGCTGGATGAGAAGGGCCTGGGCGGTTATGTAGACAAGGCCGAGGACCATCTCCGCCAGTACAGCAGTTCCCATTCCACCACCACCACTGGTCCTAAACACTCGGAGGCTGACACAAAGCAATCACCACCATCGGATGCAAGTGGCGACGAAAAGAAATCTGAAGGTGGGGGTTATGGGGACTATCTCAAGATTGCTCAAGGGTTCATGAAGTAGCTTTAAAATATCTATCTTTAATTGGCAGTGTATTAATTTGCTGTTTTTTCCTTCCTCGGTTCCATTCTGTAACCTTTTTTTTTTTTTGTTCTTCTTCTTGCCCTTGTGACGTTTGTTGTGATAACTACGTTCAGGTTAAGTGCTTACTTAAATCTGGAGCTATTTAATGTTTGTGTTTAATACATTTAGTACTGGATCATATCATAACTCGCAATCCAATCCACGTGGTCTTGAACTTGTTTATAGTAAATGGTATTGTGTTGTATTGGTTATAAATTTTTTAGCAAAAATTTTTAATTTGACTCATCTGAAATTAGAAAAAAAAAAGATATTGTTTCTGTAATTAGCAGCTAGAAAAAAAAAAATTTCGTTCCCTACTTCATTTCCTTGCCCTTGGTGCCACTTGTTGTCGTCCCGGCTCGTTTGCAATGGGAATATCAATCTAATTGCCTGGCAAGAATTTCTCTCTTCTCTGGATGGTTGAAAGATTGAATGGAGATCGAGCGAAATTTGGGTCCCGTCTTGTTTGGGATAATGAAGGGAGGGTTGGCCTAACAGTGACCGTGATCACGGGTTTAAGCAGTGAAAACACTTCCTTTCCGAGAACATCTTTGTGAGAACAAGGATAAAGTTGGGTACATCACAGTAATTTGGTTGCCAGAGATCAAACCGGAAACTGGGGCGTCAGGAGGATCTGGTTGACAATGATTATGGTGATAGCAGGAATACAGAGGAGGCAGCAGCAGCAGACTTTTTACCTGCACAATTATCTGGACTTTTTTCATTAATTTCTCATTGAAATTCTCATTTCTCATCGAGTTTCTTCTCGTTCTATTTCTTGCAAATCTTGTCAGTGCCGTTATCTTGCTTCTTGACTTTGGTGGTTACTGTCAAGTTTGCCATGCCGTCCTTCTTGGTGCTTTACCTGCCCTACCTTGGCTAGGCTTGAGAGGAAAACAATTTCTTGATATTTCTCGGCGTTCATTTCTGCCAAGCCGAGATCTTTGTGGGTGCCCACAGTGGAAATGATTGTCTGCGTCAAACGGTCGATCACCTGCTTAACAGAACTTCATAGCTTGGAAGGTTTTTTTATGCTGGTTTAATTGTCTTGTGTTGTCTGAAATTATTTTTCTGTTATTTTTTCATGCTTTTGGTAGCAGGGCAATCAGATTTCTCGATTTTTCATAAATTGTTTCTATTTTTTTTTTTCAATAGATTGCATTTCTGGATTGGCTGATTTGCACTGTTATTGCTTCAGATATGATGAGAGGATTCTCCCCTCTTTGGCCCTCCTGTTTCTCTCCCCGTCTCTTTGCTCCCTGACAATCTGAATCTTTTAGAAGAATAGTAACTGTATCTTGTTACAATTTGACAAGTGCAATTAGCTTGAATTATCTATTTTACCTGTTTCAGCCGCTACTAATGAGTCACCTCATTTATGTCCCCAATCAGCTCAGTGAAAGCTTCCACAGGGACATCACAGAAAAAAACTAAACAAAGATGTTGGAATAATTTTAGTTGCAAATTTGGGTAGCAGTTATTGCCCTTGTGCTATTTTTATTGAATTTTGAGTGAAAGATGCATATTTTTCTAACCATTTATTTGGATAAACAGGGAAAAAGAACCAGGTACTTAGGTTGAAGTTTAATTTTTCATTATGGTTCAACTAAATTTGGGTGAAAATTCTCTTGATTGGCTCGTGTCTCTGTTCTTGTATGTTATGCACAATTGTGTGGAGAAAAGGGTTTATGAAGGAAAAGACAATCACTTGCACGAGGAGTCTCTCGGTAAAAGTCCATACTAAGTTGAACTGCCAGAGGGAGTTATCCGTGATGTGTTAAGTTTATTACTTCTCTTTTCATTCGTGTGCATTTTTCTCCTTCATTCATATACAAATCTGGTCTAGAAAAGAAAGAACAACTTCCCACTTGTCACCACTTTTCCATACTGTCTACTCTCTATGATTTATGTATATAGTTGTGCAGCAAATGACATGTCAGTCTTTTCTAATTACACAAGTTTTCTGCTCTCTCTGAGCAGGGAAGACAAGAAGATTAGTAAACTTAGAAGCAGAAACAAGTCTTTGGAATTTTTCCTGTTTCTCTTATTGTATTTGCCTTTTCTTTTGCCTTGAGCTCTTCCTTTCTCCTTCTCTCTGCTGCCTTGACTTTTGCTCGTTCTGCAATCTGGTCAATATCATCCATCTCACTGCGGAATTTTTCTGAGGCTCTTAGCTTTATCTGCTCCCGTTCACCCTGTATATCCAGCAAGTGAAACATCAGTTCCTAAGACTCAAATTTACTCATAATACAGTAAAGGTAGATGAAGCAAACCTCTACTCTCTCTAGTCGACGTCTGGCCTTTTCCTTTTTCTTGTTCTCCCATGAAAGTATTCCAGCAATCAAAACTTCATACCTGAGATCCCATTTGTTATTGGAAGAATGACAAAATGCTAGTGGCTCTTGTTGTTAGATGGGTCCTGGTTGAATGGATAAGTACCTTTTTTTTATCTTAGCGAACTCATCTTTTTGCCAAGCATCTGCCTTTGAATCCTCATGTCCAGGTCTTGGTAGCCAAGGGCTTGTTGTGAACCGCTGGTCGGGTTTTTGTGATGCTGTCTCAGTTTTGGTGGTATCCCCGGGAGTTTTCGGCTTCCCAGCTTCGAATTTTCGGTCATTCTTTAATGGCTCCTTGGCTAAAGTTGGAACTTTTTCCTTTGACGGAGTGGGCTTCTCATTGAAAGTTGGAATCCTTTTCGGTAATGGAGCAGGTCCTTTATCAGTCAATTTCTTTTTCAGTGATGGAGCAGGACCAAAGGCCTTTATAGTCGTTTCATCTGCAACAGCAGTTCCTGGCACCTCACCATCAGCACTATCAAGACTTCTCGTTGAACCTTCACCTGACCAGCCGTGCAGAAGTTATTGTTCAAGAAACTATAATTAACTCATTCTGCGACAGAGTTTCTACAAATTCCCTTCTATGGCACCAGATTCAGTGATTGACCTGTCATGGTTTTCTTTTTGCTCTTGAGCTGGGTCAAAGGATGTTCAGGTCCCTTGCTTACTTGTTTCTGCTTTGGGATTGTTGACTCTTCCAGTGATCCAATGACAAATGCGGCAGCTGCCACTGCGACTGCTTGTTCTCCAATAGAATCATCAGCTTGACTCATTTGTCTAGAAAACTGCCTCCTGAACCAGTTCTGGGGCCTCCTCCTTTCTGCAAAATCCACTAATGGAAAAAAGATCTACCTTTAGTTGCTTCATCCATGCTTTGTTAGCCTTTTCCATCGAGAGAATGTCAAATATTAAAAGTTGTGAATACGTTGAGAAGCGGTTGGCTCTGAACATATTTAGGGAAAGTGTAAAAACCTTGAGTGCCACCTCCTTTGAAAGATGCAGTTTTGTGCGCTGGAATTCTTCTTTCTCTAGTAAATTCAGGCCGCTCTACGTTATCCTGTCCAGAAAATCTCTCCCTGGCAGAGGCGATTGATCAATACGGCATTTTGTAGGAACTTTCAAACCTTAAAAAATGATAAAATTGTCACGTTTACCTGGTTTGCTCGATCCAAGTCTTCATTGCTTGAGTGAAACCCCAATTCTTGAAATTTTTGCTTCTTGAAAAATGGCCACAGATGGATATTGCTGCGCCTATTTGAAGGTTTAGTCTAGGAAAAGAAAAGGATAGTTGATTATAGGTTGTGAATAGGGTGGAGGTAAAGGAAGGGTCTGTATGCTTTGCATGCAAAGCTTGGTTTGGAAATCAAAGCCCGCTTTTCTCAAGTAAGGTATACTTGATGCATAATCCTCAATTAAAGGTCGCCTTTTCATCACTTCGCATATGTCTTTTTTTCTTGAAGAAAGTAGATAAGATTCTTTTATTTTCTACCGTCCCTGAATCCTTCTACATGTTACTTTTGTTGCCACAGACACAGTTCTAACTTTCGAATCAAACACGATTCACAATACTATCAATGAAAATAACCCAAATAAAAATGAGTACACGAACAATTTTAAGCTAAAAAAATTCCTTGTGAACAAAAAAATTATTCCCAATGATAAAACTTAATCGATTGCTTCAAAATGAAATCTAATCAGTGATAGACAATGGCCTTAAACTCTAAGCACAGGCGGGAGCCTTGATGTCTTTAATGGTAACAAAAACGATAGAATCAGCAGCAACCCTGATTGGAGAGGAGGCGTCTGCCAACTTCGGATTCATTGCAGGAATGTCAGATGAATTTGTAAGTTTTAATGGAGTTCCATTCAGCAGAATCACATCACTTTGAATATTGCCGTCTTGGGGGGTCAAATGATACTCTGCCCTTGGTTCTTTACCTCCATAAGTGCTTGCCATCATCTCCTCGTTGTTTCCATAGAAATTTGCATCGTTGATCACCGAAACATCGAAGGATGTAGAGTTTGACATGTTAATGAAAAGTAGAGTAATGCCAGGCTGCAATAAACCAGTGCAGAATATGCTCAAACGTGAAAGAAACGCGTGGGTGGAATCAGACACTTTTCAAGGAATTCATTCGCCTAAGTTGCTTTAGACTACCAATTATACTTGCAGCGGTAACTTACTTTTTTCCTTGAACAATGAGTATATGCTCTCAAATATGGAGAACCATCAGAAATTGTACCCAACACTTTCCTTCCCATCAGGCGATGCCACAAGAGTGCACTGCCAAAGGCAAATGAAACAATGCGAAAAAATGATGTATTAATAAATAGTTAAAAAAAAATATGATGAGGGAATAAATCAGTAAAACTCATGGCAAATTCTCACCCATAATAATCCGGGTTGGGAATGAATGTTGTGGTGTTAAGAAGAGCGTAGTTTCCCCCAATAAGAGCTTGCCTGCAGTACACCTTGTGGTTGAATGTTGCTGCCATGCCCAATTGGTCCAAATACCTGTTTCATTAAAATTCAACCAGGGCAGAAGGGTTGATCAACAAGGTTCCTAGAATGTGTAAGCATGTACGAAATAAAAATGATGAATTTTATTTGCTATCAAACATTTTACACTTAAAAAAGAGGGAGTAGTCGGAATAGTTAGATGCGTGCACCAGTTCAGTTCTATGATTTTTAAATCATAATAGAGTAGTCTAATGTTATAACAAGGCTCGCCCTCATCCATTTCAGAATCTAATTTCTGATTTAACAAGAAATAAAGTGGGAATTCTTATGGCCAGGCTAACTTCAATATGACGCCCACACATCAACTTTAAATTTAAGGCTTTCAACTTTAACTCGAAAAAGAGGACAACGAAATCGAACCAAACAATAGTGTAACAAGCAAATAAATATACGATGTCCTTCTTTACCAAAATCCATTAGCAAAGGTATGTGACACATCTTTGCTACCACTGTTGTAAGCACCACCAGCTTCCCCGACCCAAGCTTGTGACCATGGCCCAAATTTGTTGATGACGGATTCCAGGTCCTTGAATGTCTGCGCTGATTGGCTCAAGAAATATGGATCCTGAACCCTGTTGATGATGTTAGGATCAACACCTACATGCACCAACAATATAAGTTAATACATCTATGATAATAATAATAGTGATGATGATGATTTTACAGCAACACATTGTAAAAATAATGAGGTTGATTTCATGCCTGCACCAAGATTGTAGACGTGGTGGGTTACTCCATCGACAACATCTTGTCCTGTTTTTTCTAGGTAGGTGGAGAACCATTTCTTGTCAAAAAAGCCTGCGGGACCCAAAACTTTTGGTCGTGTGGTGGGATCTGGGTATAGTGATGCCACGAGTTGTTTAAGAGCAATGGTGTCTTTAGCGTATTGTTCAACATCCACTCTTGCAGATACCCCAGTGTCGCACAATTCATTCCCTGACAATGACGACAACGATGTCTTTCAAGTTATGATTACTTGTAACGATGAAGAACATAAACTACATCTTTAGTAAAATATGTGTTTGCAATGAATCTGGAACAAATTCATCTAGTTCATAGGAGTCAAAGTGAATTTACCAAATTCATAGGAGTCAATCTTGTGCCCCTTTGAGACGGTGTACGCCATGAGATCTTGTGCATTTTGAGACCACCAGTCACCCACGTAGAGAGTACCTCCTTGACTAGGCTTTTTCCTCCCGATCAAAGCGTTCAGGCCTAAAGTAACTTTAGCACTACAATAAAAAAAACCAAAAAAAAAAAAAAAAATCCAAGTCCTTTTTCTTTTTCAGACAATTTTTTAAAATAAATTAACTTGAAAAACAAAGAATTCACAACGAAAAAACAACTCACTTTGTTTTGTTGAAAAAGTGATTAAGCTGATCCCATCTATCCATGTGAAGAGAACCTTTGCTGAAACCAAACAAGCGATTACTTTGTTTCTTAAAATGCGGGAATTTCTTGATTGAATGGCCAACTTGGTAGAGAACTCGATCTTGCAAAGAACCTCCAATTCTGATTCTCAGATCATTGAACGCTGAGAATACCAACAAAATAAACACTAGAGTAACGAACAAGACAATGAATTTCAAAACGAAATCCCATGCATAAATTTCGTAACGAGTCTAAGGAATTTAATAAAATAATGAATACTTTAGCCTCTATGCAAGTCAAGACGAAAAAGAAAAAGCTTGTACCCTTAATAGCATTTGCCAAAATGTTGTTATCCAGGTCCTGGAAAGCACAAAAGCAGTATCAATACGCATGTAACAAACTGGAAGATCACAGTTGATGATATGATAATCATTACCAGATTGAGGATGCCCGCTTGGCCCCATGGACACTGTCCATAATCACATTTATTGTGAGGCCACCAATCTAAGGTTGCACACACAAAATTATCATCTGTGCTAGCGATGGAGGTTTCTGATTTCACCGTTATTTTCACATCATCACAGCCAATAACAGAAAAGCAATAAAAGAACAAAAGGCAAGCCAATGTAACTTTAGATGCATCCATTGTTGTCACCTAAAATCGTTCGTTGTTGTTGGTCAGTGACGCATATATAGTAAGAGTTCCGTCGGACTGAAGAGATTTTTTTTCAGTTTAAGTTGTTGAGATAAGATATTAACAAAACTATCCTATCTAATTCGAGATAATGTGAATGTGGAATATCAACATTATCTATAAATAAAAAATAAAAAAGAATCCGTTTTGCCCTGTACAAATTAAAAACTAAGGCAATTGTATGAACAACTTGTTCTTCACTAGGTCTTCCTTAGCCTACGTACCCCATGACTGCCTAACTCCTAGAGTCCACTTGGCCCGTATCAACCTGGTGCTGTACAGCTCCCATCTTACTTCTTTTTCCTTTAAAATCCGTTTGCATGTGAAATTTTTTGGGCATACGTCTTCGTGAAATCAAATCAGGAGGAAAATTTCGGTGCATTCGATCGTTCTCTCAAACCCTAACTCTAAACAAATTAATTATGTTGTAATGACCCACCATAAGATTACTTGCGTCTGTCAGTCCTCAGGTCATGGAGCAATTTTGACTTCGAAGACTCTTTGTGTTATCTTTACATTTTTCACATTTTCTCCTTTTGTTGATAAATGGTTAGGGAGAGTTGTAAACTTTAGAACACTTTGGGGTAACTTTGCCCAAGTTTTTTCCATGGGGGATGGATTGTTTTGCACGATATCACTGGTCCCAAATAGATTTAGATTTTTAAGATGTTTCATTAAAACTTTGGATTTTAAATTATTTAAACTATTTCATGTCGATGTTTTTCATTGTACATACAGTAATATCATTGCAATCATTCGTAAAGTAAATGTGATTCCAATAAAAAAAATTTTGGAGCTAAATATTCACTAGCAGTTGATCATAACGGAAGATAGTAATATGCTTTTTTGTTTTTGTTTTTGTTTTTTTTTTTATTTGAAAGACTTCAGAGGGCAAAGAGTCTTCATTCTCGACAAGTTTCCAAGCCCGCAAAATCACGAAAACCAATGCCCCCAAGTGACTTGGATGACGAAAATTTGTTCCGCGAGGACTAATGGATTTTCCGTGATTCGTTGGAGCTACCTCACCAGAATCTGTTGACAAGCAAAGCCAATTCCGCAAAAATATTTTGCAGGAGGAGGAAATAATTTGTTGTGTAAGTCGGAATAACTTGGATAATTGCTTTGGTTAAGACTTGCTCGCCAACTTCATAAAGAAAAGACGCATTTTATCCACTTCATTTTCTTCGACTCAAACTCAAAGACCTTTTTCTTAGAATAGTTAATCTAAATTAGTAAGCCAAAATATTTCTGGCGCCTGCGTCAATGATCAAACTGAAGACCCTTTTCTTAGAATCGCTGATTAGCATCGATAAGCCAAGGTATTTCTAGGGACACTGAGTTGATGTGACTCCCACACAAATTTTTTTTTTTTTGTTGCAATTCTAACATCTTCGTGCACATTACAATTGAATAAGAGCTTAGTTCTCTACGAGTTTATCTTCTCTACTGAAGCTTTTTCATAACGAGAAAGGATGTTCTTGAATTGCTGGCATTTGGAAATAGTTGTTTTGGTGAATGTAAGAGGTTGTCATTGGCGAGAAAAAAGGATGGGAGATGACTAGTCCCCCGGCTTGCTAATACCCAGGCCGTGCATGTCTCCTTGTGTAGCAGCACTAGACGTGGGTAAAGAACGGCCCTCAGCGCCAAGGAAACATGGACACAGTGACCACGGGTCACTTAGCCGTAAATTTCGTGAAGAGAAACTACTTATTATGTTCTAATCATATTAATTTTTAAATATTTATATAGTTATTAATTTTACGAATGATATCATATATTTTTTTATAAAAAAAATTATTGTTTCATAATGTGTAAGTATTTCTTGAATTAATATTGATTGAAAATAGATAAAATATTTTCTTATAATTACTTTAAAATAATAAATCTTTTATTAATCACTTAATTATTTTTATATAAGTCATAATATATTCAATCATGAATGATTCTTAATTAGGACAACATAAAATTGAAATCAAAATGCACTAATTTTTATATCAAATCAAAATATACTAATTTTTATACAAGATATTTTAGTTATTTTGAATCTAAAAATTACTTATATAATTATCATATGATAAATTTCACAAATACATACAAAAAAAAATATTCCTAGAAAGAATGTTCATAGCAAGTCAATGCAATGAATTTGTTCAATTAATAAACATTAAAATATTTGTTTCGGTCTATAAGACTGATTGATTTTCTTATAAAAAAAAGAAACATAACATTTGTCAATTTTATGGTCCCATTAATATTTTATCTTGATAATATATCAACTAAAAATATTTAGGACTCATATATTGGTGAAATAAGTATTTAATAATTATTTCCTTATTATAATTATTTGTGTAAAATATATTTATTTCATTAACTTTTTTTTTAAGTTCATCCATGACCATTCCTGTATATAAATAATATTAAAAATAAAAAAAATAACTTTAATTGGTTAATAATATACATAAAATATCAAATATGTATTCAAAGTAATAACTAAGCTAACATTAAGTTCGTTATTCATGGATAATAAGTCGCTGGAAAGTTTGAAACAATATTTATCCGATGACAATAATTCATCATACAATACCCAGTACCCATTGGAGGTTTAGCACGCTTGTTTTGTAATTCTCTCGTAAACCAAGTAACAATTATTTACATAAATTTGCAGGTTTAGTACTCATCTTGCGAATGGTAATAGATTTTTCAAGCTAATGTGGACAAATCTAGTTTAACAATATTGAAACACAAAAAGAAAAAGTTCTTAGTGCAACTCTACTCCCCTTTTCAATGAATTCCACAGGGAGTTGGAAAGAATAGCATTAGCCAATCATTAACAGCAAAAGAATTTAGGTAACTCCGGGCTGTGATTTCTTCCGGATTGGCACTAAGAACTGCGCGTCTATGCAACACACAAAGGCTCTTTGAATCTTTGTCTCAATGATTTTCTAATGCAACCCCAGCTTGGGTACATGTCTTTGGTTCTGTTAAAACAACGCCTTGAACATGTGGTGCACTCAAGAGAGTTTGGCTGTTCCCAAACTTGGCCGAAAGAGGGAGGACAAACCCATGAAAGCAACGTCCATGCACGAGAATTTGTCTGCCTTCACCAGATTTGGGAAGCAGTATCCTCCTTGCGAGGCAATGTAAACATTTTGCTGACAAAGTCAATGGACCACACGTGGTAGCGCTTAAATTTTTTTTTTCTACAATAAAAAAAAAATATGTATAGTAAACATATTAACAATTGCACTTATAAATTGAGGCTAATGTTTTTTTTTTTAAAACTTTTTTCACAAAAAACAAAAAAAAAATCATCACCTAAACTTTGTTGGATTTAAATGCATTTCTCTATGTGTATTAATGAATTTAGAATAAATATTACACTTTGAATATAAAATTTTATTAAAAAGTAGATATTAATAAAATACTTAAATCTAAACAATAATGAAAATACTTATATCTGAATTTAAAATAGAACAACGTTCTTCTTGCTTAAAATATATTGATCCCAAAATCAAAGTAATCTAACATGAAATACGCTAAAATTGCTTAAAATAGGGTTGATCATATATGCACACAAAAATGTTAACCGTAGAAAGTACATTTGCAATTGGTGAGGAAAGAGGTGAAGGGAGCCTTCCAAAACGCAAGGCAGGACTTTATATTCATACATATGCTCATACTACTCATTGATACAATTCAACAATATCTACATGAAGGTGATAAACATTACACAGACCCACACGACGGTACAAGACGGCTATTTTGCCCTCACAATGGAGCTGACTTTTGGCCCAACATATTATTCTCTTAGGACTGGCTTCAAAATTAATGAAAATCATGGGTTTCTCTTGAACTCCATCTCCTCACCAAAAGCAAAAGTTACAGCACCAGTAAAATGTAATGCAGAAAAATATACCCCCACTAGACTAATAAGCCCTTTCCGTGCTTGTTTAAGATGCTTTTACAAAATTTGTTACCCTTTTCATGTTACAGATGGTAACTCTATCATCTTAATAGCAACAAATAACTAATCAAAAACAAGAATTGACATGGCAATGTCTTCTAAATATCACAAGCTATAAAAGACTGCAGAAAAGGAAAAGATATAAAAGAAGGAAGCAGTAAATTATAAGCTATCACTGGCAAACCAGGACGGTTTCTCTACTGCAGCTGCCATTACTGTCAATGTATCTCCTTCAGGCTTCCAATATAGACGATAAAAAAAAAAAAAAGGCTGAAAACGGCTGCACAGAATCAGGGAAAGATTCCAGGCAATGTCTGTAGGAAAAAACACGGATAGACTTTGACCAAAGTATAGGAATTGGGCTATATTTGGCACGGGTAATTGCTGGTTTATGTGTAAATAGTTGAAGAAAAGGCAGGAACTCTTTAGTTGTGAAGAGGGTTAGGCACAGAAGGGACTAATCGCTTCTGCACCCCGTATCTTGAATCAATCTGATGATCATCACCAGTTGGTGACAATATCATTGATGGTAGTAATGGCTGTGCCCTGACCCTGAAACGCTGCTGTTGGTTCATCTTTTGAAACTGAACGCATGGGTACTGCGACGTCTTGCGAGGAAAAGAACTGCAAGATTGGCGCTGATTGGTGGTTTTGTAGTAGTGGTAGTGGTGGTGATTGCGGTGGTTTCTTGAAGAGACCGCATCGAGTGAAGAAGGATTTGAGAGTCTGGCCAATGATGATGATGAAGTGATATGGAAGAGAAAGATTAAGATCAAGATCAAGAAAAAAGGGTTACAAGACATGGTGGGAATTGAGGGAGAACCAATATCAATGGTTGAGAGAGGAAGATTGTTGAAGAAATGGTGCTATAGTAGACAGAAGTTTTTGGAGGAAATTGCGGAGAGGCTAGAGGGCTCTGAGGGGAGGAAAGATAGCGAGAGAAGAGGGTGTGTTATTGTGTTTAATGAAAGGCAAGAGACCCATGAACGAATATAATTTTGTCGAGAAGCACGAGAGGACACCCTTTTAAAGGAAGTCGGCAATCATCCCTCTTCTCTAAGTCATCCAATAAGTCACGAATATTTGTGGTCTTGAGTTTATTTATTTTTCATTTTTTTATGAGAAGCAATAAGTTATCCTTATTCAACTAGGAAGATTTTCATACATTAGCATCAATCAGGTCAAAAACAAGCCTGTAGTTGGCTCTACTCCAAACAAAATTTCTAGCAATATGTAGAGATTCTTAGGATAGATAATGTGCTACCAGGTTAATTTGTCTGCTTATGTGATGCATAGAGAAATAATAAAAAAGGACGTAACGGTTCTTATATCCTCTGTTTGTTGTATTACACTGGAAGTCTCACCCAGAGGTGACAAGATTGCTTTTACGGCAAGAGGATTGTCCGTCTTGAGGCAGTGCCATGAGCTTTGCTTGTTGGACGACACACTTAATAGCAAGAATCTCAGCAATTTCTGGTATGAATGACCTAGTTAAGGTTATGTTGGTGACCGGAATGGCTTGCCCTATGGAGTTTTGAAACACCATTCCCAGCCCTGTCTTGCCAGTTGTATAGCGACATCAGTATTAATTTAATAATTTCAGACGTTGATGGCACCCAATGGAGTATGGAGTATATGACCTTTGTGGTAGTAGCGTCCTTGTTGATGGCACCCAATGGGGTATATCACCTTTGTGGCTGTAGCGTCCCCGTCTGTCTTGAGTTTTATAAAATTGCCATGGAGGTTTATAGCCACTTCAATGAATTGCCCAGGGTCAATGGTTTTTCCTTCCATGACCTCTTTGTTCCTAAAGAACCTGTTTGACCAAGCCACCATTGTCGCTGTTTCGTCAACTCCATGCTTTGCATCTTGAGTAAATGCATTGAAACAATCCATGAAACTCAGAGAGACCATTTCTCGTGTACAATGACTAAGAGGGCTTAGCAGCCATATACTAGCCACGCTTGGAGAAGTGCGTGTGGTATAGTTTCGCTGACCTCATTACACCGATGGTGAGAAACGGGGTATGTGAAGAAAAGAAAATTGAGGACATAAGGAAAGGAAATAAGAATTAATCACTTTAATAAAATTAATTTTTAATAATTGTTTTGAACAAATTAACTTTTAAATAATTTAAAAAAATTGAAAAAGTTTTTATTACTTGGAATTATAAGTCATAAATTT
This sequence comes from Ceriops tagal, assembly GCA_021533255.1. NCBI lineage: Eukaryota > Viridiplantae > Streptophyta > Magnoliopsida > Malpighiales > Rhizophoraceae > Ceriops > Ceriops tagal. The sequence continues at coordinate 6,531,936 of CM038610.1, read as the reverse complement.
TATATGTAAATATAGTATTTAATTTTCTTTGAATACATAATTAATAAATTTATACAAAATAAAAAAATCTTATTATGTAAATTAAAAAATTTATTATATAAATTAAGAAATCTCATTATTCTCTCATTCTTTAAAGTAACCTTGTCCTTAAAGATGAATAATAATGAATTATGAAAATTATTTCATAAAAAGGTGATAGAACTCCCAAGTTGCTTTCTTAATACGAAGAGTAGATCATTAAATAAGAATTTAAGTAACAGCTCTATTTTCATATTTGATGATTTGTTAGTCCAAGATGACCTGAACCTTAACCTCTTTTGTAGGAGTAATGTCAAGTAGCCAATTTTGTGCAATTATATGCTCTTTAATTTTCTCTTTAGATAAAAGATATAAAAGAAAAGATGTATTTTGGACTCTATTAGTAAGTCTAAACGATAAGCAACTAGACCAATGAGTTTAATGACTGAACAGCCTAAAGAAATAGGAAAATAATTTCATTAATGAGTGAACATAACAGATAACTGTGAAGTCTGAGATAGACTCAATTTCCTATGGCAAACTCAAGTTCAAAGTGATGTGTGTCACTATGCTTCTTCATTTGAACTTGGGCTATGACAAGATTATCTTTGAGAAGCCAAAACAACTTGTCTTAATCTTGTAAGTCTTTATCAACTTGATCTACATGAGAAGATCTAGTTATATACCTTGTAAGGGTCAGTAAAGCTCGATTATAAATAACCTCAAATATGAACATTTTGGTTGAAGAATGATAAGTGGTATTGCACCCTTACTTCACCTAGTTCTTTAACTTGCCACTCACAAAATGACAAAGGTATTTCTCCAAACACTTATTAATGACTTCAATCTGTCTATCCATTTGTAAGTGGTAAGCAGTGCTCATATTTAGTTGTGTTCCTTACAAATAAAATAGTTCCTTCCAAAAATTACTAATGAAGGTTATCTCGGTCATTAACAATGAATTTAGGAACATTGTATAACTTCACAATATTTTCAGTGAAAACTCGAGCAACAATAGTAACAATATAAAGATGGTTGATATAAAAAAAATGAACGTATTTAGTTAATTGATCTACAACAACAAGAATAGTTGCTTTACCTTGGGACAATGGAAGTTTCTCAATAAAGTCCATAAAGATATCAGTCTAAACTTCTTTTGGAATAAGTAAGGGTTAGAGAAAACCATAATATACCACAAATTCACTTTTGTGACGTTGGCAAATGTCACATTCAATTACAAACCTTCTGATTTCATTCTTCATACCCTTCCAGTAAAACTTATAACAAAGGTGTTTATAGATGTGAAGAAATCATGAATGTCCAGCGGCTGAGGAAGCATGAAATTCTTGTAAAAGCATGTCTTTATAAGCAAACTTAGCAATAAGTATTATTTGGCTTTTATAATATAAGTCTATAGAATTTCAAGAATAATAAGCAATTAAACCAAGATCTTTTTGTAATTTTTTAATGATTTCCTGAGTTTTTTTTTTAATATTCCGCCACTCCTTTCTAATTTGTGTAAAGATATTACAAGCAGAGATAAAGATCACTACTAGCTCTGTATGTTCTAGGATGTGAGATAATGCGTTAGTAACAAGATTCGCATATCCATTCTTATAGATAATCTTATAGTTATATTCCAACAATTTGGAAATCCATTTTTATTGCTCTATAGAAGAGATCCGCTACTCCAACAAATATTTTAGACTTTATGATCAATCAAAATTTGAAAATGTCTCTTAATTAAGTAGAGACGCCATTTTGTAACTATATAGACTACATTTAACATCTCTTTATTATAAATACACATATTGAGATATTTTGGTAATAGAGCCTTATTGGTAAAGGCTATAAACTGACCTTTCTATATTAATATTGCATTAATCCCAATTCCAAAAGAATTAAATTTAATAATAAATACCTTACTGAAATTAGGTAAGACAAAAATCGGTGTAGTGGTCATAACCTGCTTAAGGCGAGTAAATGCTTCCTTTGCTTCAACACTTAATTTGAATGAATTCTTCTTTAAAAAAATTGCCAAGTTAATACTGATCTTATTGTAATCATGGATAAACTTATGATAATAGCTAATAAATCCTAAGAAACCATGTAATGCCTTAATAGTTTTTGAAATTGGCAAATCTAACATTATTTGCACTTTAGAATAATCAACAACTACACGTTCCTTAGAAACAATATGGCCCAGACATTCCATTGTTTAACTAACAAAACTACATTTTGACTTCTTAACAAACAATAAATGCTAATGAAAAGTAGTGAACTCAATACACAAATATGATATGAGCATTTAAAGATGGATTGTATATCAAAATATCATTAAAAAATATTAAAATAAACTTACATAAATATGAAGGAAATATATCATTTATTGAGCTTTAAAATGTAAAATGGAGTATTAATAAGCCTAAAAAGCATAATCAAGAACTTGTAATGGCCATTATACGTTCTAAAAACTGTCTTCTAAATATCTTCTTTATAGACTCGAATCTAATAATAACTCGATTTTAAATCAAGTTTAGTGAATAGCTTGGCACCCCTCAATTCATCCAATAGCTCATCATTAACTAGAATAAAATATTTATCTTTCACAACAATATGGTTATGTACTTAATAATCTACGCACATCTTCTATAATTTATCTTTCTTTCTTACTAAGAGAACAAGAAAGAAGTAAAGATTAATATTAGGTTTAATGATACCTGCTTCCAATATTTCCTTCATAATCCTCTCAATCTCTCTCTTTTAAAAATATGGGTAGCAATATAGTCTAACATTAGTTGGTGTACTCATAAGCAATAAAGGAATATGGTAACATGTGCTTTCTCTATGAATAAATCAAAGAACTTGGTCAATAATATATTGACATCTTTTTCATTTGTAGAATAAGATTTTGTTGCTTTTATATTATATAGTTGCATAAACAATCCTTGTCCTGTGTTACGAAGAACCTCATATATCCGATGACTTGTAACAGTAGTAATTTTATTGCTTTGCCTTATTTGTAACTCTACTACGTGCCTATTTAACTAAAATTTCATTGTTAGTTGAGAAAAAATCCAAATAATATCTTCTAAAGTTCTCAACTAATCAATATAAAAAACAATCTTATAATCTTCTAAAGGTAACAAAAAGAGGTTAATGTAAATAGTCTAACCTTGCAACAAGAGTTTTATCTTCGTGCACTTGCTTTGACATGTGAAATTCTTACCATTAGTAACCTTTATAGCAAACTTATTACAATTTTTTATTAATTCTTTCATCCATAAAATTGTTAGTACTTCCTAAATCAATTAGTACAATTACTGGTCATCTTTTAAGAAGCCCATCAATTTTCATAGTTTATAGATTAAAATACCCTATTAAAGTATAAACTATAAGCTTGTCAGTGTATTAAACATGAATGTCATCACACTTGGGATAAGTGTGATCATCATCAACCTTATCAGCTTTTTTAACTAGCTCAATCATTAAAAGTCTCCTTTGTTTACATCGATGCTCCTTATGCCACTTCTCATAGTAGTGCCAGTATAATTCCTTTGTCATCCGCTCTTTCAATTGCTCTTAAGTCAAACACCTAGGATTAATAGAATGATTTGAAGAGGATAAACTACTATTTTTATTTATCAATTTGCTACAACTTCCTTAACCATAGGGTGACAATTTTCGACGCCCAACTTCTCCTCCTATAGGCAAGCAAAAAAGATGGTCGGTACCATTTTTCAAGGTTGACAGTTTTTAACTTCTTGTAAAATATTAGGAATAAGTCTTATAATGAAGATGTCTATCAACTGTTTTTTTAACTAATCTTTAGCTCGATTAGTGAGCAGCTCAAAACAACTTTAATACATTGTGATATTTTGAAGACCCAAAATACACAAGAAAGCCTTTGGTAAAGTTAGTTCAAGTTGAAACTTCAACACATGTTTCAAATAATCATACTATTGGATAGCATCATCCTACAATTGGATAAAAGCAATTTTCACCTTAGATTGCTTTACTATATGGTAGAAATGAAAGTATTTTTCAACTCTAGAAATCCAACCTACGAGATCACCTTTATCCTAATGAGAAAATTCCACCCTCAGACGAGCTTATATATAATCACAATCAACACTTTAAAGGATTCTCCTAATTCTTTCTATTTATTAGAAGATTTGAATGTATTATTTTTTGATTGATTGTTTATTATGGTCAAAACCACTTATTCGAGCTTTTTAAAAGACTTTTGCGTAAAAAATACTGATTCTTCAATTGCATAAGAGATATAGATTTTTCAAGACGAAATATTTTAATGTTAGAATTTGATAAGTTGTATGAAAATATGGTGTAAAACTACAAACTGGTAATGTGAAGATCTTTTTTATTATTATTATTGTTATCAGGTAAGGGTATAAAATAAATAATTTTTTAATAATTTTTGGTTGAAACAAAAGCAAGAGAATTTGGAACAAAAGTAAGGGAATTTGAAATAAATGCAAGACCCTTAAGAACACTACTTTAATACTAAATGGTAAGAAACTAAGAATTTGAAAAAAAAATTACAAAAATAAGAAAATAAGAATTAATCGTTTCGACAAGATCAACTGTTAATGATTATTTTGAGGAAATTGATCTCTAAATATCTAAAAAAAATTGAATAAGTTTTTATTATTTGAAATCATACATTTTTTAGATTTTACATGTATATATAATACTTAATTACTTATTAATATAAAATTAATAAATTTATATGAAATAAAAAAATTTTATCACATAAATTGAGAAACTTTATTTAGTAAATTAAAAAATCTCGTTAATCGTGCACCAGATGGGTCAATTTGGATCCTTCTTTGACCCAATTCATTACCACGAGGAAGAAATTTCATGAAACTCGCCATAAGAAGTGCTTAATTTTGTTAGGCACGTACAACTTCTGGAGTTTTTTTCCATCTACTTATGTCACCTGGGGAGGAAGATGGGATATCTGAATTCCTCTCGAAACGAGCTTGAGTCAGCTTATATGCACCTATGACAATATAGTTGCCAGTGCGGTCATAATGCCAAATTAGTCTATCCTTTGTATCTTGGAGGCTAAGTGTTCTGATCACTTTAGCTTGGCATAAATATTTGTTAAATTTTTAGCCTATCTCCTACCAGCCAACAAAGGCTAAGTGTTATGACTTTTTCAGCGTCTCTTTCGCATATTTCTGAATATGGGGATGAGCTTTAAGAATGCTACGCCATACATAGCTTCCTCTGTAGCCAAACCATCCTAAAAACATTGTTATGCGGATAATATCGAGCCTTTACTGTCCTGGCTAGGAATGAGTCTTCATTAGTTAGTAATCTCCACGTTTGCTTTTCCAACATGGCTTGATTAAATAATTGAAAATCCCAAAATCCGAGTCCACACCCTCTGCTTTTCCAAAAAGTTAGCTATTGGTTCGTCAAGGCTGAAACTCGTGGTGATATGACTGTAAGGAGTGGTTCTACCACTCTCTCTCCCTGAGACCGGAATGGTGCCTAACAATAAAAAAGAGAATTCTAACGCTATGTGGTCCTCTGACAACTGTATTCATCCATCATCAGCAATAATTTTCCGAATTCAATTATTTGTCGTCGTCGTAGGGCCTTCGCGTGGAAAAATGTCGTATTTCGGTTGACCTCTTGCGATCTCTGAGGCCACATTCTCTCTTCATGTCCCAACTTCTCATCTCTCTCAAGTTGGATGTTCCGCAAGGCTTCAATATGAGCAAGAAGTGGCAGCAGTTTTTCAAGTTCACCACCTTGTCGTATACGTAATTGTCTAAACCTGTGATTCACATAGCCAAAAACCCATCTTTCCTAGCCCATTAAATTCTTCGCACAATGAGACGCCGTTGGACAATACATCTGTTGAATTATAAAGCTGCCATCTTGACTCCATGCCAAAATTACAGTGCTTTCACAAGACAGGTCCCCTCAAGCTGCAAAAATGTCTGAGGTTGGTGGCATGGCCTGGCGTGGGAAATTGATCCTCGGAATAACCAGAGGATTATGATCTGATCCAAACCGAGGCAAATGAGAAATCCTCCATAGTGAATTCGTGGCCATGGCGTTAGTCCAATGTGAATTCGAGTCCTTGATAGTCCAGGTCAGATAAATTGCGATCCTCCATAGTTTGTTTAAAAGCATTCATGAAATCAAGGTGGCGTAGCCTGCTTCCTTATTTTTCACGAGAAAAAATGATTTCGTCGAAATCGCAGTAGCATATCCACGGATGGTTGGATTGAGCCTTGAGAGAGCGAAACAAGTCCCAAGTTAGAAGTTCATCAATTTTTAAATAAATTATATTTTGAGTTTAGCAAAATTTAAATCATTTTAATTTCCCGTTAGAAAACCTTAAACTTTCTAATCAATTAGAATTCATGTGTTTTGTCATACATTTACCTTAAAAAAATTACAAAAATATGCAAAATAGATGCTAATCCATTATGACAATTTATAATTAATTATGATATACAAAGAGACCTATTAATCATAACTAATAATTATAATAAATTAATATTTATTTTGCATCTAATTTACATATTTTTTTATAATAAAATTTATTTATCTCAATTTTTTAAAAAGACTAAAAAAATATATGTAAATAGATATGAAATAAATATTAATGCATTATAATTGTTTATGATTAATTATTAATTATAATTAACGATTATAATGAATTAATATTCGTTGTTTCGTGTACATTTTACGTATGTCTGTAACAGAACTCATCGACCTTAGGCTCTTAAACCATCTGGCCTAACAGCGGAGAGTCTACCCTCAACTTTAATTTTATTTTAATTTAATTACTATATCATTTTATTAAATAAAAATATATTAAATTTATATTTTAAAAATATATTTTTATGTAATTAAATTTATTAATTAACATATTATTTGAAATCAGATTAAATTTTTTAAAATAGAAATGATATGACTAATAACAAGATTTGATGGCAGAGGAGCAGCGAAATACAAATTACTCAGATTTCTTCCGCTTGTTTGAATCTGAGAAATTAACTAAATAACAAACAACTTAAATAGAACATACTGATTTTTTACGTGAAAAACTGCTTCAAAGTAAAGAGAAAAAATCACGAGACACACCGGTTCAGAAATCAACTTCATTATAATCAATAAGTGAATACAACAGAGGTACATTAACCAAATTGAACAAAGTCAATTTGAACCAAATTGAGAGGCCAAATGAGTTAACCATCGCGAAAGACACTTTCTGTTAATAATAACTTAACAACCAGACCTCAGGGCAGTAATCCAACCGTTTAAGATAAACCCTCAGATGTCCCCTACCAGCTATCCAAATTTTAGCTCAATCGGACCACGAGTCAATAATCAATCATACGGTTTACCAATTCTATCACAGATACGGTTTACCAATTCTGTCACAGATGAGAGAGTAGAGAGTTACCAGAATTGAGAGGCTTCTGTTCGAATAGAATACCTGCCCTTACAGTTCACAGAAACTCAATCCAACCGTCCACAAACAATCTTTCCATTACACGGTTAACTAATTCTATATACAAAACATTGCCCAGAAAATAGACCTACGAAAACTAAAGAGAAGTAGGACTTACAGTACTTGAAACTCAATTTCTACCGTTCAAAAATAAGAATCAAACGCCCTCTATCAACCATCCAAGTTTCAAACTGATCAGATATCAATATCTTTTCAAAACATAAAATTAAAGAACATTCCGCCTATTTTTAAAATTTTTTTTCACCTTTACTTTTTCTCCTTTTTTTTCTTTTTTCTCTCTTTATGCTGGACAGCCTCTCCCACTTTTCTCTTCTTTTTCTTTCTTTTCGACCGTCAACAGCCTCTTTCTCTCTCTCATTCTCACGACATCTCATCTTACAAAAACCTAATTTTAATAAAATATTTATATCTCATTATTTTTTTTTTTTCAAAGGTTTCTCCGGATACCTAACAAGATTAATAAAAAAAAACTTTTTTTTTCGGTTTAATAGCCTATTCACGTTAAAAATAATTCATTCAATCTAGGGCATGGCCCAACGAACAGAAGAGCACCACCGCACATCACGCAATGTTTGATGCTACACATGACCTAAAAAATAATTTTTTTTTCTTTTTTTCTCAAATTTTAAAGTAGTAGTTTTTTTTTAATTAAAATTTAGGTAAGTGTATACAAATATTAATAAAAATTTAATTCTTTAAAAATTAAATAAAAACACATAGATACCCAAAATTTATTACTTGAATATGAAAGCAGTCTACACACATTATTTCCATCCAATGGTATGATATGGGATTGGTGTTCACTAAATTTTTTTTTAGTTAATTAATTGTGATTGAAATTCAAAGTTGAAATATTAAAAAAGATTGGAGTACTATTGATATATATATATATTAAAAAAAGCTAAAAATATTTATTACTGAAAATTGTGATCTTTTTCTCTGCTGTGATTGAACAGAAAATTGAATTATTTTGATTGCTGAAATAAAACATGGATTTTCTTTTAGAACTAAAAACGTGAAAATTAAGAATAACAAATACCTTTATTTGAAAGAAAAAAAAAAAGCCCCTTGGTAACCAGAAGAATATTCCTAAGCTTCGCTTAATTCCGAAGTCAAACCTTAAATATGTTTTGTTTTTGTTTTTTTTTTTTTTTTTAATTTCTCGCATGTCGGAAAGTGAAATCTTGTATCCTTCAAAATCACCAGCACCGCGGTCCACCACCCATCTCTACAAGGTCCCTAGTTCTCGGCCACGCTCTGCTGCCTCCGGCGGATTGATCTCTCCATGTCTTTTGCCATGAATTGGGTCCGTCTCTTTCTCTCGCTCTTCTTCCTCTTTTGTCCGATCTCTCTGTCCAAAGTCACAATCTCCGTCGCCCCTACCACCCTCGCCAGGTCCGGCGACACGGTCACCGTCTCATGGTCAAAAGTTGACTCACCTTCCGAGCTGGACTGGCTCGGCATCTACTCGCCCCCAGACTCTCGCAACGACCACTTCATTGGCTACAAGTTCCTATCTTCTTCGCCCACCTGGAAATCGGGGTCGGGTTCCATTTCCTTACCCATTATCAATCTCCGGTCCAATTACTCCTTCCGGATATTCCGGTGGACCCGAGGTGAGATCAACCCCAAAAAACACGACCACGATCATAATCCCCTTCCCGGGACGGCCCATTTGCTCGCGGAGTCGGAGGGGGTCGGGTTCGGGTCAGGGCATGGCCCGGAGCAGATCCACTTGGCTTATACGGACTCGGAGGACGAGATGAGGGTGATATTCATTGTGGGGGATAAAGAGGACAGGAAAGTTAGGTGGGGGCAGAAGGACGGCGCGTGGAGTCATGTAGACGTGGCGCGTGTGGTGAGGTACGAGAGAGAGGACATGTGTGACTCTCCGGCTAATACCAGCATCGGGTGGCGAGATCCCGGGTGGATCCATGATGCGGTCATGACCAATTTAAAAAAGGGTGTTAGATATTTTTATCAGGTAATTATCCGTTGTATTCTCTGTTTAGATTTTGTAATTAATCCTTTGACGAAGCAATTGTTGCCTTATTTGATTATTTGGTTTTTGTTTTGGTTAAGTCGATATTCAAAATTTGATGGGAATGAGAATTTTTAGATTATGACTTTTTTTTGGAGTAGTTCTTTTCACCATATTTTCTGCTCTTTAAAATTGTAAGATCTGCCCTCCTCCTAGAATTACCTAAATCATTTGTTATTTCTGATTAAAGTAAACAGAAAAATGCTGCATTTGTTTCCAATGCGACCGGGTTGTAGTGGTGCATTTTTGTGACTTAAGAATTTTGTGGCTTGTTTGAGCACAAGGTTTGTAGTTTGCCTCCTTGAATTGACTAGTTTGTCATGCTATGGTGAGATTTGTGCAACTTAAGTCGCCCGTAAAACTGACTGTTAGCTAACTTTCCATGCATTATTCCTTACATTTTCCTTTCTTTTTTTTTTTCAAAGAAAAAATTATCATCTCATATTCCTTGTTTAATGCCAAATGCCCTGCGGCGAGACATTTCTGCAAATATCTACAGTATCAGTTTCACATATCGAAGTTGTATGTGATTTTCATGGCTTGGTTTAAATCATAGTTGGCTCCTTTTCATTTGCCTGGATGCATCACTTCTATGTTAACTTGATTTTGTATGTGAGCTTACATGAATGAAATTATCTAGAGAGCATAAGTTCTTTATTGAAGTATGCAAATATGGTGTGCTATGGCCTTTATCGAAGTTGTATGTGATTTTCATGGCTTGGTTTAAATCATAGTTGGCTCCTTTTCATTGGCCTGGATGCATCACTTCTATGTTAACTTGATTTTGTACGTGAGCTTACATGAATGAAATTATCTTGAGAGCGTATGTTCTTTATTGAAGTATGCAAGTATGGTGTGCTATGGACTTTACTGCAGTGGTAACTTTGGTTGATTGAATCATTCAAATTAGCTAATTATCTGTCTTCAAAGGTATAACAATATGTTTAAATGTTTCAATAGGTTGGAAGTGACTCTAAGGGTTGGAGCAAAACTTGGAGCTTTGTTTCACGTAATGGGGACTCTAGTGATACCATAGCCTTTCTATTTGGAGACATGGGAACTTTGACACCGTATACAACCTTTATCCGTACACAAGAAGAAAGCGTATCAACAATGAAATGGATCCTTCGTGACATTGAAGCTCTTGGTGATAAGCCTGCTTTTGTGTCGCATATAGGAGATATTAGCTATGCAAGAGGCTACTCCTGGGTGTGGGACCATTTTTTTGCTCAAATTGAACCTGTGGCATCCAAGGTGGCATACCATGTCTGCATTGGTAATCATGAATATGATTGGCCCTTGCAGCCTTGGAAACCTGACTGGTCATATGGTGTTTATGGAACAGATGGAGGTGGTGAATGTGGTGTTCCTTACAGCCTTAAATTCAACATGCCTGGAAACTCTTCAGAGTCAACTGGAACACGTGCTCCTGCTACTCGAAACCTATACTATTCATTTGATGTTGGTGCTGTACATTTTGTCTACATATCAACTGAGACCAATTTCCTCCCTGGGAGCAGCCAATATTACTTCATAAAGCATGACCTGGAATCAGTTAACCGAAGCAAAACCCCTTTTGTAGTAGTGCAAGGGCACAGGCCAATGTATACCACAAGCAATGAAAATCGGGATGCCCCAATCAGACAGAGAATGCTCGAGCACTTGGAGCCTCTGTTTGTGAAGAACAATGTCAGTCTTGCATTGTGGGGTCATGTACATAGATATGAAAGGTTTTGTCCGGTGAATAATTTTAACTGTGGAAGCACCTGGAAGGGATTTCCAGTCCATGTTGTGATTGGGATGGCAGGACAAGACTGGCAGCCCATTTGGGAACCAAGACTGGACCACCCAAATGATCCAATTTTTCCACAACCCGACCGATCCATGTATCGCGGAGGTGAGTTTGGGTACACAAGATTGGTTGCCACAAAAGAGAAGTTAACACTTTCTTATGTTGGAAATCATGATGGAGAGGTGCATGATATGGTGGAGATTTTGGCATCAGGTGATGTTCTCAGTGGTGGTATCAGTGTTGGTGGCGATGCTGTTACTGGCACTGAGATGGTGGGGTCTACACTCTCATGGTATGTCAAGGTAGCAAGCGTCCTTTTGCTTGGGGCTTTTATGGGTTACATACTTGGGTTCATTTCTCGTGCAAGGAAGCAAAATGCCGCCAGAGGTAGCTGGACTCCTGTAAAGAATGAGGAGACATGAAAAATTACCAATGAGAAGCGCATTTTGTTTATCTGCAAATGCAGCTTGTCTCCTGGTATCCATAAACCTTTTGGCAATATGTTTTGGTGCTCAAAATGATGGTTTCCTGTTTGGCAGGGGTGAGAATCTCAGGACAGGATAGCCTTTGTAAATATATAGTCTGTTCAATCGCACATTTACTGGAAAAATGATAATTTTATGACTTGTATGAACTGTGGGAACAGCTTTGTGTTATGTACTTCAATACTCACATGTACATGTATGTTTCAAGTCGCCCGTGTTGTTAGAATGTGATTGTTCCTTTGTTACCTGCTTCTATCAAGGAAACGAGAAAGTTCCTCCTTGTCAAAATCTTCATAAAGTAAAAGGAAATTTTTATGTTTTGACGAAATATAAAGGCCTTCGATTATGAATGTTTATGGAATTTCGTGGAAGACTTTTATTAATTTGCGGTTGCTTACAATAACCCTGAATTTAATGGGTCTTAGTTACAGCTTTCTGTTCAACAACCAAAAAGGAGAAAGCATGTTCTGACAGTAAAAGCTCCTTACAATTTTGTATACAACTACAGAATTCCAAGATGTCAACTGAAGATATTTAACAATAAGACAAAGGTGGCCACTGGGGAAAGTTGAGTTAAATTCACCACGCTCACTGCGCTGGTAGTGCACGATTCCCGGTGTCCTACTTCTCAAGCAAACGGCGAGTACGCTGATTGGCTCCTTTTACTCGAGAGTTGAGCTCGTCCGCATCAACGCTAAGATGATCCAGTGCTTTGTTTTGCCTGGAATTACCATACATGAATTAGATAGAATATGTGCACAAGAGAGTTATTGTTCATCACAAGCATGCCCCAATTCTTTTGTTTTCAGTCTGCTAAAGATTTGATAAGAGACGTAACGCGTCTGATGCTAAAGGAAGCTATCAAATTGCGGACGACCCTCTTCTACGAAGGATTGAAAAGTGTTTGATGAACAAACTGTAACACTGCTGTTTACATACAGTTTCTTTACCAAAAGGTACAGGCGAAATTAAGGTGATCAAAGATTTTTGAGAACTTTGAAACTGACCTGTTCAGTTCACTTCCCATGTCAACAGCCATGCACTTCAAATCACCCAAGACATCACTTAGATCTGATAGTGCATCATCTTGCTTTGCCTTCTCTACCTGGTATTGATGCACAACCAAATCTATAAGTTAGAAAAGTACGACTTTCTACAATTGTTTACTACCAGCCGGCAGTCAATGAGACAATCACCAACCTCAACTTTCTGCAGAGCATTGGCTTCAGGGGGAGGTGTTACAGGAGCTGACCGTGCCACAGGTTTAGGAGCCAAACCCGATTCTTCTCTTTGCTTTTTCCGGTTTTGGCTTATTTTGTATGAATCATCTGTAGATGATAAAAATTGCATTAAAGCTGAAGAAGGTTTTGTATTGTCGAGGCCAGAAAAATACAACAGAACCTGAAGTGGAATAATGACTTTTAAGGAAGAACCTGCTGTTATCAAGGGCCCTGTTATTTCGCGGGTTTTCTTTGGCTTCCATGGCTTAGAAAACATGCCTCCAAGACTATTTAAGAGCTTCTCACCCTAAAGAACATCAATATAAGCCCATTAGAATGACCCTACAACCGGTAAAAGCCATTACCGAGAATCCCGAGAAACAGGAAATATGGAATCTCAAGATGCGAGTAGAGCTGAAAAAACAAGGAAACCCTTAAATGCGATCACCGACATTTTCTGTTCAGCCTCTTCTGCTCTTCTGCTTGACATCTACCATGTTAGACAATCTAGAGAGACAAAACCTTTTAATCTCAGAATAAAAAGAACAGCAGCGATAAACATTTAGCATATGCTTGCTGGCATAATCACATTATTGCGTTAACAATGAGTAACTTATTTTGCTTTCTGATACTGCTGTCAGTTGAATAAATTGGAAGTCTGTAATTACATAAGAAAGGACCCTCTGTGTGTATATGAACACATCTGCTCAGCCTATTTCCAATATGCAGGTTACTTGTTTATCTTAATTCTTAGACTAGTATCCATATCCAAGAAGATGTTATCAATGATGGTCCTGCATCAACTACTGTATCCATCTTTCAGATATGAATAACCGGCCCCAGCAAATCAGCTCCGAAGGTAACAAAATACCACTCCATTAGATAGCAAATCTTATAATTTCTCAGTAAAAACTTCCCGGTCAGAAAGAGTTTTACCTTTTTCAGATCTTTGTCCATGTCGGCGGCCACATAATGAGTCCTAGTAATTTGCTCACCCTGAGCATGCAACATATCAAGAGTCTTTGTAGCATCCTGTTTGATATCCTCAGCGATCTGTAGGCAATTATTTGCACTCTTTGTTGTCTCTTCAGCCTTGTACACAGCATATTTCTCTAGCTCTTGAACACTTTGATTCTCGAGTCCACCCGAATCGCGAAAATCATTCTTGTATCTGTCTCTTGCTGCTGCTGAAGAGGAAGTTCCACTTCCGCCATAATTATCATCAAAGGGGTTATTTAGACCATTGAGCACTGGCTCAGAAGAAGTTCGCCTGTCCGCGAGATTTGTTTGCTGATACTTAGATTCATTGCTGGCTTTATTTGCAGGCGATTTTCTAAAACCAAACATGTTGTCCAATGACCAAAAAAATTGCGAACTTTCAAACTTCTGAGTGAACTTCAGTTATTGTGCCTACGCGTAGAGAGCAGCATTTAGGTACCATTGAAACAAAGAACTTGCTCTTTTTGTAAGTGTTATATCTTCGGGAAACGCCCAGAAAAAAAAAAAACATACGTTGGAATTTAGAGTTTCCAAAGCAAAAGCGAGCAATTGAAACGAATATGCAAACCAAGACAGGACAAGCAGACAAATGCATATACTTGGAAAGAACATGTATTTGGACAATTTAAACCCTATTCAGAGAATCTTGAAATTCAGTATCTTAACGATATACCAAAAGAAACAAAAAAAAAAAAAAAAAAAAGAGAAAGAATTGATGAAAGGCAGAATAGAACATGGCTTAAAGTAGCCATCAATTAAATATTCAATAGTCAAGACACAGGAAAAAATAAAAAGAGAGAGAGTAAACTTCATCACCCAAATAAGATGCCAAGGCAATGCAGCACAATTAACCTTGATGGGAAAGAAAACCCAGATCACGATTCGCAAGAGAGAATCAAAAAGTGTAAGAAAGGTGGCAAATGGTTGCCTGAGATCGCAATAGGACGCGAGAGCTAAAAGAAGGAACCAACCTTAATCTCAAGATGGGGGGGGGGGGGGGGGCGGGAATTTTTGGCAAGCGTGAAGCCAAGGCCCAACCCCCCCGAAATTAGACTTCTTTCTATTTATGAAGCTCGACAAAAATAGAGAGAGAGTGAAAAGGAGAGAAATTATTAGTTTAGTTTCTGAGGAAAATCAAACAGGTGGGAGGAGGCGCGGAAAAGCTGAGATTTTTTCTTCCGGCAAGTGAGAGAAGTCCTCTCCTCTCATCCTACCCGCAAAATTTTTGACCGTTGGGTTCGTTACTTTTGGTATTGAGATATTGTCTGCCTTCTTTTATTTATTTATTTAAAGATTATGGGGTAATAATAACTGTCGCTTTTTCATAAATCTTTGCCTCTCAATAAAAATTTTCGAATTTTAATTATGGAGGTGTTCTTGAAAAGCTATCGATCTTTACTTTTAACGGAGCACTTTTAAAACTGTCTCTTTCAGCCTAATAATATACAATCCTTCAAGTTGATTCATTGTGCTTAAGAGTTCAATTGTAATTTTGTTTGATTTTTTTTTTATATTATTGTCTTTCAGTTAAATTGTGTATTTATTTTATATATTTATTTGTTTATGAACTTGTTTTTTATTGGAAAAAATTATATATAAAAAAAATCTTCTTCATTTCTTAAAAGGTTATTATCCAACATGACATAAATCAAACACGAAAACTAATTTTTTTCTTCTTTTTCTCTTACTGTGTTGAGATTATATCACACTTCTATTATAAGTACATATATTTTTATAAGAAGAATTTTAATTAATACTAACATCATCTTAATTTTTTTTTCTTTGAACAAATAATTTTAGAAACAATTGTGAATCGATTCATTTTCACATTAAATATATCAATATGAGAAAATGTTTGTTGGAGAATGGGGATAGAAGAAAACTAAAAATTAAAAAAAAAAAAATAAAAAGGGAAATGATATACTCTAAATGGATACATGTATAAAATCATCAATTACCAAAATTTCCTTAATGATTCGACCTTGTTATCTAGTAGAATATGAGAACCTAGGCCAAGGAAGCGATCGAATAGGAGATTGAACGGGGGGGGGGGGCATATGATTGCTGAGATAGATAACAGGAATTGAAGTTCAACTCTTTCTTTTCTTTTCTTTTCTTTTCTTTTCTTTTCTTTCTTTCCCTCTTTCTTTAACGTCAAATTGTTTGTATATAATTATGAGATGATTGATATAAACTTAATCCAATTTGGAGATTAAAAAGAAAGTTGAAGAAGATGGAATTGTACAAGTCCAAAGGTAAGTTGGGGCAACGAGGAGAGGAGAGGAGAGGAGAGGAGAGGCTTCATCTGTTAATGATACGGCCCAAATAATGCTAACCACAAAAGCCTTCCCCTCCCTCGTACCCTTTTCATATGTGTCTGAGATATATAAAAAGCAGAAACCCAAAAAAAAAAAAAAAGAAAAGAAAAAACCAAAAAACTTTTGGAGGAACAAACCCTTTTCAAATGGCCAGAGCTCTTATTATCGAGGTTGATTCCCATTGCTCCTGTCTCTCACCAGCGCATAAAAAGATCTAACTAACTGTAGAAGTGTTTTTATTATTATTATTATTATGATTTTGTAGCCTTCACACGGCAATCAGTGCTTCCCTTCAACAACAACAACAACAGCAACAGCAACAGGGGGTCTCCTCAACTAATCTCTGCCTATTTTACTCAAACAAGGACAGCGACAACGTAAAAAGCCAGACAAACCTTGTAATCAAAAGCCACGCTGATTGCCACCCATCTGATTTAATTGTCCCATCTCATCGTCTCAAAGCATAGAAGATTCCACGAGGTGACAATCGTGGGGGGCCACATCACATGAACCACTATGCTTCCGAATATATCCTAAACATAATGGGTTTAAAGGGCCTCCCTCCCTCGCTCTACTTAAGCAGCGTACCCTACCTTCTTCATTTTCATCACCACCCCCACCCCCACCTCCCCCCCCAAAAAAAAAAAAAACAAAAAACAAAAAGAAAACAAAAAAAATCTAGCACTCATTTTGAGCAATTGTGCCCGCGGAGGCAAACAAAAGGACATGTCAACAAAATAATTACAAACGCTACTAATGAAATGGAACCAAATTCTCAATTTTAGTCAAACAAGTTTTCTCATTGATTTGCATGTAGATCCACCATTCGCCCAAAAAAATAAAAAATAAAAATCCCTAAAACTTTAGGTGATCTTTCAATGTTTAAAAATTTAAATTGTTATTCTTAAAATTGTAAATTTTAAGATTACAAATTAGCTATGGAGTTTATAAAAATAATAAAAAAAAATGACTCAATTATATGATTTACAGCAGTTAGTTTATTTTTAATAAATAATAAATCAAAAAGCTCTTGAAACATCTTTGCTTATGGTGTAGAAAATGACATGGACACAGTTTCTCTATTTGAAACTTTGTTTTTTTTCCCTTTTTCTAAGTGATAAAAGAAATTTTTGATGAAATGAAAATGATGGGTTTGCTTAAAGATCACGTTAGCCCCATTAATAAAGAGATTCGAATCAGTCCTCACAGTCTCCCTACTCTCTCAAAAGGACTTCGGCCTTTCGATGAGCCTAAACAGAAAATTTAATTTCTCATAATAATACTCATGACTGTGCAAATCTTTACACAGTACTTTTCGACCCTTTTCCGCTAGGCCCTTTCACCGTCGCGCGTTCAAAGGAACTCGGTCGGATCTTTCCATAAACGTGTTCTCACAATGATCAAAGCATAGGGTTCACAAAACCAAGCACGTAGCATGTAGAACAAAAGAGCTAGAAATGGGAATTGCCGCCGTGTTTGACACAATTCCCTTTCATTATTTTTATTTCTTTCGTTTGAATCGACAAACATATATACTGGGTGTTTGGGTTTAGAGGATGTTGGTTGTTGGGTTTGTAGATTTCCTTTTCATTGTATATCCTGTGGCCTACTAAGAGAGTTTTCGCTTTACTAAGTATAACATTTTGGGTTAGCTTCTCTTTTGGATGCTAGTTATGAATAGTATGCTTATAGCAATTCGAAAAAGGAAAAGAAAAGTGAGACTGATTGATTGCCTCACTTTTCTAAGCCATGTCCCATTTTCAGAAGGCGTTGATTGCAAGACAGAAAATAGATAGAGCTGAGCTGGTACGTGGAGACTGCACATTAAAACCAATTTCCTTTTTCTTTTTCTTTTTTTTTTTGTGAAATTCAAAATTTCTTCTCAAAAAACATGCAATATACAACAAAAATAATAAAATGTGGAACAAATATAACAAAATGTGCAATAAATTATCAAAAAGTGCATTTCTCATTCTATTGTTCTTATTGGGTGTGTGTGTTTTTTTTTTTTATAATATTGGGTTAGGTAACCACGCCTATTTTCTATGGAAGACTTCTTTTCTTTCTTAATAGCACAAGGTTTAAAAAAAAGAAAAAGAAAAAAAAAACCCTAATTAAAGTCGTTTGCAATCCAATGACCCATGTTTCTCGACAAAACCCCGAAACACCGTAACGCTAGATTTGCACGTTCCACAACACTCTGTAGAAAAGTTGGATAAAAAGGACTACAACAAGGACGAGAGAAAGAATTTTTTTTCTTTTTTTTTTCCTTTGATCTAGTTGAAATGAAGAGAAAGATTTTAACTATTAATGAAATCTGAAATTTAAATCTCAGACCTCATGTTAGATTTGAAAATATATTTTAGTCATTAAAATTATAGTTAATGACCACAATTAGAGATCTGTGAATCGTATAATTATGTCAATAAGAGACAAGAGAGTCGGCAGCTATGCACCCCCTTGCATGACTTCAGCGCACCACCCATTATTGTGGTGCTTTAATTAGCCATTGACTTCCAATGTACGACTGTGAAAGCAATCGAAACGATCCATATGTCTCAAAGAGTAAGTTGATGATGTTGCTCAATCTGAAAATGTACAGAACTACTCACACATACACACCATTATCAGTTCTAGCGCAACCCAATAATAACAAATAATCATCGAATCATTGTAACTAGAATAGAAGGTCAAAATGCTTCCATATAAAACAAGGACTGTGCATGGGAGACTACGTACGTTTGGACCATAGACCCTGCTTTTCGTTCGTAGCTTTCCGGAAATTTTCAATAAGTTAATTGTGAAAGTGCACACCGTTTTCAATATGTGCAAAAGATGTCAGTTTCAGCTTGAGTGCTCCTGGTGGAGGAAATTGAACAAAAACCCAAAAAAAAAAAAAAAGAGAGAAAAAATCAGATGGTAACAATGACAAAACAACAAAATAGAATTGCGACACAATTAATTATTTTTGAACCTCTTTCTCAGAAGTTGTTTTTGTACGTATGTTGTAACCATTCTCACAAGGGATTTTATTCATAGAAATTCACCATATTAAATTCCTTCAATGAGCCTCCAGATAATCCGTTCCTGAATCATGAGTATGAAATAAAATGTTTTCACGTCAGTTGTTACCAATCACCGACAACTTTTTTGAGGCATCTTTGAATGATCATTACCACTAGCTTGTAGCTAGGATGAAAAAGTATCATGGTAGTCTGAATCAAATGCTTAATTAGCTCTGAATTTAAGAGTTTTCCTTCGATTGATTTCAATTTAATGAGGTCCCCAAAGTTTAGTTCTACCATCTACATCAATCGCCGCATTGGTGGGCCAGAGCCCAATACCTAAATTATTGATGCGTAAAATTCTTTGTAACATGTAAACATCTTGCGTGTGTGGTACAATTTTAGCCACTCACTCAAGATGAAGTTGGGGTAAGTTATACAATAAAAAAATTTGGGTAGAATTGAAGATTCTAAAGTTTAAAGTGTATAAATAAAAATATTTCCAATAATTTTTGCTCCCATTAGGATTCAGGCCTCAAGCAAATAACGTGAGCTTATAGATTAGAGGATTTTGAGTCCAATAATGTTCATTTTGCATGTTTTTTCTCAAGAACAAATTTCATAGAAAGCATCAAACTTTGCATAGTATACGATCAACATTTGAGAAATATGCTTAAATAATTCAGTCTGTAGATTAAATCATCTCTTTTTTTTTTTTTGGTGCAACATATTCATCGTATTCAAAAGCTCAACTCTTTCGATCACAAATTAATGATGACGCTGATAAGAACACAGCAAAGCGTTGCTCCAATAGCTTGTTTAGCCCATGGGCATCTCTCTTGTATCTTCTTTTTATCTGGGGTCTATTATTAAGTCAAAGTGAAAAAAGGGGTTGTTGTTATTTATGAGGTCAATGGTTAAAATTCATTAATTGGAAATTGTGAACCTTTCCTCTGCCCATATTGCCATTACTTTCCTTTTCAAAAATCTTCATTTACGAAGGTAATTAGTTGTGTTAAGTTGGCAATTTAACTCCCCCACCTCCTTTTTTTTTTTTTTTTCTCGTTTTGTTGTCATGAGGCAATTCCCTAACCTATAAGGAGATGATTCTTTGTTAGTCTGTCGGTCTTGGCATGAGTGACCTAACCTTTAATCGGACTGAGGAAGTACATAGACTTAATGGTGCAAAAAAACTTTATCTATAACATAATTGCTATACCCAAAAAAAAAAAAAAAAGCAAGAAAATTTATTTTTTCAAAAGAAAGTAAAGGTGAAACAAGTGCTGAAATTGAGTAAATAAGAACAAGCAAAATCTATTGAATTTTGGATATCATCTCTTATCTAAAATCTTAAAGTTTGAATTACAAGTCTTTTAATCACATTTATATATATATATATCTTGCTTGTTTTTTCTTTTTTTTTTTTCCATGTGAGAGTTTCTTAACTCACACTTGCTATATAGAATAAGCTAATTTTATTCCATAATGTCCCCAAAAAAAATTATTTGGATAAACTAATATATGATTGGTAACCCATCGTTACAGACTAGTGATATCACATCAATCTATTTTATTGCTTATAGCCTATGATATGTGCTCAATCCCCTTTAACTACTTCCACCACCATTGCTGGCGCCACTCATTCTACGTCAACCATCGTCGCCGTCACTATCTCCGCCTCCTCCTCCTATCCCACCGCTGATACCACCGTCCCCGCTTCCACCACCATTGCCACTGCCACCCCTACCACCGCTTTCGGCACTGTGGCAAATAAGTTTGTTATTTGTCTTATTTTATACCATTTTATTTTATTTTATGTTAGTCTATCCTGCGTTAGTCTGTGTTCCATACACATCGACGGTTTTTTTAAGGCTAGAGGTCTAAGAGCCTTTCTCTTCCTTTTTGCCAATGTTTTTATTCTTGTTGTTTTGCTAACAGCGGGAAAGCCCTAAGAGAGAGGGAGAGATTTACACATTAGAAAAGCAAAAACCCCTGTGGTCGTAATTATAAAACAAAAGGGTCCAATCCAATAATTAATGTGTAAAAGAGGAATTCTGCTTTTCCTTCCTCCGTCAAGGTACTAATTATATCTGGTCTTGACGCTTCTTTTTTTTTTTTTTTAATGGGTTTTCTGTTCAAATATCAGAAAGGCAAACGAGATCCTGCAGGTAGCATGTGGCCCTAACAGGAATTGCTGGCTAAGACCACAAAAACAAATAACCATTTTCATCAAGTTGTTCATGTAAAACACACTCAAAGGCGATAAAGTTTGTCCTGGAAACTTCAAACAACACGGTACATAAAGTGTCTTTGTCCAGTTGGTTGCTAGAGAGAACCCATCCCATGTATTACATCTCCCCCACGCCCCCCCGCCCCCCCCCCAAAAAAAAAGGAAGGAAGGAAGAGGACCCTCCAAAACAATCTTCAAGAGAAAACAAACAATTCTGAGAAATTGTTGAGGGATGGGGAAGGAAATCAAGCAGAAACCAAAAGGATGAAAATGCAAAGGCCAACATAGCAGCACGCGCCATGGGATGGGATGGGAGGAAGAAGGAAGGGACATGTGAGGAAACAAAAGAGCGCGGAGAAAACCCCAACTACGGAGTGAAGGGGAGCGATGTGGGGAGGGATGGTGACGATGGTCCTAGACAGAAAACATGATAATCTACTCCCTTGTCGGAAAGCATCTAAACTATTTTTTTTCACGTGCGTGGGTTCCATCCTCCCCAACCTCTCTCTCCTAAAAAATTAGGGCCTTTGGTACCATTCCCGCATTATTTAGACACAAAATAAAAATTAATTTATTACAGTTATTAGTTATAATTAATAATTTAATTTCTTTTTTTTTTATATACACAATAAGTTCACATCGTTTTCCTTCTTTTTTTTTTCTTCCCACATTTTTAATTCACTCTCTCTCTCTCAATCGTGTGAAATTAACTCAACAAAGTTAATTTGACCTTAGTGTCTTTATAATATCACAACGATGAATTACATATTAAAGATATTTTTAGTTATAATTAATAATTTAAGACACAAATATACATTAAACAACTATTATAATGCAATAGAAGTCCCCTCCCACCGTCCACCACACGTTAATCGATGGGTCTCTAAAGACCCCTTCCCAATCACCATCAATATTTTGGGCTAACTTTTTTCTTTTTTTTTTTTTTGGGGGGGGGGGGGGGCTTCTTTTATAATCAATAGAAAAAGTCAGATGTTTTTTTTAAAAAAATAAAATAAAATAAAATTTGAAAACAAGAAATGTTTGAAAGACACAGAATAAATAGTCAAGAGTAAGATTTATTGATTTTGGCCATTTAAAATAAAAATTTAAAAATGAAAATGCTTAAAGGACTACGAATGGGTAGGCACAATGCACAGAATAAAATCTGCAACTTTAATTAAAAGAATTTATTATTATTATTATTATTTTTTGTGTATAATTCCAACGGCTCAGGCTCAAATTTTATGGAATCCACTTATCCAGTATATCTCTCGATGCATTCGTTTCAAAAAAAAAAAAAAAGTTCAAAAAACTACGCGTCCTTCCTTTCCTCCTCAGCCCCCGAAACCCTAACTTTATCTCTCTACAGATTATCATTCATACACCCCCCCTCTCTCTCTCTATAGATATATCTCTCTCGTTCTTCCTTTTGTTCTTGTTCTTGTTGTATTTCTCTCCTTTAGCTTACTGTTCTTTATTTTACATCTACTTGTTCGCTGAAATTCGGTAATTAGCTTGCGAAGGAAGTTCGAGATCCTCTACGATTTCTTGTATGGATGATAAAGCGGATCCCAATCCGGGGGAGGTTTTCTCCGGCGAATCAATATGGACGGACGGGGCTGACTCAGATAGCGTCAGCTACTTGTTCCCCAGCAGCGACGGGGACATCAGCATACTCCGCGAGCTCGGGTTGAGTTTTCAACCTGCACCGAGAACCGAACCGGACGGGTTGGAAATGGAAGCCAGAGACCCCGGGTTTGGTCCGGAAAGTACTGGCGCATGCGTTCAGAGATCGCCTGGCGGTTGCCCGAAGGTCCAGGTCGCTGCGTCGGGCCGTGGGGGAGTCGGTGCTGCGTCCACATCCAATCCGTCAGTTTCGACAAGCTCCAGCGAGGATCCGCCGGAGATGTCTACGGGCTCCGGCGGGAAACCGCCCGAGATATCGTGAGTGGACCCAGAAGCATCTCATCCATCTAATCCATGATGAAATGAAATGGCTGATTTCGTAAATTAACGGAACTTTGAGGGGCAGAAACGGTAGGGCCTCAATTTAGATTAAATAATAAATAGGGGACCAAATCGGGACGCCGACGAATCCGCCCCCCGTCCCCCCCCCCTCCCCCCCGGGGGGGGCGGCTTAAAAGGGGAAAGAAGGGGGGCAAATCCACTAGAGAGGCTCATGCAAACTGGGGACTAGAGGCAGCTCCGTAATTCAAGAGAATTAGTGGGGATATATCGGGAAATTCAATGGAAAGTTGCATTCTTTTCGGTGGGAATAATAATAATAATAATAATTATTATTGAGACAAGCTTTACCGCCGTTATTGCGGCGGTGATGGCTGTGCTCTAAATCTAACCTTAAAAAGCTCCTCCCTAACTTTTTCCGAGAACAATTTTGTTTGGTCTAATCATATCATATGATGTACATCTTATCTTAGCTGTTGTTGTTGTTGTTTTTTTTTTTTTTTTATTCCCTTCATCGTTGTGCGGGCATGAAATACATAGAGACTATAAGTCGCTTGTTTTTTTTTTTTTTTGTGGGTCAATTAGTTTATTCAGGCATTCATTTTAATTATAATTAAGCATCTGCATAATTCTATTTTTGTGTGTTCTTTTTGTTCATTGTAGTTCAATCCTTGACGAGGTGGAATGTGAGTGTTGTGGGGCTGGTTTAGAGTTGAGGGAGCAAAGCAAAATGCAACTTCTTTTAGTTCTTTCAATTCTTATCTCTATGTCCCCCATAATCTGCAAGTATCATGCACCCTCCTAAATAAATAAGTTCATTTGTGAGTGCAATTCCTACATCATCTATTTTACAATCTATTCATCGGTTGCCTGTTACCGAACACAGTTATTGCTTTAAATTGATTCCAATTTGGACGTGAATATGATCGTTAGACTTTGCTTTTAATTTGGTATTCCGTTTGCATAATTGGGGTGGAATATTTTGCAGGAGCAAGGTTAAAAAGAAGGGGCAAAAACGAATCCGCCAGCCTCGTTTTGCGTTTATGACCAAGAGCGAAGTTGACCATCTCGAAGATGGGTACCGATGGAGAAAATATGGGCAAAAGGCGGTTAAAAATAGTCCATTCCCAAGGTCTGCATTCTCTTGCATTTCCTAATTAAGCTCTCCGCTCTCTGTACCAAAACACACTTCTTCAAGCAATCCTCACCGTTTTCTAGTCCAAAATATGCAACCGTCTTATATGCATATATCAATATACTGATATTCGTTATATGCACATGCACAGCATATATGCAAGGAACTTCAGCCATTATGCACATGATAAGAAGAAGCAATTTGATCTCTTTTTTGTAGTCATGACCCATAACGATATCTTTATATGTTTGCTCATCTCTTTTCTTTTTTTTTTATATGTACAACTTATTCATAATTTTATATTATACAAATTTACTTTATTATTTTTTTATTTCATGTAGACTCTACTAATAATGTGAAGTAAAATTGTAAGTGAATTATATTGGGTAGAAAGAAGAGTCAAAATAAAAAATCTCTCACGCAAAATAAATATGCAGCTATTGTTTATTGTATACCGCTTTTCTCACCCATGTACATCTTTCAGGGGCTACTATCGGTGCACAAATAGCAGATGCACCGTGAAGAAAAGGGTCGAACGATCCTCGGATGATCCTACCATTGTAATCACTACATATGAAGGGCAGCACTGTCATCATGGTGCTGGTTTACCCCGAAGCGGATTCATTAGCCACGAAGCTGCATTTGCCACCCAATTGTCTCCCCTAATGACCCAATTTTATTATCCTAGTTCTCGGTTGCCCAGAGAGCATCCCACAAGTATTGCAACTCAGACAAAACAAACTCAAGTTGAAGTGGAAGAACCCCTTACGATGCCAGAGGCAACAACGTCTTATCTTCCAACAGATGAGGGGCTACTTGGGGATATCGTGCGTCCGGGAATGAACAACAGAAGATAACAATTGGTACACTTCTCAACTTAATTTCCCACATGAGAGTTGAGACTTTAATTCAGATTTACATCCTTTACATGACGATCCGGGATTTCAATCTGTGTGTCTGTTTTTCATGGGTGAATAACGTAAATTGCATTGAGCTTCATTAAACGGAGGCTGTCAACTTGACGCCTGCCAGCTCACATTGCACTTAAGCATTGGATGCATATTTGTTATCCACTAGGCAACTGCAATTAAATACTAAAATATACAACTAATGGTCATAGCAGCAGAATGTATTGGCCCGCGCCTAAAACAAGTCTAATTTAGTGCATCCGCATAACTTTTCCGAATTGCATTTACTCTACTTTCTGGTTTACTAACTTTAGCAGAAAAGTCATTTTTAAGCAGCCCAGTGTCAGAAAATAGGTGTGTATCTCAAAATAGAGAATCCATTACTTAAATATTTACCTTTTTAATCTGTGTTATCGAGTCCAGTGTTTATCTTTGCGGAGTGTGAAGTACGAAAATGGATATAATGCATGACTTTGGACCTTGTGAATTCACTTTCCTTGCCACCGTCAAATTGTCACTGGAGCATAACCAGAACCAAGATGCACATAAACAATTCAACCCAATTCAGTTTTTTTTTTTTTAATTTTTCTTTTTTGGTCATATATTAGCTTTGAAAAGATTGAATATGAGGAAAATTTTTCATATTGATCCAGTCCATGGTAACTTCTGTCACATGAGACAGGTCCCACAAGTATGTGGCAAGCCAACTCAATGCAAGAGGGGTCCGCTAGAACACTTAACCCATGTTGAGTAGCTACAGTATGTCTAGAAAATTACTTTAAATGCTGATGTGCCCTATGATTGCTTAGTTTCTAATGGATACATAGAGATGGGAGGCCAATCAATGTCTAGCTTGTGATTGGCACTTTGTTTCCCTGTGAGCTGTGCCGGGCATCGGTCGTGTTGCTCTAAAATTATCAGCATCTATTTCTTGAGGAGGTTATCCTCCGGCAAGGGTAACTTATGTTTTTGACAATTGGATCACCTTTCATCATGCCTTCTATTTGGGTAATCGAAAAGGTCTTGCGGAAGGGTTGTGGTTGGAACAAAGTTGAAGAAAGAATTAGCTGTGTGTCTAACTAGTCACCAGTGTATGATTTCTTTAAAGACTTTTAAGTGATCTCACCTGACACATTGTGTCATTGGCTTCATGCACTAACCGTCCAGCATCATATAGAGCCGTCTTTGTGAATATTCCATCGCCTCATGCCATGACATGAAGGCTTCAAAGCAAGATTTTTCTTCCAGTTTTCATTAGCTCGTTATGACACACAAAATAATCATTTGAAAACTTCTAAACAAAAACTTATAATGTTGACACTAGCCAAAAGTCTGCTGGAAACCCTACCCTCTCCACAGCTGTCTTCTCCATAGTCATTATATATATATATATAAATTGAAACAGAAATCAGTAACCAGTTCAAATTTTCTGTGATTGTTGAAGTAAATTTTTATTCTTTTGTCTGACTAATATATATATATATATATTAGGATGTTCATTGACTATAAGTTACTGTCTGCATTCTTATAAATTTCTCACCTCATGATTAGAATCTAATATTTTAGGAATAAAAATTTAAAATTTTCAATCACTAAAATATCCGCATATCACTGCCTAACTTATTCTCTTGACTGTATATATGTGGTTGCAGTGCTAGTAGGCCATGCAATATTCAACATGATCATAATAAGTAGCAATCATTGCACCGGAGTATCTTGATCTTATCAGGTTCGCATATTTTCTTGGTAAAACCAAACAACATTATTTATCAAAAAAGAAAAAAAATAGCCTAATGGACTCATCACTCGACGGAATTAGCGGTGCCAGCCGAGAAATTTCTGGCCGCGCATGCTCCGGGTTGAAGATTTTGGATCATAAATTAAGTGTCACCAAACTAAGAACATATTAATTAATTAGCACACTACTACATGTCAGCATTAAAATTTTCTAGTAAATTAAAACTAAGTCGGGTTAAATGGTTCAGAAAGAATTGATGATATTTAATAACTCACATATCTCAACGTGATTGTTTATTATTGTTATTTTATAAATCGAGTCAAGTTTTATTAAAGAGACAAGAGTGAAAAACAAAACTAAAAGAAATAATTTCTAAAAATCCGCCACGACATATCTTAATGTACTTATTAAGCAGTATCTCAATTTTTTGAGATATGAAAAAATGCATCTCACTATATAAAACTTTCACATTTATAGGGTCTGAAAAATATGTTGTGTGTACATTTTTTTTGACATGTACCCATGTTTTTATTTTTTGATAAGTTGACATGTATTATTCTTATATGTGCAATTTTATACTGTTGCGTGTTAGATTCATCTAAATATCTGTGTGTATTTGTAACAAAGAATACATGTACTTCTATTGTAGAAATGATCTCTGCTTTTATTCCCTTACTTTCTTTGCACAAACCAATTGACCAGTAACTCTTCTGAGCATTTACAGGTTACGGCACTACGCCAGTATAAATAGGGCATAGAATTCAGGCATGTTACATTGTTTTGGGCATCCACCCGCGGAGGAGACAAGTCCCAAAGGACATTTTATATTTGACCATAGATTGGATTGGAACGAGTCCCCTGGTAATTTGATGTCTTATTTCAGACATTATGTCTCATTTTCTTAGAGTATGTGCCAGATACTGCTCACATATTTAGATTTGCGCTTGCTTTATATATATATATGTATGTATGTATATGTCCTGTCGCCTTGCATCTTGATGAATTTATTTTCTTTTGTGAATATTGAGCACAGGTAATTTTAACAACGTCGTTATGGGTGTCCTAGTTCTTGATGTTCACTCGTATTAGGCATTAGTTAGCATTAAATTTATTATGCTTCTAAAATGTAAACTTTCTTCATCCCAAAAACAATATTTTGATTTATTAGTTAATTATCTTGTGATCTTGGATCAAGGGCCGTTTGTGCGGTTGTTCATTCCCTATTTGTAAAGTTCCTTTGATGGGACGTACGTGAGGTCGCTCTGCCAGTTGCACGAATGGTGAGCTTGGCTGGGTGCATGGCTGAATAATGGTCAGTGGTCAGTCTGCCAATACCCCAAGTGACTGGAGGGAACGACCCCAATTGCGTTAATTTCGATGTTGCTTCTGTGTCAGCAGACAATTTGCCTAGTCGCTATCCCTTTTCTGACTTTTTCTTGAGTTAGTGCTCTTTTTACCGCACCTTTTCACTCTTTCTTCCACTTCCCTTCCCTTTTTGCCTTTAAAAAAGCATCACGCCAACCTTTTATCCCTGGTATCTTTACTGTCGGACGATTTTGCCCTTGTGTCCTTTGCGGCCATTGGATTTCACGTAAATCCCTCTTTCGTACAGGAGAGTTCATGGCACGTTCTTGATTGTTGTTTTTCAATACCAAATGGAGTTGTTGCGGTGACAATTGTGAGTACAACAAAGGCTTCATTTTCTTTCTTTCTTTCTTTTTGTTGTTTCTTTTTCTTCCCTTTTGTCCATGATTATAACATTGGATCTTGATCGTGTTCCAATGAAAAAAATCTCGTCAAGTGGAAGGCAGACGTGATATGATAGACAATAAGCGAAAAAAGACAATAAAAATCAACAGAAAAAAAAAAGAGCCTCTTACAGTGTGACCAAAGAGACCCCTATCTACTTTGTCGCGAATATGGTTAATTTGATTGGCTTGAGTTGTGTTGACATCCTAATGGGAAATTTTTCCTCTACAATTACCAAAGAAAAAGGATTCCCTAAAGTATAGGAAGGTGGGGAGAGAACGAGAGAGAGAGAGAGATGTTCTAGCTTAATTTAATCCAGTCCAAGAGAAAAGTTTTACAGGGTCCATCACTTTTGGCTTTAATGGATTAGTTATTCATGCAACAAAGATAGGTTAATTGATTTTAACTTTCTATTATATTTAAATGATCAAGATAGAAACACATTATTATTTGTTTAGATTATCTGTTCAAAACAAATTCTAAACTATGTTATTTAAACTACTGTTAATCTTAATTATTATGATTTAATATTTTAAAAATTTTAACATATTTTTTTAATCTTGTTTTTATCACATAAAGTTTTTTTTTTTTTTTGTAATAGGTTCATAAAATAAAATCTTTTATACAACAAAGAATTGCAAAAAAAAAAAAAAACTTAATTACTGACATACATCTAGGCTGATTTAAAAAGGTAAAAGGAAGAGGGAGGACCACTGTGAGTTAAAATAAAATAAAATAATTTAAATTTAGACTAATTATTTGAGAATATTTTTATAGTAGATCTATTATTATGGATGAATAATGATATGCCTAAATCTTAACCAATGATGTACTATAAAAAAAGTTCAAATTTAGATAACTTTTCTCTAAAGGAAATGATATTCATATGGATGCATAAGAATGTCTAAATTTTAGTATTCATTAACTTCCCTTTGAAATAATTACCTCATTCGACTTTTCTTACACTTGAAGGCAATAATTTTTTTTTTCCTTTGTTTAAGTGCTTTAGTCCCCATGGTCCCTTTTTTTCTAACAACTAGGTCCTTCGTTGCAATAAAAATATATTACAAAAGCTTGTGCTTTAATCTTAAAACCCAATTTAATTGACGTCAATTACATAAATTTTTTATCTGTCTATCTATTTTATCATACTCAGAATTTTAATGTAAGATATAATTGCGTATTTGTTTTAAGAACTAAATTTAAAAATAAGAATTATTTTCCTTAAGTGCAAAGAAAAAAGTAAAGTTTATGAACCATTTATCGTTCATATTGGATTAAAGGATAAAATATAGGTGAATTAACCCTATATGAGATTAAATAAGGTCTTTTAATCAAACTTCTTGCTCTACCACAGCCTATTCCGTCAGATATAAACTCGATCTGTCAAACAATTTATCCATTACCCATTAAGCACAAAGCAAAGGTGAAAGTGTGGCAAAATAGGTCTTCAATCTCTTGTGCTACCACAAACAAATATTTCATTCACCGCAATTGCTGAGTTTTACTGTTGTAATTGGTAGTCACAAAGCTTATTATTAATGAATATAATTGATGTTTAGTAATTCTTTTTAGTGTTTGGAAAAATAAAAAAATAATAAAAGAAAAAATAATCACCAAGAAAGACTTCTTTGGCATAGTTTAATTATAATTATTTTATGTAATAATAGAGATTATCATATTAAAAATTATTAAATTATTAAATTATAGTGCACTTTTTTACATTTTCACACGGAAATACAAATTTAAGTTGTGAAATGCTCTTACCGAATATAAACTTTAGAATTTACTAAATACTAATAAAATTACATGTGACTTTTAAATGTAAATTTCTAAACTGCAACCATAATCTCAAACACACTAATTATCAACAAAGCTAGTTAGAGGTGATCAAATGACCCGACTTAATTAGTTCAAAACTTGAATTGATCTAATTTAAATTAATTAAGAAAATTAATGAGTCAAAATGTAATATGTTTAAAATTTAATAATTTTAAAATCCCACTCATTGAAACCAATTTAGCTCAAATCCGACGCAAACACCTATTTGCTACCTCTAAAGCTAACTGACACCTACATAACAATTATTTTTTTTTTTTTTAAATTTAAATGATACTAACTAAAAATTGAATTCGAAAACTTTTAATTTCAAAACGAATCTCATACCGTTGAACTAAAAACTCGATGGGAGCTGAAATACAAAAATCTAGCACATTGGGAACCGATTCTCATAAACTACAAGCTTTGGGTCCACGTTCCCTGTATCAACTAATCGACTTTTACAGCACAGTATGCTCCACATCAACCCACAATTCTCTTTCATACTCCACACCTTTCACATCTTAAAAAGAAAGAGAGAGAGAAAAAAAAAAGCATTATTAAGTTCAAAAATCTGAACTGAAATTCGAAATTCAGACCTCAAACCTCGCTGGGTTCCAAATTTTAACTGATAGCTAAATCTCTCTCACATTCTAACTGGATAAAAAAGAATGACAAAAGGAAAAAAGGCAAATGGTGCTGTGATCAAACACCTCTTATCGTCCATGTCAGAAAGCAAATGGTGCCTTGGTTAAGTTCCTCATCCCCGCACAGCTTTGTGGGGATTTGATTTGCCTTCTAAATACAATGGAGAAGTAGCAGGGTGGCCCATTAATTTACATTTAGGACCATGTCTGCATTGGCCCCCAAATGACCCATCTATTAGAGGCCCCACCACAATTGTCCTTAACATCGGGCTTGTCTCCTCACATGGCCTCGAATCAACTATTCTTACAAACAAAATTTTAATAAAATATGTAAATGTGGTAGAATTACCACAAATGTTAAATATTGTTAAACACTACATGCACTTGTAAGTTTTTTTTTTTTTTTTCACTCTTCTTTTGGATTCTTAAGTTTAGTGCATATGAACAATTTTCCCAAAAAGTAAACCCCTTTAAGGTAAATTTATTTTGTCAAAAGTAAGAAATCTTGTCAATTGTTTTCTCTCCTCCTCATAGCAATCTTCAAGTGGCTTTTCTCAGGTTTCAACCAACGTTATCGTGCCACTATCTATATAATCCACAAGATAAAGTTAATACTTTTGAATAAAGGGCTAAGCCCTATCCAAATAAACAGCAGCATTAATCCTGGTTTTTTTTTTTTTTTGGGGGGGGGATCAGGATAAGCACTGGCTGATTGGGAATTGGCTTTTGGGTTTTGTCCCAAATTCACACTCCCCCCCCCCCCCCCCCCCCCCCCCCCCACTCGGCTCCCCCTCCCAAAAAAAAAAAACCCTTTTTTTGGGGGGGGGGGGGGGGGGGGCTAGTAAATGACTTGATCAAAGGAGACTCTAAACACCCAATAGAATTGCCACTTTAGTTGCCTTCTTTCCTTCCCCACCCACCCTTTATTAGGCCAGTTGGAGCCACGGGACTGGCTCAGGCTTTCAACGTGCCATCTCAATCTGTAAGCGTAGACTAATTACAGATGTCCCTATAAATAGTACTTGGATTCAGTATAATGCCCCAGCTACGTATTCTACCAGAGAAAAAAGAAAGTGTGGTCATATTCTTTAAAAAAATAAATAATAATAATTATAAAATAAGCAAAAAATAAGAACTATTGGTCACACAAATCTTTTATTCATTTGAATTCAGTTAATTATTTCAATGGCAAACTGCCTCTAAATGTATGTCTATATTGCGTTGACCATTGTACAAACTCCATTATATGATAATTTCGTGTTCTGAGTCCCATCAAAGTTAATTACTAAAATGAGGAGCCAAGATGGAACAAACGTAAATTTATTTGCACTCACAGCTTTAGTTAGTTTTCAGCCCCCAATCACTTGAATTGTCAATCAGAGAGTCACTATGTCCAAATATTTAAAATCCTAAAATTAGAGCTCCGACGCTTAACGTGGTCCCAACCACACATAACATTTTTACCTTTATCAAGTAATCCTACGGAATTAAGTTTTTGTTTTTATTTTTTATTTTTTTCCAGCAAGTGGTTCTGTTGATTTAGACCCTGACGCATTTGCAAGCTGACCATTGGTTAGGCCATACAGGCAAACATAAGTGGTCCCTTTTGCTTCTCTCCAAGCCCACGTAGAAGACAGGTAAACACTGAAATTTGTTTTACATTGTAGCCTAATTAATTAATTTTCTCTAATTTAATAACCATCAGAGCTCTACTTGCACCTACAGAATGCAGTGACATTGGAGGATTGCAATGCAACTGCTTTTTTCAATTTTGGGCATCTCAGTCCCAAAAACCAAGGTGAACTCTTTGTTCCAATTATTATTTTAATTTTCTAGCAGTTGCATCATATCCATGTTATCTTACAGATATGACAGTGAACATCAGGTAAAATTAAAACAGTTGCTTAATTACTGACTGGTGTAATACAAATCTTAAAACCATGGGCCGAAGCAGGGCAAACAGAAAGAGACTTGGAATGGAGAATATAATGCAGAGTTGCAGGCTAAAACAAAACCAAATCTGTCAGTTGGGGAAAACCCAAAAGAATAATGAGAAAAAAAAATTATGCATAATGGTAGGTGACAGTGCAACCACCTTGAACTAAATTTTATCTGGGACAATAAAAAGTGAATCGAATTTTGATCCTTTCATGATTCCACAAGACCAAATAATGTCTTGTCTAGTTTTGAAGCTGAAGATTAGCCCACCAACTACACGCATTTCCTTTCAGTGTCAGGGGTCCTAATGAGTTTTAAAAAAAAAACAAAAAGAAAAGAAAAAAGAAAAAGATACTCGGGGAGGAAAATACCAAATCCTAATTGACAAGAGAACGACACAGTTACTGTTACTATTGAGTCCATTTTGAGCCTTTTCCACGCCGCATATTGCGTAGAAGCCACGGTGCTGACCCCAATCTCAGACCCCGTTTGCTGAGAAGTGAGAATTCCATGCCAGAAAACGTGTCCAAGCGACGGTTGGCCATACACAAGCCTTTGTCCAGCCGACCGATTGGATTACACCATACCAGTAAAATCAATTGGCCAGAGCATAGTGGGGACATAGGTGTGAATGTAAAAGCACGCGGGGCAACGTCTAAGTGCACAGGTCTTCCTAAATTTATGAAGCTCGGGAGAGAGGAAAAAAAGAAAAAAAGAAAAAAGAAAAAACAAAAAAAGGATACTTCTCTACATAAAGCAAAGCAAAGCAGGAGGTCCGTGATTGTTCCAGGATCAGCACAGCAACAGTGCATACATATAACAATACAATTCGGAGGAGGCTTACATTAGAAATTGATGTTAAAAGGATTTTGTAATATTAAGAGTAATTGATTTTGCTTCCGAAAAGATCAAACACAACTAAAAGTGAAAATCAGATGTAAACAGCGAGTAAAAGGTTGCAACAGTCGCTATATTTCAACCACTGGCTTCCATGGAAGCTAAACGGTAAGGAAAGAAACATAGAATTGAAAAACTATATCCATGTGTTTTCCAAACATGGAGCTGATAAATCTAAAATTTTTGAATGAGAAAATTCCTAGGATAGAAAAATAAGCTGTACTACTACTTACTTTCCATGAGCAGCGATTGCTTAAGGCATCTCCATTAGGCCTCCATGGATCCGAAGCAAATATAACCAAAATGTTCGTCGACCTGTCTATAAACGCTAGCGCCATTGTTCGAATCTCCAACGGTAGGCATGATCAAAAAGTCGCCAGCTTGAGACCAGGAGTTCATCCCCCACTTTGAGCAATTCCAGAATTACCATGGCACCACACGGCTGGCCTCTTCCTCCATCGGAGAAGGAGGAAGATTAAGATCAATTAAAGCGGGCACCGGTGTCTCGGGAGCTTCTTGCTTAATCACCATAGTGCTGTCCTCACCACCTCCAACAAAATGGGACCTCTTGTGGCCGCCTAAAGCTTGACCTGAGCGGAAAACCTTGGAGCAGAATGGGCATTCATGCGTCTTCCCCTTTTTCGACCCCACTTTCTTCTCTGCATTGCCAGCAAAATTGTGCTCTACTGGGCTCTTCCCACTGGGAGTTTTGACCATCTTCGCACCCTTGGATCGACGAGGAACATAATTGTTCTCAATGCTGTTCTCGTAGCTCTCATTAAGCGAACCATTGCAGGCATTTGACTTTCTATTACTAGTTCTGTTTCCTCCAAGACAAAAGCTTTTGCCCTGCTTTTGAGCATTGCTGCCATGAAATTCAGAATCATAAGAACCATTCTTGTATCCCTTGGTCGAATCGTACTTCGATGAAGCTCTATCATCAGCTCGATCGCGTGCAGCTTTCTCAATTAAGACCTTTCCGAATTCTGTCTTAACACGTCTGACCCTACTCAACCTCTTCCCTAATTCAGCATCAAAGTCTTCATCCACCAATCTCGAGTCAAATTCTGCTTTACCCTTCTTCAATTCACCAATCTTAGTAAACCCATCGGTAGAAACATCCGATTCAACCTGTCCTGGACCATTCATGAAATACCCAGAACCAGAATCCTCAGAACCATGATTCTCAACAATAGACTTCACTTCCCTTTTCTTTGCTTTCTTCACACCAAAAGTCCCATTCCCATTATACAAACTCTTGACACCATTCTTCTTAGGCTCTAAAATCAGAGAATTGTTATCTGAAGAATCTGCAACCGAGCTAAAACACCCTTTAAAGGCAGGGTCCCTAGACAGCATCATCAGGCACATGGCAACTTCTTCTTGTTCTTGCTCTACATCAGAAGCAGAAGATACAGAGCCACCATTTGCGAAAGATAATGAAGAAGAGTTGGCACCAATGGCCTTGTACCTCATTATTTCCGATCTCCTCCTCTTGCTTGGAGTTGATGTCTCGGTATCTGACTGGCTATCCTCTACCAGCTCTTTCGGCTTTTCACTGGTCCCCGAATGATCTTCGAAGTAGCTGTTCCTGGAGTGACACGCCATGTGACCACATAACGCTTTCAAGGATTGGAATCCTTTGCCACATTCTTTGCACACCTTTTCTGCAAGTAAAAAAGCCTGGTTGCTTCGATCGATAGTAAACCACTTTGTCTTCTTCGGGTTCTCTCTAAGACCGTAGCCAGATTGGCCACCAGCAGCAGCTTCCGGCCCCGGCCCCAGCCCCTGCCCCTTGATGTTAGCAACCTCTCCTCCTTCTGCCATCTCAGCGACTGTTGGGCTGCCATTGAGATGGATTCGAATGTGGCCACCCAAGGACTTGCCACAAGGATATCTCTTGTTGCAAAACTTGCAGACGAACTTCTTCTTCTGATTCGGTTCCATCGCTTAAAACCAATTGCACAGTAAAAGAGATAGATCAGTGGCTTGTTACCTCAAAATCTCTACAGAAGATGCTGCATTTTTTGGTAGCAAAAGATAGCGGAGAATAAGCAAGGAATCAAATCTAGATCAAGAAGAGAAGCAGAGAGAAGGAAGGAAAAAAAAAAAAACAACAGATCACGAAGTTTGTTTCTTTTTCAGTATTAATGGGTCAGGAGAATCAAAAGCGTTTTGTGAGAGAAGGATGTGACAGTTTCTGTGAAGTACTAGAGACCCACAAAAAGAGGCCACCCCCCTTAAAAATCGCATCTTAAGTTACACCAACATTAGCCTCAGCATCTCTCTCTCTCTCTCTCTCTCTCTCTCTGAATGTGCAAAAATAAATGGTGGGATTGGAAGCGTTTTAATGGCAAGGAAAAATCAAAGCTTTCCTTTTTTTCTTTTTTTTTTTTTCTTTGGGTTTTGTTTTTCTTGAAGACGATGGGTCGCTGATGATGGCGATGAACAGGCCTCTATAAAAGAACAATCAAAGCACAACCATGACTCTCTCTCTCTCTCTCTCTCTCTCTCTCTCTCTCTCTACTTCTCTTTCTCCATCTCTATCTCTCTCTTCCTTTGTTTTGTGCTCTAGTTGGAGGAGAATTCCATGCATGGAAGCAAAACATTAAAAAGGGGAAGGAAAAGATAGGAAGCACGTGTACTCAGAT
The DNA here is from genome assembly GCA_021533255.1 of Ceriops tagal. Classification (NCBI taxonomy): domain Eukaryota; kingdom Viridiplantae; phylum Streptophyta; class Magnoliopsida; order Malpighiales; family Rhizophoraceae; genus Ceriops; species Ceriops tagal. Next base: position 6,494,857 of record CM038610.1, on the reverse strand, counting down.
GTGAGCCATTCGGTATTAGATTTGGACGGTCACGATTTACTGGGTCTTTTGAGAATCCCGAGGAATAAGCATTTGATCGGATACTAAGATTAGCCATTCTTTTCTTTTTCTTTTTCTTTTTTTTTTTTTTGGGCGCAATTCTGACTCTGACTCCTCAGACCCTGCAACCTCCGAACTATGCCTTATTTTTGTCTTTGCTGATGATGGTTAGCTCACACAACATATTTCAAACAGCCAGACCATTCTGCTTTCGAAATTTCAGAAACTCTAAGGTCACCGCTCCTTTTGGCTGCCCTTCTGCACCAGCATGACACACCGGATATCCCTGGAATATCTGCAGATTGTTTCAAACCTACAGAATTTTCTAATCGAATTGTTATTATTTATTTTATTTTTCCATTTTTAAGATGAGAGACCCTCTGTACACATCAGAATGTTGTTACATCCATAGTCACGACATTCATTTAGGAGGAACTCACGCCTCATTTTACTTGCAATCAAAAGCATCCTTTTCTTTAAAGACCTTTATCATTGTTTTTGTGATGCCAAACCAAATCAATCGATATACGAAGATAATAAATTTTGGCTTGCTATTTCCTTTCATCTTCCAAGAAATTAGCATTTAATATGACATGTGATGTCTTAGCCCAAAAAAGATAAATTAGCATTTGTGTATCGACCCAATTCTCCAATACCCTTATAAGTTCAGCAAATACAACCAGTGTTGTTATGTTCACTGACAGGCCGATCGGGGGAAAGATTTTACGGTAGAATCATACAGGATGATATAGATTAAATATTCCTTATAAAACCTTGCGTACAATCCGAATGACGAGGCACAATTACCAAACAAAAGGAAATTATATTTATTTTACCAACCGCATACTTAGCTACGGAAGGATGTTTTACTCTAAATAGCTCGGTTTCTATTCCGCACGAATAAGTTTTTTTTTTTTTTTTTTTGTGACAATGAACAAATCATGCAGGAAAGAAAAAGAGAAAACAAAAGAAAGGAAAGAAAATTTCGTTCAAATCCCGTGACTGCATCTTGTGCTTCCTTTACTTGTAAAATTTGCCTAACAAGCAGCCTAAGTCACGAATATTCAATATTCAAACAACTTGAGGTTTAACTGGTAATATACGCTTAGTTATTACCCCAAGACCAATGAGAATTGTACATAATTTCTGTCATTATCCACGCCAACATATTTGAGTTTTTTTTTTCTTCTTCTTCTTCTTCTCTCTGTCTTTTGATAATCACCAGAGGCGGTTTCTTTGATAGAGTCAACCCGAATTTGTAGTGATCTGCTTCTGCTCTGTCAAAATGGACGATGCCCCCATGGCCCCCTTTGGAGAGTTCCCTGTTCAAGGTTTGATTGTGGCCAGTCCACTAAGGGCCCATCAAGCCCTCAGCAAAACACAGCAGTTATAATTATAAGTTGATTGGTAAATTTATAGTTATAATTATAAGTAATACAGTACGATAATTAGTGTTAGGGAGTGAAAAACCAACATGCCAAAAAGAAGAGAGAGAGAGAGAATAATTGGATAAATTTATAGTTATTCAAAGAATGACCAAATAAAAAAATAAAAATATTTATAATGAGAATAATAGTTATAATTTTTATAAAAAAAAAAAAAAAACAGAGAACACTCACCCATCAACCAAATTAGACCTTAGGGATAAACATTTAGGATGTAACTAAGGTTCCATGATCGGCCGACCTAAAATAATTAAAATGGAATAAAGAAAGAGAGCAGCCGGACTGGATTTTCCGGCCAACAAGATAAACCCCAACACACGAAACTTAAACTTAACTTTGGCTACAAATGCTTCAATCATTATTCCAAGCCGACATAACAAAGCTATTTGTCCCTTGCTTCCTTTCAACCGGAGAAATTGTCCCGTCCTTTGACTAATCGAACAGAAATGAAAATAATTTCACCATCCCTCGAAGCGTTTACCTTGAATGTTCAGAGGCTTTTGCGTACGTTAAGCCCAAATATGAACTTGACTTTGGTGGCACAATTACACATCATCCCCACCCGGGGGGAGCACCAATCGTCTTAAATCCCATAAAATTATATTAACGCGATGAATTCAATGCACCCCAAATGTGGACTCGTCCATTGTATTATCACTATTATTTATTAATTACATATCCAAATTGCACGTAAGATTAAATGTAGCAATGTTTCCCTGAACATTGTGCCGTTTGAATTTAGATCCTTCTTCGTTAAACCTAATTGAGACCTGCTCGATTATGGGATTACAATTTTCATCCATATCTCAAGTATGGTATTTGTCAAATTTTACTCCCATTATTTATAACTATAGTACACATATAATTGCTCAACATTAAAATTAAGTTAATTTAACTCACATTCTCAGTGAGTCAAAATAAGAAATTCTCTGAAAGATACCACCACTGTTCTCGTCATCCATAACCATGACTCTGCGCTTCTGATGGCAGGAACAGCCAACTCTGTGCCCCGTCCAAAGATGTGATCACTTGGGAAATAATTTCACATCAGACCCATAATGAAACATAGAATAATGTTTGGTAACAGCATAAAATATGAAAAAAAAAATGTAATTAAAAATACAATACATTGAAAAAGGTAGCAATTATTCAATTATTTTGTTTAGCTGGACACAATTCTGATGTGATTGTTACAAGCTCTAATAAATTGACCCGAACAACCACAATAAAATAAAAAAGAGAGAGAGAGAGATTTAAAAAATAACATAAAATTCACCAAAAATAAAAATGATTAATTAATCTTTGATCCAGAAATGGAAATGATTGAGAGACAGTGCAAGCGGACATGTTCATTCGCCAAGTGTCCATGCGCGGAAGCTCAAACCGCTAGTCGGCATAGCAATGTATACAATTTGCTAGTGTATACTTGCACACATTCATGTATCCATGTATGAATATATATATATATATTTATATATTATTAAACATTATTTTCATAAAAATAGATAATCTTATATTAATAAGATCAATTGATAAGATGTTCAAAAAAAAATATCTATCTATCTATCTCAACAAAAAAAAAATAACAATGTTTTGTAGCAAATTGTTTGAAATTTTTCCCAACATTTAGCATGAAAAACTAATTATAATACATTTACCTCACGTAAAATAAATAAATTCCTGGTTGTCCCCCAAGGGGAAGCCGTGAAGGAAAACAACAACTGGTAGTGAGATTTCAAAAAGCCCCAACTAAAATTTGTAAATAGCCAATGAACTAACTGGAAAACATAATTGTTCAGAATAAATGGAGACTTGGTGTCCAAACAAGATGAGGTTGTGATGATTATTTTGAACAAATAGAAGAATGTATTCAGGCATCATACTAAGAAAAGACGCACCATTGTGCCCAGGACCCCATTAAAGAAGTAAGTAAGGAAATACCAATTCCCAAGGAGAAAAAATTATGAGACCACGATGTCTGTCATATATGATTCTACTACAATCCTGCCGCGAGCCACCTCAAAATTTGTGCTAGTCTGCTCCTTAGGCCACGGCTGGCATGTCCTTCAACCATGGATCAAGAGGCTTGCCAATCGAATAAACAATGAATCCAATTTTTCTCATCGCATTAACATCCACCACATTTCGCCCGTCAAAGAAAAATGCAGGCTTCTGCATGTTATCATAAATCCTCTTGTAATCAAGAGTCTTGAATTCATCCCATTCGGTCAGAAGGCAAATTCCATGAGCATCTTTGGTTGCCTCATAAGCATCCCAGACACAACTGACTTGCTTGATAGCCGAAGGGCTCAATGGCTGGAGATGGGCAGGATGGTCCCAATCAAACTTATTCATTGACAGATCCCTTTGAATCTGCTCCTCCGAAACTTGAGGGTCATATATACTCAATCGAGCTTTGTCACCCAACAAGCCCTTGCAAACATCTATAGCCGGCGTCTCCCTGGTATCCCCGGTGTCTTTCTTGAAAGCAAATCCCAAGATTGCAATCTTTTTACCTGCCACTGTGTTGAACATAGAGGATACCAGCCGGTTCACAAATCGTTTCTTCTGGTAATCATTCACCTTAATGACTTGTTTCCAGTAATTTGCGACCTCAGGAAGGCCATTGCATTCACAAATGTAGACCAAGTTTAGGATATCCTTCTGGAAACAAGACCCACCAAAACCGACACTGGCATTCAGGAACTTGGGCCCAATTCGCGAGTCCTTACCCACAGCATGCGAGACCTGGGTGACATCAGCGCCAGTCGCTTCACAGAGGGCCGACATGGCATTGACAGAAGAGATCCTCTGTGCCAAAAAGGCGTTTGCAGCAAGTTTTGAGAGCTCAGCGGACCAAAGATTGGAACATATAATTCGCTCCACAGGAACCCAGTGTGCATAAACATCTTTCAATGCTTGGATTGCCTTTTGTCCTTCTGGAACCTCCCTACCACCAATAAGGACCCTGTCTGGATTAAAAAGGTCTTGAATTGCAGTTCCTTCGGCAAGGAACTCTGGGTTAGAAAGAATCTGGAAGTTGATGCCCTTGCTATTGTGGGTCAAGATCTTTTCAATTGCCTCGGCTGTTTTCACGGGAACTGTTGATTTCTCGACGACAATTTTGTCAGATTTCGAGACATCGGCAATCATACGAGCAGCACTCTCCCAATAGGTCAGATCAGCTGCTTTGCCAGCTCCAAGCCCCTGGGTCTTGGTTGGGGTATTAACAGAAACAAAGACTATATCAGCCTCTGAAACATGTTTCTCCACTTCATTGCTAAAGAACAGGTTCTTTCCTCTGCACTGTTTGACCACATCATCAAGACCTGGCTCATAGATTGGGAGGTTGTCGCTGTTCCAGGCACCGATCCGCGGCACAGAAATGTCGACAACTGCCACTTCGATTTCCGGGCACTTTAGTGCAATCACAGCCATTGTCGGCCCACCGACATAACCGGCTCCAATGCAACAAATCTTCACCATCTTTTATATGCTTTTGATAGTCTGAAAAAACAGCCAAATAAAGAAGACAAAACCATAATTAGTCTCTGAGACTCCAATTTAAAATATAAAACGGCAGATCTTGAAAAAGCCAAAAAGCTTTCCCTAAACTAAAACATTCATTGAGAATTCAATACCGCAAATTTTCTCTCGAATGTTACCAGAAAATGAGACTTCAGAGACGCCAAAATTGATTCTATGCTTAATGGAATCAACATTATTGCAAACAACTTTATGGTCTTCGTTGACTAAAATTTAAATTAGGAAAACACAGATTTGTCATAATCACTTATTGGGGGCATGGAGATCACAGTTTAATTTTAGATCCATGATCTTCATTACCTTAAACGGGAACGAGCTAAAATTGCAATATCAAACACAATCAAAGCCACTCCAACAACAAATATATGCCCATAAAAGCCAGGCTTTCACGACCCGGAAGCCTTCAAATGCTGGAAATAGAATTGCAACAAGCAAAATATGCTATCAGATCCCCAATAAGCAAACAGGATGGATAAATACATAAATATATCATCGGCAGATCTATCAATCATTAAAAAAGCACCCCCCTCCCCCGCAAAAAAAATACTCATCATTTCATCCATATAAAAATAATGGAAAATCCCAATTCTCAAGAAAGCTAAGACAACAAACAAATCCCACCAAAACAACCACACCGCTAAACACCAAAATCGAGGTGCCCATGAATCCAAAACATGCAAAAAAAACACAGACAACTCAACAAAGAAAAAAAAATATTAAAAAAAACAAAGGAACGAACTGGGATCAATGACCTCACAGCAATCTAGTTCCTCAGGAGGTCAAAAGCGAAAGAGAAGACGAGAGAAGAATAAAAAGACAAGAACTTTGAATATGAATGAAGCAAAAGAGAGAAAGATAGGTAGATAGAGATGTGATGGAGAGCTTCTTCTGCCGACGAAGCAGGGGATCTACACAGACTATACTACAACAGGAGGCCCCGTTCCTGTGTCATTATATACACTGTTATTATCATTATTATTGCGAGCATGCATTCGTCAAGTGTCCAAAAAAAAAAAAAGGTAAATTATAATTATAATATGGAGAGAGATAGCGGTAAGGAAGCAGCACTCACCCAGTTTCCAAGATCCAACCACTCGGATTTTCCGCCAACAGACAGAAGCTTTTGTCCGTTAAGAAACCGATCTCGTACGTACGTTGTTTATTAAAACCAAGAATCTAAGATTTATTAACAAAAATCGAAATTTTTAAATATTAAAATATTCCCGAAAAGGTAATGGGTGCATAATATCACGAATTGTTTCGGAAAATTAATTGGTGGCTACCAATTTTGGCCTAACGCTTCTTAATTAGCTCCATTCCTTTCGTACAGAGCAAACTTTGTGTTCTACGAATCTGTGTTGCGTTCGTGTTAGACCTTCTGATCTCATTTATCGTGTCGTCAGGCGCTGTATCTCTGAGTCCATAGAATGAATTAAACGAATTACGAATCGATCATATTTGATTAGAATTACTATGTTTTACAAAATGTTAATACCAAGCAAAGAAGTTGGGGAGAATTGAATTATATTAAGCTTTACAAATTTCTATCATTGCAAACAAAATACAGGATATCTAAAAGCCACATAAATAGTGAACTGTTCAGCCAATTTGGCAATACTTCGCCTTCAGAATTGAACTTTATTTTCGAGATTTTGTTATAGCCCACTATAATTGCATCTTATGTGGATCTGGGAGGCCATTTTCCATTGATTTTGCTCCAACAATATGTGCATTTGTTAAAATTTTCTGGGATAAATAATTTTAAACTTCATTTGTTTTCACGAGAAATGGGAGAACAAGGACATATACCTATATCTGCAGTACTCGATAAGAGTCATTAATAATTGATAGAACTGTATAGAGTTCGATATTCTTATGTCCTATGAAAATTCAAATTCATGATCATATAATATGAAAAAAAAAAAAAAACCTTTAAACCACAACAAGCGTGATAATAAGCTCAAAAATATTGAAGCAATGCAACGCCGTGAAAAATGAGTTATATATTATCCTAAACCCTAAACCCTAATAAAAGACAAAAATATTGAAGCAAGTGCATACCAAGAAATACAATGGTACGAGATACACTTTGCTCTAGCAGTAAAGTTTTTTTTCTAATCCAATTTCCCTTCCATTAGGTTTAATAATACTTCGTTTACTAGCTTGACCACCTAAAACAATGTCACCGCGTATGGAAGATTGTTATGAGGAAAGTAATGACAGGCAAGGAATCATCGAACAATGCTAAACTTCGTTCATCATTTTTATCTTTACCACATGGAATGTTTAGGTACAAAATTTATTACGTTTGACATTGTTTATTTTGGAACAACATCCCGAGCACGGTTATGATTGCGTTGATCGCGGATCAAATTTTTCATTGTCAATATTTGGGTGTCACGAGAAATAACATAGGGATGATTCCATAGCACTATTGTGTATGCTTTTGTATATTTAACTATGACATGTAATAATGCTTTGTAAGGTAATTTTAATATAGGCACACAATACTCATCATCCAAGCTTGTGATACTCATTATTTTTTTAAAAAAAAAGAATAAGGTACATATATTATTTATCACTCATGTTCATTCATATTAAAATTATCTATCGATGTTTTAATTTAATATTTCCTTAAAACCACAAGGAAGCAAGAGAAATATTTTTCTAAAGAAGATTGCAAATATTTCAAATCCTTGATCAAACATATACGAGGAAATATTTACAAAGACGTGTATTTTGGTGCAAGAAGGAAAGGTTTGAACGTTATAAGAACATAAAGGTAACAAAGCTTAAGATTAAGCAATTAACTTTGACGCAGGAAGCACAACGACAATCAAAGGTAAAGTGATTAGATTTGTTAAGGGTTAAGGCAAATTATTAGACTGCTATGAAAAAAAAATAATAATAATAGAAGTGATTTTAAAATTTTGATTCAAGTGGTCAAAAGATAATGGCAAGAATACTAAGTTCTTTCACATTGAAGTTTGGAATAAGAGAAGAAAGAACATGATTCATTTTACTGTGTTAAGCAATAATAAGACCTTTTCCAATTTCGAGGAGGTGATGACCATTGTTTTGAATAAATTCAAGAATTTTATTTGGGGTTTACAGTGAGCTTTGCACGGAGACAAACAAGAGTTATTTTCTAAAAGATAAATAGGGTAAATAACCTTATTTTAGAAAACCCTTTTACTAGCGAAGAAATGTGAGAGGTTATCAAAAATTGTGACGACAATCAAGTTTCAGACTCAAATGGTTTTAATTTGAATTTTATTAAACATCATTAGAAGATTGTGAAGCATGATGTAATGATATTTCTCAATAACTTCTATAAAAATGGTACATTATGTAAGGTGTTTACCTACATAATACTAATACTAAAAATTAACAATGCTACAGAAGTTAAACAATTTCAACCAATCTCGTTGGTTGGTTTTATTTACAAGATTCTTGTTAAAATTTTATTCTGGAAACTTAGTATGATGATTGGAAAGGTAGAAAGGGAGTCTCAACCAATTTTTGTCAGGGGAGGTAACATACTCGACAATGTACTAATAGTTAATAAAACAATTGAAATTATGAAGAAATAAAACATAAAGGGAACATAAGGGGCGTTATTATAAAATTTAACTTCAAGAATGCTTATAATATAGTAAAGTTGTCTTTTCTTATTGATGTGATGAGACACATAGGCTTTGGCTATAAGTAGAGGCGATGGATATTGGAGTGCATATTTTCTTCTTTGACATTGTCCATTCTCATCAATAGTAGCCCATTGGAGCAGTTAAAGATGGCAAAAGACTACGATAGGGGGATCCATTGTCACCTTTCCTATTTTTACTAGTTGTTGAGGGTCTCAATTCAATGTTTAAGAATGTGGTAGCATTAGGTTTTGTGAAAGGTATCCCACTTGGAAATGACATTTAGCTAATGCACTTATAATTCATTAATAATACTATAATTTTTAGTGAATTGGATAGTCACTCAATTCACAATTGTAAGAAAATCCTTCAATGCTTCCAATGTTATGCAACATTAAAAATCAATCTAACAAAGATGTTTATGTGTGCAATTAAGGTCCATGAGTCAAAAATGTCTGTATGATAGGATCATTGCTATTAAAATATCTGGGACTGTCGCTAGGAGCAAATCCATAGGTAAAAGGGTTGTAAGATCCAATTGTTCAAAAGATGAGAAGCAAATTAACAAAGTGAAAAATGAGATTTCTTTAAAAAACTAGTCTTATATTTCTAAAGTCTTGCTTACACTCCTTGATAATATATTTTATATTGTTATCTCGGATGTCGTAAGTGGTGGAAGAGCATTTCGAAAAGATATAAAGATCTTTTCTTTAGGAAAGGAGGAAGGCATAAGACGGATACACCAAGTTGGTTGGGGCCTTATCTATTAATTGAAAAAACATTACATGTTAGGATTTGGTAACCTCAGGGATATTAATATTGGGTTGCTATTAAAGTGGCTATAGAGGGTGGCAAATGCAGACGATGCTTAACGGGTCAAAATATTAGAGGCATGATATAGAGAATACCAAGTGTGATTATCAGAGTGGACATCGAGGTACTCATAGATGTCATTGGTATAATGAAGGATATATTCATCGTGGTAGAGGAATGATAGGAATATAAACGAGATTAAATCTAATTGTAATTATTTGGTTGGAGATAGCAAACAAGTGGATTTTTGAAATCACACATGAATTGGTGACTTACCATTAACTCAAAGATTTCTAAGGTTATTTGTGCTATCATCTCAGAAGAATGGCTCTATGAGTAACTTGAACGAATGAGAATGTAATCAATAAGCATGGAAATCTAAATTGCATAAGAGTTTTTTTTTTATTAGGAGAATGATTTATTTACTAAAATTTGGAACCTTATATTAGCCTTTTAACTAGTGTAAGGGAAAAAGTACAAGTTTATATGGTGTTAGGCAAAAGATGGGCAATTTTTGGTGAAATCCTTTTGTGACTTCCAAAAGTGCTCTCATGAACCTAGTAAGGTAGGGATAGTTAGTATATGAAAAGGATTAATTCCTCTTAAAGTTTTATATTAAGTCGCCTTTTTGTTAAAAGAAAACCATAGTTGATCATTAGTGTCAACAGATATGACATTTACTTCTGGTGGAATATGCCTTGTATTTTAGTTGAGTTAGAATTACTCTTTTGTCCCTTATCCTATATCCCTATATATATAGGCATATTAGGATTATGAATAAGGAGTCGAGATAGAGGTGAGAGAGAGGAGAGTCACGTTTTTTGTTTTCTGTAACACACTCTCTCTAGAGTATTTCCTCTGTCTTTTCCGTGGATGTAGATCACATTGACCGAACCACGTAAAATTCTGATGTTGTTTTCTTCTTCGGTTTATTACTTCGTGTTAATCTGCGTAACAAACTGGTATCATAGCCAAAAAGAAAAAAAAAATCAAAGAACACGAGACGAATAGTCGAACCCGTCACTGCGGCCGGAGCACACCACCACCGACGACCCAGCCTCTCTCCTCTTCCTCGGCCACCCAGCAGTCTCTCTTCCTCCTCCTCGGCCACTACCGTCTCTCTCCTCCTCCTCGGCCACCACTGCCTCTCTTCTCCTCCTCGGCCACCACCGCGAGTTATCCTCGCCAACGTCACCGACGAGCATCCCGTCGCACAGCTTCGTTGCCAGATCCGAGAAGTATAGGGAGGAAGAGAAAGATCCGAACCAGGCCTTCGCCCTCGACCTCATCGGCAAGCCCGTCGCACAGCCCAGCGATCGGGTTCTACCGTATCCACCAGATCCGACGATAGAGGGAGGAAGAGAGAGAGACCCGTCGCTTAGCCAAGCGACCGACCCACATCCCACACCAGCAAGACCCAGAAGTAGAGGCCGACCCGCATCTCACACCGGCGAGCCTCGTCGACCAGCCCAGCAGCCAGCGCACTAGATCCGGAGTCCGTTTGAGTTTCGGCGTACAGATCTCATCGTCGTGGCTCGTCATTTCTGGCCATTCGGGTGTTTTGGCGCTGAAGCGGAGCAGATCTGACGGAAGAGGAACAGATCGAGTTCCAACAGATCGGTAGCACTATAGCATCGGCGGCGACACTATAGCGGCAGATTGCAATTTGGGTAATTTTGTTAATTTAGGCCATAAATTTGTATTCTTCAATTTTCGTTGTGGGTGTTTTGTTGCAATGACTTCTTCATCTTCATCAACGATGAAATCTGAAATTGAGAAGTTCGATGGAAACACCAATTTTGCTAATGTGGCAGCAAATGAGAGTGATGATCTACTTTATGTTACACAAGACCAAAGCAGATTTTAGGATACCTGGATCATAGACACTGGAGCCTCGTAACATATGACTCCTAACAGAGAATGGTTTACCACTTACAAGCCAATCAATGGTGGTGTTCTATTAGGTAATGATCATGTATGTAAGGTTGTTGGGATTGGTACAGTGCAGATCAAAATGCATGACGGTGTCATTAGGACCTTATCTGAAGTCAAACACATTCTAGATTTGACGAAGAATCTTATTTCTTTAGGCACTCTTGAGAAGAATGACTGCAAGATTGGGTGTGAAGGTGGAGTTCTGAAGGTATCCAGAGGTACTCTTGTATTGATGAAGGCTACTAGAATTGGCACATTGTATTTCTTGCATGGTTCGACAGTCACAGACTCAACTGCAGTTTCTACTTCAGTTTCAGATTCAGACGTGACAAAGTTGTGGCACATACGGCTGGGACACATGAGTGAAAGAGGTATGACTGCCTTGGATAAGAGAGGTCTTTTGTGTGGGCAGAACACAGGAAAAATGGAATTTTGTGAGCATTGTGTTTTTGGAAAGCAGAAGAGGTTGAACTTCAGTACAGTCATCCATAAAACAAAAGGAACATTAGACTACATTCATTCAGATCTTTGGGGTCCTTCTCAGGTTCTCTTTAAAGGTATGGGTGCTGCTTATATGTTCACTTTCATTGATGATTTTTCTCGTAAAGTTTGAGTCTATTTCTTGAAACATAAAAGTCAAGTATTTGAAACCTTCAAGCAATGGAAAACTTTACTTGAAAAACAGACTGGGAAGCAAATTAAGAGGCTGAGAACAGATAATGGCCTTGAATTTTGCAATAACAAATTCAATGAGTTTTGCAAAATTGAAGGCATTGTTCGACACCGCACAGTTGTAAAAACTCCACAGCAGAATGAAGTTGCAGAACGCATGAACAGGACTTTGATAGAGAAAGCTAGATGTCTGTTATCCAATATAGGTTTAGGCAAGGAGTTTTGGGCAGAAGCTGTTAATACAGCTTGTTGGTTGGTAAATCGATCTCCTTGTACTTCCATTGAGTGTAAGACACCTGAAGAAGTGTGGTCAGACAAACCTACAGATTATTCTAATTTGAAAATATTTGGCTATCCTGCTTATGCCCATGTTAATGATGGAAAGCTTGAACCGAGGGCTAAGAAATGCATTTTCCTTGGTTATGCTTCTGGTGTGAAAGGTTATAGGTTATGGTGTCCAGACCCTTAGTCTCCAAAATTCCTCATCAGCAGAGACGTGACATTTGATGAATCCGCTATGCTGCATCCAAAAGAGGAAGTTATAAGGCCAAACAATGAAGATAGTGGGAGTTCTAGGCAGCAAGTGGAGTTTGAAAGTGATATTCCTTCTAAGTTAGGTCAACAAATTCGGGTTGACACTTCAGAAACAGTCGAGGATACTCAAGATACTCAACAGGCACAGCCGTACAGTATCGCCAAAGACATACCCAAAAGGACTATCAAGCCACCAGCCAGGTTTTCATATCAGATTTTACTTATTGTTTGGCAGTAGCGGAAGAGGTGGAGTACAATGAACCTAGAAACTACTCAGAGGCTGTCACTTGTGCCGAATCTTCCCAGTAGAGTATTGCTATGACTGAGGAAATTGAGTCCCTCTATAAGAATCAGACTTGGGACTTAGTGAAACTTCCTAAAGATAAGAAGACTGTTGGTTGCAAATGGATCTACAAGAAGAAGGAGGGAATCCCAGGAGTTGAGGATGCAAGGTACAAGGCATGTCTGGTTGTAAAGGGCTATAGCCAAAAAGAAGGGATTGACTTCAATGAGGTGTTTTCTCCAGTTGTAAAGCACACTTCCATTCATGTGCTTCTAGCTATGGTTGCTATGTATGATATGGAACTGGAGCAGCTTAATGTCAAGACTGCTTTTCTACATGGCGATCTTGAGGAAGTCATCTATATGGATCAACCTGAGGGATTCCAAATTGAAAGCAAGGAGGATCATGTTTGTAGGTTGAAGAAATCTCTATATGGTTTAAAGCAGTCTCTTAGACAATGGTATAAGAAATTTGACAGCTTTATGGTAGGTCATGGTTACTTAAGGAGTGAGTATGACAGTTGTATCTACCATAGGAAACTTCGTGATGGATCATTTGTTTATCTACTACTATATGTAGATGATATTCTTGTTGCCTTTACAAGCATATCTGAGATTAATAGTTTGAAGAAGCTACTTGGTAGAGATTTTGAAATGAAAGATTTGGGGGCTGCAAAGAGGATTTTGGGCATGAAGATCACCAGAGACAGGAAAGCAGGAGAGTTGCGCCTTTTACAGAAAAGGTACATCGAGAAGGTTCTTGATCGTTTTGGGATGATGAGTTGCAAACCAGTAAGTACTCATTTGGCTTCACACTTCAGACTTTCAGCTTCTTTGTCACCCAATAGCCTAGAGGAGGAGGAATATATCTCACATGTTCCATACTCTAGTGCAGTGGGTAGTGTTATGTATGTTATGGTTTGCACTCATCCAGATATTTCACAGGCAGTCAGTGTGGTCAGTAGATATATGGCTAATCCTGGGAAAGCACATTGGCAAGCAGTTAAATGGATACTTCGGTATCTTAGAGGCACTACAGATGTAGGACTGATGTTCAGCAGAGGCAGTAGGTTGTTTACTGGTTTTGTGGATTCTGACTATGCAAGTGACCTTGACAGAAGAAGATCAACAACTAGTTATGTTTTCACTCTTTCAGGCAGTGTCATTTGTTGGAAGGCAACATTGCAATCAACAGTTGCTCTTTCCACTACTGAAGCTGAGTACATGGCAATAACAGAAGCAGTCAAGGAAGCTATTTGGTTAAAAGGTTTGGTCACTGATTTGGGTTTATCACAGGAAACTACCACCGTATTTTGTGACAATCAGAGTGCTATACACTTGACCAAAAATCAAGTGTATCATGAGAGGAACAAACACATTGATGTCAGATACCATTTCTTGCGAGATGTTATATTTCAAGGTTTGATTTCAGTGAAGAAGGTCGCTATTGCAGACAATCCAGCTAACATGTTAACGAAACCAGTTTTAACTAGTAAGTTCAAGCATTGCTTGGACTTGATTGGTGTTCGTTTTGATTGACTGGCTCTAAGGGTTCATTTGGAGGAGAGACAGAAGGATTCTATTTTGTTGTGTGTTTTGAAAATACAATGCAAGGTGGAGATTTGTTAGAATATGCCTTGTATTTTAGTTGAGTTAGAATTACTCTTTTGTCCCTTATCCTATATCCCTATATATATAGGCATATTAGGATTATGAATAAGGAGTCGAGATAGAGGTGAGAGAGAGGAGAGTCACGTTTTTTGTTTTTTGTAACACACTCTCTCTAGAGTATTTCCTCTGTCTTTTCCGTGGATGTAGGTCACATCGATCGAACCACGTAAAATTTTGGTGTTATTTTCTTCTTTGATTTATTACTTCGTGTTAATCTACGTAACAACTTCCTTTGCTTTATATTTCTTCATTACCATCACATTTAAAGCAATATGTTATATGTGTTTGAAATGATAAGGTGTTACATAGATAGCTTTGACTTCACTGAAAAATACATGAGAATTATAGTGTGGTATAGGTAATGTTTGCCCATTAAAAGAAATATGGATGATTAGTTTTTACATAATTGTGTAGTCTATTTAGTCAAGGAGAAATGAACACATTTGTAAGAGCAAACCATTTTTAGTTAAGCAAACTTGTGATCTAATCCACATCAGACTATGGTGGTAGACACGAGCAAAGTTGTTGCAATGTAACTTTAAGATGGTCAAATTCATATTAAATATCAAAGATGTCCATTCAATGACAAAGCAAAGGTATAACTACGGGACATGACATCGTTTCTACCTTTGTAGAGCACATACAAATTTAATGCGGACGTTGGAATGATTGATGCATAAAGGGTGACGGGTATAAGGGGTGTATTATGAGGCGATGATGGAAATGTCATATGTATGATTAATGAGATTGAGCTACTTGCAATCAGGAAGGCGATAAAGCTATGGATTTAGTGGAATGAGGTGGGTAGGGCTTCGCTGATTATTAAAAGTGACTCCTGTACAGTGGTTGCATAGCTAAACAATAGGAAGAGTAGGTCTTAAAAACTCGTATCAGTATTCAACATCATCAGCAATAAAATTATAAGCTAAGTTTCTTTCATTTTCTAACCTTACGAATATAACTATTTTTACATTTGCTTTACTTAAGTAAGACAAAACCTGCCATATAGATTTAGTAGCCTGGATCTGATAGACTATATTCATATATATTCAAATATAATTTCTTCTAGTGTTTTTTGTATTTTTTTTATTGACACATGAGATCTTTTTGTTTACGGTATAGTACAATTTGTAAAAGTTTTTGTATATATACAACTTACCCTTGAAAAAAGGAGATTTAAGTATTTTAAAGAACATGTTACTTGTGTACATTAACTCGAATGAATTTAATACACTTACATCAAATATAGATTTATTTCTTTCTTCCGACGTACAAAGAACCATGACTATTGCACCCCAGCAACCTTAGAACATTCAAGTGTAAATCGGTGCGATTGCTTGCCATTGTGATGTTTGGTTACTCCAGAATCTCATATTTAAGCAGAAGTTCGGAATGTTTTAAACCATTGAACCGAGTTCTTGGGCTATCTCTTGAGTGCGCCATTGTAATCCACAGGGGAGAGACCAAACCTCGAACTGAATCCGGCAGACCGTTCCCAATTGTCCAATAGGGACAATTGTATTACGAAGGGGAGAAATATGACTTCGCTGGGCAAAAGAGTCAACGTAAATACTGTTCTCTCTCAGAGCATGCTCGACAGAAGCAGTTCTATTGTCTTGGTGACAATTAGTAAATGGTGACCATTGATATTTGCATCTCGAAGCAGATGAATAGCTTCCAGGGAATCTAATTCCCAACTCAATGCACCGAAATCCTTTCACCCAAAAGTAAACTTTTCGTCTCCTTTGATACTCAAGTTGGAAATTAATACAGTTTACATGACTTAATTTATATATTAAATTAAATTTAATTATTATTTAATCATTAAATTAATTATATATCATAATAACATTACTAGTCATTATGTAACACATAATTTTAAAATATATAAAAATACTTAAAAATTTTATTTTATAAGGAGCATACTGCATCAATTTTTTTTTGGCTTCTAGAATAAAAAAGAAAAATTATTATTTTTGTTTTTATTTTGACAATAATATATAGTATATAAATTGTAAAACTTGTGTAAAAATATTTTTATAGTAATATAAATTGGTAACATAAAAAATTTATTGGAATATAATATTTTATTTATTTATTTTATTTTGTGCAGAGTGAAAAAGAAAAATGTAAAAATTGCCTCTTGACATCGCAACTGAGAGGACAAAAGAGTGGTTTGGTTCTGTCTTGTCTCTGGTCTGCAGCTAAAAGCCGGCGTAACCCCCTTGTTTTGTAGGCGAGCCTATGATCTCCGGCGCAAACGTCGGCGATCCTATCGTTCCTCTTCCCCGGCCAAATCGCACCTTTTCTTTTTTGTGAAACAAGAGCCGAATCCAACTTTTCCCCTTTTAACCTCTCAAACATTTGCAATAGCATAGTTTTGCTTCTTTGAAATCCCGTTTCATAAGCAGAGTGTTTTTGGGTTGCTAGGCTCAGATTTCAAGGTCTTTTTATCTATCGGGTATTGTTTTCGTGCTTTGAAGTCTTACTTCTTCTTTGGTTTCTTTTTCTTTTGGGATTTTCTCTGCGCATGTAATCTGTTACTTATATGGTGTAATTTATATAAAGATAAGTTTTTTTTTTTTGTTTTTTTACATGGGGCTCAGCAGCCATGCTGTTGATTCTGCTATTTTTGGCAAACACTAAAAGCCCAAAGCGATTTTGACACCATAATTATAAATAAGATAGAGGCTTATAGTTTCTGCAAATGGCATCAAGTGATAAGAATTGAAAGCTAATAACAAGCTAGGCTGTCCCAGATTTTTCACTTTGTTATCCACTTGAGTGTTAGCCAGCAACTGGTAATGTGGATTAGCTTGGTATCTGCCATCTATTATTCTTCCAAGAATAGGGGAATTCAGATGTACAGTAGGCCAAGATTTTTTGATCCTTTTGAATGTTTACAGTGCACTTGTTTTGCTTGTAAATTAATGTGCCCCTTCTGTTTAATTGACTTTGTTTTTGTCTTGGTATAACGAAAGAAATTCTCTTGTGTGTTTCAATCATCTTCTTTTTATGAGCGTTTGAATGGAAACCAGTGTGCATAATGGCATAAGCTAACGTAATCTCATCTGCCATTTCTTCATGTGAATTATGGATGCAACTTAATGTCTAAGAATCTATGTTGTCATTATAAATATTTCCTTGTGCACCATGATATTCTTCACGTGATTGAAAAGCAGATATAGTGGCTTTTACAAGAATACTACTGATATGCGATATAATGCAACAAATGTTGTGAGGTCTAACAAGCAAATGATGTTCTATAATTCAAAGCTTTCACCCATATTCAGGGATTGCATTGAAAGCAAAATCTCATTGCTGGTGAATTTCTGGCTTTTAAAGGATAAGGGGTGTAAGTAATGAAATATCAATTTTGGTGGCTGTGTTCAGTTTTGCTTGTGATAACTTAAGTTTCAAAGATTATATCTGATGTGAGACAGATCTTAGATGCTTATGTGAAACTTACATAAAGTTGCAATCTTGGAGGGAAAAATTCTTATTAATGCATTTTCGTTGTGCTGCTAGCAGTGAGCAATCTTTGAGAAGGAGTTTCAATTTGCTTCAGCTCAAGTGCAGAATTCCCTTGAGATGGCTTTGGTTGTGATTTGTGGCCAGCCATGCAGTGGGAAGTCCATGGCCGCACTTTGCCTTT
Source organism: Ceriops tagal (assembly GCA_021533255.1). Taxonomy (NCBI): domain Eukaryota; kingdom Viridiplantae; phylum Streptophyta; class Magnoliopsida; order Malpighiales; family Rhizophoraceae; genus Ceriops; species Ceriops tagal. The sequence goes on along the minus strand of CM038610.1, from coordinate 6,476,621 downwards.
CTGAAGCTCTCAAAGAATTCGAATCAAAACTAACAATTAGAATCATTGACGAAGCTTCATTCCATCTTGATCGTAATCAAAGCTATGCCAATACGACTGCAGAGAAGAATTTAAGGGGAGTGCTCAGGTCAGAAGTTGATAGATCTGTATCAAAGGACAATATAATCATAGTAGATTCATTGAACAACATTAAAGGTTACAGATATGAGCTATGGTGTTTGGCTCGTGCTGCAGGAATAAGGTATTGTGTCTTATACTGTGATGTCAAAGAAACTGTGTGTAAAAATTGGAACAATCAGCGAAAGGAGGAGGGAGTAGTGGCATATGATGATGCTATATTTGAGGACTTGGCAAGAAGATTTGAGAGGCCTGATAGAAGGAACCGATGGGATTCCCCTTTGTTCGAGTTATGGCCATCTAGAGATGGAATTCAAAAGTCTTCTGCTGCCATTTTAGATGCTGTTTCGTATTTAACCAAAACAGTGGATTCCAAGACTCGAGATGTCAAAATTTTACAGCCAACAATTGCTACGCAAAGTGCACGTCTTTCAGAGGCAAATTCTTTGTATGAGTTGGACAGGGCAACACAAGAGGTGATCAATGTAATTGTTGAAGCACAATCCCAGTCTGTTGGAGGGCCCCTGAATGGTATTTCCCTTGGTCAGGGATTGCCAGCTCTCAATATTACGAGATCAATTGGACTGCCTGAGCTACGTCGGCTACGAAGAACATTTATTAAGTTGACGGGTCAAACAAGCTTAAGCGGCCCACCCCCACCTTCAGATGCAGACAGTGCAAAGAGGATGTTCGTCGACTACCTGAACAGGGAACTAGCAATTGCCTGAAGTGAGGAGAACAGGAATGTTTGATATATTGATATACCGAAGGAACACATTCTAATGCTTTACATTCTTAATGAAGTTGGATTTTGAGGGAATGTACCCACAAATTGTGTGCCACTAGACCTGTGTGCTAGGAGATTTATCCTTCCGTTGATCAATCTGTTTTGTGTGAATGAAATTTGAGTTGTGTCTTGTTTAGGGACACCACTTCTTCGTCTGGAGTCTCAAGAATGGAGTATAATTTTGCACTAAATGTGTTTGTTCACACTTTTGAGGAGATCAAAATAGTTTTCTTTTCCAGGTTGCTCGTGATGCCATTTGGAGACATTAGTGCTTTAATATTGGAATAATTCTGCCTAACAGTAATGCTCAAAACTGATAGCAGAGCAAGAATCAAGAATCTGCAGTTCAGAGGTTTTCATTTCGCATTTCTTCATTGTCATGATGATGAGAGATGGAGCTGTATATCTGAAAAAATAGATGGGAAGACACTGAACTGCAGATATCTTCATTGTCATTTCGCATTTCTTCATTGTCATTTCTTCAACATTTGTCTCAACCCATACATGTCCACCACTCCCTAAAATGAAAACGAAATCCAATTACTTTGGAAGGAGAAACAATTGTCCATCACTCCCTAATATGATTAAAAAAGAAAACATGCACAAAAAGGTAATGACAAAAACCGTATGATAACTTAAACTACTCTCAATGACAATATAGTTTCATAAGAAGAAACTACGAGTGGTGTGGTGTTTAATATTTTGAGTTTTTTTGTGGTGTGCTCAAGGACACCACAACCCTTCACATGAAGTTTGTTCTTCATTGGGAAAATTATTAGGATTCGAATTCTAATTAATATAGGAAAAAAATACATTAAATTACTAATCATATTATCACCTGGATGGTATTTTCTGTCCACTTTAAAAAAAAAATTATGTTTCAATATTTTATAATTGTATGTAGTTAATTCGAGTTTTAACATATTCAAACTTCCAACATCCGTTTGGTAAAGTTTTGTTGGGCTCGAGTTGATCATAAAATATCAATGAGCTCAGGCTTGGGTGGATATTAAGGTTCAGGCTCGGTCCAATAGAGTAAGATTGGTAAAGGGCCAAAAAAAAAAAAAAAAAAGCAGAAAATGAAAAGTTGGAACCCAGTTGTTGCTTAACCTAAAACTCTTCGTCCACTGTTGATCTTTTGCCATCTCGCCGATGGGTCCATTGGGGCTGGTGAATTCGATCCATTTCCGCGTAAGCTCGCCATGTTGAGTTCAAAAATGCTTTTTAACTCTATTTATTAGAGGACAACATGAGTATGATAGAAGAAGCGGCTGCCTGTTTTCCATTTCTCACGGCTTTTCCTCTTCTCTTGATGAAACTGGGAATCAGTTCGCAGTAATTAACCTTGATGATGTCCTAATTTATTATTTTCTTTTTATTTAAAGATTTGAAGACAATATAAAGAAAATTATTGAAATGGGATTTAGCACCATGAAAATGAAGTCTGTACAAAGTTTATCAGTCACCAAAGATAATTAATCTTTGTTTGTCGGAGAAGAGACAACAGCAACTTCTCGTTGATAGGATGGATTTGAAACTTTCAGTATTGTTGCATCTCTTGTTTCGAAAAGATAACTTTTCCTAGGATTTCTCCAATCGAAAAAGGTGTTACAGACAAATATTATATGACTTCCTTAGGTGAGGAACACTTCATAGATGACAATTTGATCAAATGCCAACACCATTTACTTCAATTATTTGATATCTTCCAAATGAAGACGAGACTTTAGAAACTTAACTTTTGTCTTTCAAGTCAGCTTACCAAGGATTATTTTCTTGGAAGAGTCCATTCACTTAGTAATCATTGTTTGTTGTTTCTGAACAATAATGGAAAATGGACATGTCTCAAGGCCGGCAGTTTGAGAGTACAGATTGTAGGAAATGTCCATATTAAAACAACTTCCCTGGTTAGGATGCTCTCATTTGCTCTTTTGCTTTCAACTGGTGTAATCTGGTGGATTTTTGGTTAGTGGAACTGGTTATTAGGATCAGTAGTTATCAATTGGCAGCAATTTTTATAACCCATTTCACTATGAGAATTTGAAACATAAATCATAACTTGATGATCAAGTTATTAAATGATACAAATAATAAACTTATTATTCAAAATATCAGCATTTATATTTTACTACTAAAAGGAACTCTAATATTTCCATATTAGCATCATATGTTTCTGAGATAACTTTTTCTTCAATTTTTTTTTTTTATAAAAAAAGTACAAGAACGAAAGTAAGAAGACTGCTGCCATAAATCAACGAATGGGCATGAAAATGTATTTCTGGTTGAACATCAAATTTTTATGGTGGCAATTAAGTGCTTAAATTTGAAATAGAAAATTCAGTAAAATCTCTAAGACCCAGTTCATTGAAAAAATTACAACAATGATTTGCAGCAAATATTTTTCATGGCATTTGGGAGGCAAAATATAATAATGAGTTGAATGGTTGTTGATAATATATAGAAATATGAACAAAATAAAACCTGGGAAAGGATGGGATTAGACAATAAACAATGACATAAGCAGATATAAAATTAATAAGCTCACATCTAATAGAAAAATTTGTTCAAAGATAAAAGAAAGAAAGAAAAAATAAATAAATAAATAAATATATATATATATATATATATATATATATGTAACATACAAAATTTCTATGTATGCATGCAGACCCATTTTTTTTTATTGTTTTATTCCAAATTTTAAACTCAAAAAAACAAATCAATAATTATTTTGATATATAATACAAAATTATGATATTTTCTTTCAAAATTTTCTATTAAAATATTGGAGCGAATGACAGTCACCGGCGGGGCGCCGTCTGATGACTTTGTGCTATTTACACCCTTAGGCTGCAATTCTGTTTTGATTAGTTAGATCTTGTTGGAACGTAAACGGAATGTACGCGTGGCAGCGTAGGAAGCGTCAGATATGTTGTCCGTTAGCAGGACGTCAGTGAATTCCGTCCAGTATGAAACGGGAGCAGGATATGTTCAGTATTGAGGCGAGTTAAAAGTTCTCAGGTGAAAGTGGGCTGGCAAGCAAGCCGTCGAGAAACTGATTAGGGGGACAACTGGGAGTTCTCTGTCACTTGCTGCCCGAAAACGAATCCAGAAGCAGGCAATCTCTTTCTCTCTTTTCTCACTTATACTTATGCGTTGATGCCACTCCCTTTATTCAATTAAAGATGGAATTTTGATTCCTGAATTTTGAGAAAGCTGGTGGCTTTTGTTACCGTGGACTCAATTGTACTGAAGAATCAATCACTGGCAGCCTAATCGCTTTGTTGTTTGCTCTTTGTGTGTACCCTTTTTTTTTGAGTTAGGTTGAGTCTCTTTTGAGGATTTTATTTTCTGGGTTCTTGCTTCCAAGCAGTGTCTTTTTCTGATTCTTGTGGTAACTGTGGTGATTTTATGAGAATGCTATTACTGATTACTTAGTTAGGAATCAAACTTGATGTTAACTTCTTTCGGTGCCTGTGATTTAGGATTATGGTAGCCTAGGTTTGCTTACTTTGGGGGACGAATGGAATTTGGGAAGTTCCCAAATTTTTTAGCTTGAGACGTATGTGGTTTGAGACGAATGCTATTACAGATTTCGAACATTGTTGCAATGCTTCGTGGTTCTTTCTCTTGAGGAAAACATTGGATGAGATTGCTGCTTTATTCATTGTGAACTCTATATAGTGATTATTTGTTTGACTACAATTCTACAAATAAAAATGTAACTGAATATCAAGAATATCCTTCAATCGTGGTCACTTTTATTTTTCTTCTTCCTATCACACTCAAATCACTCTCTACAGGGCTCTGTTAAAATCTTGGTTTTTCTTTCTCTTCCGCATAAGCTAGTGCCAGTATTCCCTGCATAGCATCTCTCACCTTTGCTACATGGTATACTACCTACTTTTGTTGTATTAATTTCTTTGATGTCATATTCCAATCGGACACGCAAGATTCAAATTTTTTTTTCTTTCTTGAACCGGATAATAGTTAGTTATTAGTCTGTTAGTTTGAAGGGATGATGTGAGTCCTTTAAACACTGCATGTGGGGTATTCTGGCACTGTTGGGGCTGGTGAGAGCCTGAATCCCACGATTGTGGAAGTGCTTTCCGAAGGCAGTAGTTAACCCAGGTAGAATTCGAACCACTCTGGGGCCGAGCACTTTGCATGCCTTGGGCATCTCAGCTAGCAGAAATGGTTGATATTCCTTTGATGCTTTTTTTGTCCTGTAGATTTTGGTTTAGTTGTCTACTAGGCTCCTTAATCAGCCCCAGCTTTTTCAAGGATAAATACTTTAGATGAGTGGCCTGTTTAAGTGTTTCTTTATTCTTTTTTGTTTCTTTATGCTTACCCAGGTTCTGGTAATATTTTTGAGGTCATTGCCCTTTTACAGCTTCTGTTATGATTTCTTGGTCTCATATGCTGTAAGTATGAGGTTGTTATACTTTGATAACTTGGTATCTTCATAATATGTGTTGCATTGGTGGCAGAACAAGACCCAGATTTTGCCCCGTGTATTTGTCTTTCTGCTATTAGATAACAATTATGTCAAGTTTAAACCTGAATAGCCTGTGTTAGCTATCTTGTTGGCTGCGTATATTGTGGAACATTTAACCTTTATCATTTAAATGTCTTCAAAACATTTGGAATCATGAGAATGACTTCAGATAGACAAAGGAATCCTTGAATTGCTGCAAGTAAATTGAATTTGAATTTGTTAACTTCTATTGAAAGTGTTAATTATGTTTGATTGTATTTGTTAACTTCTATTGAAAGTGTTAATTATGTTTGAGGGGGGTATGGGATTGTCACAGTGCTTTTGGTGAAATTGGCTGGTAGGACATGTTACATCAAGCTTGTAGCGTATACTTAAGTCAGCTCACATACTAACTGAGGACATTCATACTCTTTATTGTCTGCTAAGATGTTTCCCTTTTTCACCATCTCTACTTGACACCGAATTGGTTAAGATACCAAAAACTTACTATTGTTTTTGTTCTTGATGGAAAATGTTAGGATAATTGAAAAATGACGGTGTTAAAGAGATATGTGCTGAGGCTGTTTATATCGCTGAAGTACATTACGGCAAACGTGGTGGACAGAAACAATGGGAGGATTGTGGCAACAGCATCAACAGTTGAACATTCCATCAAAAACTCGCTCGAGTGCGGTCGGTCATGCAATGCCAAAGCAGCAGCAGTCACTGGAGAGGTGCTGGCCATGCGACTGAAGGTGGAGGGTCTTGAAGAGGGGCAGGGAAGAGGGATTCATGTCGATGTAAACAAGGAGCTCGAGAAAAAAGGTTTTAAAAACAGCACCAAGATTTGGGCTGTTGTTAATGCCCTGAAAAATAATGGTGTCAAAGTAATTCTTGATGATTATGAAGATAATAACACTTCACGGCCAAGTTTCCGATGAAGCCTTTCCCATCTGGAGTCTCCTTTTAGTGTATGCAACTCATTTACCTGGGATGTAATGGATGATCGATTGTCCATGAATTGCAGGAACGGAGGAACATTGGCTACCTGGTGGCATGGTTGTGAATCATCATTTCATTCTTTAGAGTGAGGAGAACATAGAGGGAGAAGCCACAAGCATCAACATTTAGCTTGTTTAGTATAAGTACTGGTAGTCATACAATGTCAGGGTGTGGCTTAGATTAAATTAAGAGAAAAGATAGTTAAGACTCACTTACCTCCTAAGTATAATATAAGAGGCATGGATTATTCATATTCTGGGCCTGGAACCTGGAAGTTGACCCGCGTCTTCCTGCTTGAAATCTTGGTCGTTTCCAAAGATGATGACTTTGGATACCCAGGTGACCCCATTTGACAGCCGTCTCCAACGTATGTTCCAAGCTTCCCTTACGACCATCCGAAACTCAAAACTTTCCCTGATGTTTCCCAATTCAGTCTAATTCAATCCTCCCCAGTTCACACTTCTGACTCCCCCCCCCCCCCCGTGTAACATATTCTCGACAAAAGAAAAATGATTCTTTGTTGCATTATTAAAATTGTTAAAAATGTATTATTATTATTATTATAGTATTTTGCATTACAAAATTTAAAAATTAAAGGGCTCACAGATTATTGCATCCATGCAACGTTTTCATTCTTCTCACATATTGTTGTTCCAACTAATTAAAATTTCTAGATCCCTTATTATTATTGAGCGAATATATGATTTTATTTTTTTATTTTATTTTCAAACCAATTCAAGTCAAGGGGTGTTGGGTTGAATTTTGACAATTTCTTTTTTTTTTTTTCATACAAAATGTCAAATTACCAAGGTTGCCGCCTAGCATTTGGAGCAACCGGCCGTCTCGCCAGTAGTTATAACGTCTCCGAAGATGGTCGCTCGGAGGAGCTTTATGATCCGATTGCCGCAACTAGGCCGGCTTTAAAAAAGTTGTTGTCTAATTATATCCCTAAAAATCTCTTTAGGGTTTTAATTTAATTTATACTATAATATCATCTCTCAATTGAAATACTTTCTCACATTTTATTATTTTTAATTGTAAAAAAAAATCATGAAATATTATAAGATTTATTTTTTTTTTATTTTTTTGTGGAAACCTGTTATAGAATTTTTTTTTTTGGAATTTTAATGGGTTACAAAAAAAAAAAAGAAAAAGAAGAAGAAGAAGAAGAAGAAGCATATGATATGCTTAAAAATGGGCAATTTTTAAAAGCATTTAAATTTAATTTTAATAAGAAATAAATGATTAGAATTCTATCAAAATTAAAACTCCCTCCATCCCTCCCTCCCCCCCCCCTCTCTCTCTCTATTCCTTACTCTCTCTCACATTTTGCCTTTGAATCATCTTCTCAATAGCAAGAACGAATTATAACTGGTATTCCCCACACCCCCCCCCACGAGAAAAGGGACCCAATTTTCTCACATTTTATTTTCATTTCAGAATGTTAAAATGTGCATTTCCATATCTAATTTCGGTGGTGGTTTTCTTCTTTTAACATTAATCTGATCTGTGTGTGTTTTTAACGTTAAACTGGCAAGCAAGAATTTCTGTTAAATGAATGCGATATTGACTTATTGATTTGTATTTTTTTTTTTGTTTTTCGCCGGGGGGGGTGTTGTTTTGGACTTGATTGTAGGTTGATCTGAGTGGCTTGGTCAGTGGAGAGACTGATTTGGTGGATTCAACTGCGTGAATTTGTTGGATCATTATTAGCAATTGAAATCCCGATTCACGATCCTAATTCCCATTTTCGATTTTTGAGGCTTTAACAAGCTTAGGCTTGATTGGTATGAAAAGATCGATCCCGGAGTGGAAAGAAGTCTGCTTTCTATGTTTGTAGGGATTGTGCGGATCTGTGGCAATGTGCATAGTGGACTTATACGTGGTGATGGGGTTCTTTTGTTTTATTTATTTATTTATTTATTTTTTGGGAGCTGTTGAAGATTTATGTTGAGTAACGTCATTTAGTAGTGGACTTACGGAGCTCATTTGTTCAACATTTTGGATATGAGAAGGCCCCGGTTCAACGGATTTTCTGTTAGTTGGTTGCTGCTGTGCCTAATTTGTGTGCTTGCTCTAATTGCAATTCTGGGATCCACTTCTTCCGGTGCATATGATTCTTTGGCGTCCACTCCAGTGCCTGACATTTTTTCGACTTATAAGAAGCTAAAGGAGCAGGCAGGTGTTGATTATTCGGGACTGAGGACTCTGTTATTAAGAGCTAGTCACCAAAATGAACTTGGATTTTGTGGCAGAGGAGGAGAACATTTTGTGCCTTGTTACAACGTTACTGCAAATTTGTTGGCTGGGTTTAAAGATGGGGAGGAATTTGATCGGCATTGTGAATTGTTGAGACCAAGAGGCTGGTGTCTGACTCAGCCTCCAAAGGACTACAAGATCCCCCTCAGGTGGCCAAGAGGTCAGGATGTGATATGGAGCGGAAATGTGAAGATAACCAAAGACCAATTCCTATCTTCTGGAAGCATGACAAAGAGGTAATTCTTTAAAACTCTAGATGTCATTGTGGTCCTTGGTACAATAGTCATTATAGGTTATGTAGAGTTGATGACGTTCTTGTTGTGGGAATTTTACTAAATACAATCTCTTTAGGCTGATGCTCCTAGAAGAGAATCAAATTGCTTTTCGCTCAGATGGAGGATTGATCTTTGATGGTGTCAAAGATTATTCCCGCCAGATTGCAGAGATGATTGGATTAGGAGGTGACTCCGAATTTCTTCAAGCTGGTGTAAGTGTTCTTTGAGTTCTATGACTAGTGTCAGCAGCTTCACAAGCAATATTACTTCTAAAACTGCTTATATTTCTTTGAAAAGAATGCATGTCTTCTTTACACTTTCTCTTTAGAGTTATTTATTTACCAGAGCAACAGTCGCTCTAAAAAATTATCTTTTTGAAAGAAAACCATTTCATACAGTCGGTTGATTTTGTGAAGCGGAGTAGTGCGCAGTTTTTAACCTTTGTCAGTTGATTAATAGGTGCGAACTATATTAGATATTGGCTGTGGATTTGGCAGCTTTGGAGCTCATTTGGTATCACTGAAGTTAATGCCTCTCTGTATTGCGGCATATGAGGTGACGGGCAGCCAAGTACAAGTGGCCCTTGAGAGAGGTCTACCAGCAATGATTGGGAACTTTATTTCACGACAACTTCCTTACCCATCATTGTCATTTGACATGGTTCATTGTGCCCAATGTGGTATTGCTTGGGATGAAAAAGGTGCTCTCTGGCATCTCTCCTGGTAGTTATGTGGTGGCTTCTTTTTTTATGCTGCACATTTGTTCTAATAAATAAGCTAAACTGTATCTTGTTGCTAGTTTGCCTTCTGTTTCTATGGTGTGTTTTATATTTTGCTCTTGCTGTGCTGCTCTGTTAAAACTTTATACAGAATTAACAATGTTGAGATGCTTCTGTGGCACTGTCAAATCTCCCTTGTATTTAAGAATCAAGACAATATTGCTTCTTAGTTGTTTCTGAGGAAAGAAGTTGATGATTATAGGTTGTTCCACAGGAGACTAGTTGGTTTTATTGTAATGCAACGGGGTTCATGAGAGATAACATTTTTGGACCACTGGATTCATAGCATTTGTGCTTAGCTTATTTCTCCACAATATTTCCAATAATTTGTTCTGCATTGTTGTACACATGGAAATTTCACTTATCACAGGCAGCAATCTTTGTTCAAAACTTTTGTGCTTTGTTTTTAACCTTTGGAGTTAATAAAACAGATGGAAACTTCCTTATTGAAGCAGATCGAGTTCTTAGGCCTGGAGGTTACTTTGTTTTAACCTCACTGACAAGCAAGACACATGGAAGCTCTCTGCACATTAAGAAGAGAAATTCCCCGACACCTGTAGAAGAGTTCACTGAGAAAATCTGTTGGACTCTTACTGCTCAGCAGGATGAGACTTTAATCTGGCAGAAAACTATTGATGCCCATTGCCATACTTCTGGGTGAGGATGTTATTTGCACTATTGAATAGTCCTTGGTTTTATTGATCACCACGTGCCATTCTGATGTTTAGTGAGGATTTTCATTTTGTAGATATATATATATTTCATTATCTTATAAGTTAGTAGCCAAAATGACACTAATGTTTTTCTTTTGTTATTTGTTGTAGTAAGCATAATGGAGTCCCACTTTGCAATGACAGACATGATGTCCCAGCATATTATCAACACCTTGTCTCATGTATAAGTGGGACCAACAGCAAGCGATGGATTCCCATTCAGAACAGATCTTCTGTTTCTGATTTGAGCTCAGCAGAGCTTGAACTTCAAGGAAAGCATTGTTTTTGGTTTTCACATTACATGGTTTCCTTTTTCAGTATCTTCATGAGTTACCTTGGAGTTTTCTTTTTTTTTTCTTTTTTATTTTAAAAATTTTTGTTCACAATATCTAGGCTTCTTAGTTTATTAATTTATTTTTACCCTTGCAGGAATTCCACCTGAAGACTTCCTTGAGGACTCACAGATATGGAGATTAGCTCTAAGAGACTATTGGTCTTTACTTACACCCTTGATTTTTTCGGACCATCCCAAGAGGCCTGGTGATGAAGACCCATTACCTCCATATAACATGATACGCAATGTGATGGATATGAATGCTCATTATGGGGGCATAAATGCTGCATTTCTGGAGGAAAAGAAATCCGTATGGGTGATGAATGTTGTGCCTATTAATTCCTGCAATACACTTCCCCTCATATTTGATCGGGGTTTTGCAGGTGTTTTGCATGACTGGTATGTTATTTTCCCTCTTCTCAAAGACAGTATGCAGTTTTATGACTATAATTCTTATCATTCTTCATTTTTTTAGTCTCTTCAAACAATTGGAGATTTTATGGTGTGTATGCTTTTTTTGTTCAGATATCCTGTCTAAACTTCTGGGAAAACATAGCATCAAAGTCAACTTTCGACTGCATTTTTCATAAAGTTCAATGTTTTATGTAACTAACCAAGGAAGCTTTTCTGGGTTTACTCCATAACCTATGAAGACATGGCTCTTTTAACTTAACTGATAGACCTCATCACAGAAATGTTAATAAATTAATTTCATTGTGCTCAAAAATAGTGTCTGTGTGTGTGTAAATATACATGACGATGCAACAAAGTCATCTGCATGAAATATATATTATTTTCATTATTTCCAAAGTTTAGGAAACAGATTGAATGAGATGGTCATCCTGTTGGCACACAGGTGTGAGCCATTCCCAACATACCCCAGAACATATGACATGCTTCATGCAAATGGACTTCTTTCACAACTTAGTTCTGAGAGGTGTGGTATGGTGGACCTAATTTTGGAGATGGATCGAATACTCCGGCCAGAGGTAATTGTTCCTTTATTCAGATAGCCTATGCACAGATGATTTATGTGAAGTCTCATAGAATTCATCACTTTTTGTTTTATGGGCTGGCATGCATGATGTTGTGCTTTGTGTGTAATATTGTTGATCTTTTTTCTTGCTTGGACAACCTTAAAAAATAGCTGTTTTTTTCGGCAGGGATGGGTTGTTATTTCTGACAAATTAGGAGTGATTGAGATGGCTCGGACCCTTGTGACCCAGATAAACTGGGAAGCAAGGGTGATTGACCTACAGAATGGCAGGGACCAGCGCCTGCTTGTTTGCCAGAAACCATTTTTGAGAAAATGATTGCTCTAGTGTCTGGAAGTGTTGCCACTGCAAACCTGTAAATTCTGCTCTCTCTCTGTTTTTTTTTTTCTTCTTTTGGATCTACCTTGAAAATTGGCATCTTCATATATCCTTCAGGTGTCTGATTACGACATTATTCAGATCTGTTAGAGATTCCTGGACCTGATATGGGGGAAGGTCGAACTGCAAACCGTTGGAAATGGTTGAGCTGCAGGGCTGAGATGTTATTTAGGAGCCTAAACTAGATACTGCATTAGGGAAGGCCAAATTTTTTTCCAAGAGGAAGAGATGGATTGTGTAGAATAGAAGTAACCGAGGCTTGTTATTGGCATGCAGCATGAATCTGGGTAATCAAACAGCAGTCGCCACGCTGATAAATCACGGAATTCTGCTTGGTGAGATTACAACCAAACTTGGTAAAAGCAAAAAGCTGTAGATTAGAAAGGAGGCTTGCTGCAAAAGTAGCTGCCGGCGGAAATTTCCCTTCTTTTTTTTATTGTTTTTTGGGGGTGAAGGCATTTGTAGCAATTCATTCATCCATTATTTTTCCCTTTTTGGTTAAAATTCTGTTAATTTCTTTATTATCTTAACATGAAACACAAAGCTTCATGTCTGTACCGAACAATTGTTGTCGGAGGGGAGAATTCTACAGGCCACAAAATGATAGATTTTTTTTTCTGTAACTCTTTAACTCCGGCTCCCCCTTTCTTGCTCTCTGCATCCCTCTCCAGGGCGGAGATTTATGCAACAAGTACTGTGGAACTCGGCTTGCTCTGAGTCATTTTGTTAGGTTGCGACTCCCTCTAATTGAATTGTATATGTTCGTCTTCTTTGCATCTCAAAGATGCTGACAATGGAAAGTGGGATTTAAGAAGATCGGATGCAACAAAAAGGCAAAGAAGCGGCGGCAAAAATTGAAATATGAACCCAACAAAGCTGGTCTCTCCCTTCAGGCTGTCCTCGCTTCTCCGTCTCCAAAAGGACCCGAAACTCGCTCTCCAACTCTTCCGGAACCCGAACCCGAACCCGAACAACAAACCAGGCACAAGAGACTCTCCAAAGCCCTTCCGCTACTCTCTTCTCTCGTATGACCTCATTATCACCAAGCTCGGCCGCGCCAAAATGTTCGATGATATGCAGAAAGTCCTCAGCCAGCTCAAGAACGAAACCAATTTTTCTCCCAAAGAAGCTCTATTTTGCAGCGTAATTGCTTTTTACGGTCGCGCTCGCCTTGCTGAAAGTGCACTCAAGCTGTTCGATGAAATGCCGTCTTTCCGGTGCGCGAGAACTATCAAATCCGTCAATTCTTTACTCAATGCACTGCTGATGTGTAGAGAGTTTGATAAAATGCGGGAGGCCTTTGCGGATATGGGAAGATATGGAAAGGCGGATGCATGTACTTATAATATACTGATTCGTTGGTTTGGATCAAATGGGAGAATGGAGGACGCGTTCAAGGTGTTTGATGAAATGGGACAGAGAGATGTTCGTCCGAGTGTGTCGACTTTCGGGGCTTTGACTTATGGGCTTTGCTTGAATTTGAGGTTGAAGGAGGCCTTGAAGTTGAAAGATGATATGGTTAGGGTCTACAAGGTGAGTCCAAATGCGCATATTTATGCTTCCTTGATAAAGGGTCTTTGTAATACTGGACGGTTGAATTTGGCTCTGCAGCTTAAGGAGGAGATGGTTAAGAAAAGAATAAAATTGGATTCAGCAATTTATTCTACTTTGATTAGTGGCCATTTCAAGGTTGGGAGGAAGGAGGAAGCTTTGGGACTTTTGGAGGAGATGACTGAAAGTGGCTGCAAGCCTGATACGGTGACATATAATGCAATGATTACTGGGTTTTGTAAAGACAAGGATTACAAAGCAGCTTATAAAATTTTGGATGAAATGATGGGAAAGGGGTGTAAGCCAGATGTAATTAGTTATAATGTCATACTTTGCGAGTTGTGCAAAGACGAGAAATGGAGTGAAGCAAATGATCTGTTTGAAGATATGCCGAGATGTGGTTGCCTTCCTGATGCTGTCTCATATAGGATTCTTTTTGATGGTCTTAGTGATGGGATGCAGTTCAAGGAAGCAGCATTTGTTTTAGATGAGATGGTTTTCAAAGGCTTTGTCCCTCGTCCTGCTAGTATAGCCAAATTGGTCGATAGGTTGTCGCAGGAAAAGAATGTAGAGCTGTTATGGTCTATTTTGAATGGTGCTTGCAAGGGAAATGCTATTGATGCAGATTTGTGGAGGAGGGCTATTGCTATGGTATTCGATGACAATAAAATCTCTGGTGTGTGTGAGCTTGTTGATAGTTTGGTAGTTCCTTTGAGCTGACTCTCCTCGTTTAAGCTTAGTTTTACCCTGCTATAGAGATAAATTCTTAGTTCTGTTATATTCTAATGTGAGTGACCAGCAATTCATAGCTCCATTTCATGCAACAGTACACATTTGTGAGTCTCCTTGTTTTAAACATGGTTGCAAGTTCTTATGCTCCTAACTCCCATGCCTCCTGCTCATGTTCATCCTTGTGGCTGGCGAGAAAATGCCACAATATTGTGTTACCCCTCTGTTCACCCTGAGAGTCTGAGAGGGAGATCTTAATTTTTCTAATTGAAGGTCCATCGATGGTGCACATACAGATTGCTACTCTTTTTGGTAACCTGCTTTTGGATCATTTCTGCCGCGAATTATCTTCTCAGCTGAGTTTTTTCAAGGTCACGATGAATTTTATGGCATGGTCCTCTTAAACTATTACCTTTTGACTAGATGCCATCTCAGGACATTTTCACTCGGCATCCCCTTTTTATGGTTTGAGGATCAAACAGATGGTGCACGGTTCTTCTTCTATTTATAATTACATGTTTCGGACTTCGAGGTTTTTGGAATCCAGATGAGGTAAGTTCTTACATAAAAAAATTCAATAATTATGAGTAACATCACTGCATTATTACATCTGGACCATACTTTTATAAAAGTCACATGATTCCTTTGCTGTAAAGCTGTCTGATTAAGTCAGGTTCATGGTCAGGATCTTCATTATTGAGATATGAATTAGCAAGCCGACCTTATGTCTCATCCTATCAGAAATTTGTAAGTGCTTCCTTTAATTTTTTCTTGTAGTCCTCTGAAGAAGAGCTTGAAAGTGGACTGATTTACTGTAACATTTTCAAAATGTATTTTTCATTGAATTTTCTTGAGATGATTAACAGCAGCATCTAGACCAGTTTGTGCTGTAGGAACGGAAGGCCACATTTTTATAATTATTTTTCTTACTGTTACTTTTCTTTAATTGAATCATTCCAGCTTAAGATCCATGGTAATTTAAAGGTAACGGAGAACAAGCAGTCTAAGGGAAAGTTTGCTTTCCAAGCTCTCATAACATGACTTAAATTTTTTACCAAAATAAAAGTATTGTTAAAGCATATTCCTTGACTTTAATATCATTATATCTCGATTAGATTCATAGGTTTCCAGTAATATGCAAGATATCTTATCTATTCCATTACTTTGTTTAATAGTTTATAGTATAGTACTAACCTCAGTGCCCCTCTTTCTATCACTGTTTGAGATTATTAATATAAAATGTAGAATAAGACCATAGTGATTTACTTGGCTTAATTATTCCTCTTTTAATAATTTGTTTATTTTCTTTTTACAATATTCTAATAACTTTTGAATCATTTGCATAGGTCTTGTTTTAGCCGTAATATTTCTTTCATAAAAATTTTTTACCTATGGTAGTTTGTGTATTCCAAAATGTGGCTAGTATATCTGCACAAACTTCAGTTTCAAATTGTTTAGAAAAAAATTTAATGATTTGCTAATTTTCTTCTCTTTGAATATCTTCTTCTATTCTTTTATATATTTTTTTTTATTTAAAAGAAAATGTAAATGTTTCTTCTTTTGTATTGATATTAATTGCTTAAATAGCGATGTATCTTTTAGCAAATTAACTTCAAATACTCTTGGTTTATGTATGAATTCAAAAAAAAAAAAAAAAA
>CM038610.1:6362706-6433322 GCA_021533255.1 Ceriops tagal | reverse complement strand
CCCCCCCCCCCCCCCCCCGGAAAAAAGAAAGATAGTTTGGATCTGTTCAGCTTCCTCTGAATAAATTTCTGAGTTTATTCTCTTCCCATTCTTGTGAACTCGCATGAATTAAATTTGGTTTTTCTCTTTATCTCACCTGCACAATTTGGAGTGCATCTAAAGGTGCATAGAGATAAAACAAAGCGAGCATTAGTGAATGCCAAGCATGGGCATCCTCTCGAATTCTCGTACTAAGTTTGCCATGGCAACGTATATATTATAATTTTACATAATTGTCTTTGGAAAAAAGTTCTCCTTCACAGAGGTCCGGCCACTACAATGCTATGAAGTGGGCTCCTTGTAAATTTCGTACATTTTTATTTTTTAAATATATATTATGCAAATAAATAAAATAAAATATACATAAAAAATAATAAAATAAACAAATAACTATATATATATATATATAAAATGTTAAGTGCAAATACAACGTATGCTATTTATTTACACAATTTATTTTTTGTTGATAGTGGCATAGCACAACACTTTTCTCAGTTATCTTACAAGAGCGTGAGAATTTACCGACGCGGGGCGTTTGTTCAAGGTAAGCAAGGTCAATTTGTGGGGAGACTGGTTGATGCAGCCTGATGCAGGCTACTCGGCCGTTAGGAATGGGAGATTAACTTGTACACGTGGAATAGGATAGAATAATAATTACAGTCCTATGCAAATTTCAAAAAAATGGACGTAACTTCGTCGATACAGATCGGAATGACTTGATTCGAAAGCCAAATAAATAAAGACTTCTGAATTAACAATTTTTTTGTTTTGAATTTTCTCAAATAAGCACTGTAGGTAGGACAAAATTGGAGTGGAAATAGACAAATGTAAATGAACAGAACAAAGGAAAAGATAGAACTTTCAAGGAAGTAGATAGGACACCGATTCTTTTAGATCGATGACTACAACTCTTCAAGGATGTAGATTTGAAAACCTCCAATTTTTCAAGGATGAAGTGAAAACTCTTCATAATTTTTAGGGGTACGAACTTTTTAAGGTTCAAGATAATTGCTTTTATAGTCAAAGAAAAATAAATGAAAAGATTCGAATAAATAAAGAAGATAAAGAGCATTAAAGATTGTAAAAGGAATAAAACATTAAAGGATTTAGAAATTAAAAATTAGGTAAATATTCAACGAATGAGATTCTTGGTCTTCAGATTGTGTCCCTTCGATATCTCTTCGACTGGTCGAGTGACTTGTCGAGGTCGGATGCGGGCTGATCTGTTTGGTTGAGTAAGCTCGTCTTCGATGCCGGCGGCATTATCAATCTGGCCTGCATAACTGGTTGACCCAAATTGTAACTTTGTCCGATCCATCCGAGAAAGAAAATCTTTTGGTCTTGTTGTTTTGTCAAAAGTTACAAAGGTGACGATTTATCAAGCAAACGTGGACACCATTCTGTTCGTGGGTTTCGAGTTGGATCCTAAAGAGATTCCAATCATCCATGGTTCCAGTTTCCAGTTTCCACCCACCCACCCAATCAAAAAGCTCTCTCTCTGCATTGCTGCAATTCACAAGTCATTATTTCAACATTGCTCCATTTTTTAAGCTTTCCTTTCATTTCATGTTTTGTTTTATCACAGGCTAGTTTAGAGTTTTGTGAAACATTTAAATGATTCTCATAAGGTACCGGTAGAAAAGCTCCAAACTTGGTGTCATTGCCTTTGGCCTACTCCTTAACAGTGGCCCAGTTATAAGTTCGTACTTCCTGATCATTGGTTGGTGAACTATCTCTCTCTCTCTATCTGCCTGTCGTTTTTTGTCCTCTCTTCCTGTGCATTGAATTTATTGAAAACGCTCTGTTGCTTAACGTTAGAACTCAGAAGGCAATCGAATCATTGTTTTTTATGTTTTAGAATCTGTATATGGTATGCTTTTTATGTTTTTTTGCAGGATTTTTCAGGAACACCTTCATTATTTACTGCAGCATTCGAGGAAAGTATCCCTGTTGCTGCATTGAAGATGTGTCCGGTGGAGAGCAAAGAGAAGCAATAGCATGTATGCTGCTTGCCCTGTTGCTCTTAGGCAGATGGCCAGCTATTTTGACACTCTTGGAAAGACATGGCCTTCTTCCTCAGCACACTTACCTTGATTATACAATACAAATCCCCTCGCCGCTGTGATTATTGCCTTTTGGTGTAAAAAAGACCACGACTGTTGCATTCATAACCCAACTTTGGCAGTTGAGTGTATGTTCAGCTAATTCGTCTCCTGATCTCATCCAAGTCTAGCCTTCTACATTGCTTGCACTAATTTTGATTGTTCATGTTGAATGTTGTATCATTCGTGAAGAGCCTTTGCCAAAGGTGAAAGGTACTTTTAAAAGCACAATATTTCTGAGAGGTACTTTTGAAGGTGCATTGTATGCTATGTTAAAGGGAAAGAAAGATTGGAGGAGCTTCATTCGAGTTGTGGAAATTGGGAGCTCCTTTTTCCCTCCCAACATCATTTTATGGACTAGAGATGCTTCCAACAATCGAGTGCAAAATAGATTCCCTGTAAACAATAGCAGGCCATCTCAATACTAGTTTAGGCAGGCTTCATAAATCTGAACTTCGAATCTTTACAACATATGTGGAAAAAATAGTTATTCTGAGCAAATGTTTGATACAGAAAACTTGTAAACTTCACATCACATATTAAATCAAAACCATAAAACATTGAGTTTATGAAGATTACGGTGCTCTTGCCTTTTTGTTGCAATTACACCTCAAGACCTTATCCAACTACCTTTTTGGCCAAAACCAATGATAGTTGGTAATTAATAGTTATAACAGTTAGTACAAATGGATGTAGTGGCTTTTTTAGCAAGTTTTTCATATATGTTCTTAATATGTAATGATGTATTTGATTTAAATTTAAAGTATTTTGAATTTAAACCAATGTAATCATGCAACATTAGATTTAAATTCAAATTATTAATTTCGAATTTGTAAGTCTAATGATGTAATACAATCAATATATAAGAATGCAAAAAAAGGCACATGAAATCTGTAATCTTTTCTGTCTAACCTAACTTGTTTTTTAATTTCTATCTTCTTCTTCATCTCGTTCCATTGTCTTTTGGTTTACTTCATTATATACACTTTGGTTACAACATGCATTCATTACAATAACCAATAAACACTTAAATTGCATTTAGTATATATTGTAGCAAACTAACAAATATCTTAGCTATAACACGCTAACCTTTATTCCAAACTACTCCAACATCTTTTAAACAATTTCAACATTTGGTATCAGAGTAAGTTGAATCCAAAGAACTTGTCATAAACATTTAAAAAGGAAGGAAAGAAGAAATAAGTTAGTACTTGTGTTAAAAGCAAGAATTCTTACAAAAACCTACTAATAAACTAAGTCATATTTTTGCAAATGACTTCCTTAAACTTCTCACCACTTCCACCTCCCAAGTTTAGTAGGGAAAACTATCCCTAATGGACAGTAATGATGAAAGCTTACCTCAAAGCATTTGACTTATGGTAAACTACAAAAAAAGACATACAACTAGCTCCCTTACCTGCTAATCCCTCTTTTACACAAATTAAACAACACAATGAATAAACAACAAAGCAAATAAAAACTTTCTTGCATCCATTTAGCTATGTAAAAGATTATTTTTAATAGAAACATGGCTTGTGAAACAGCTAAGGATGCTTGGGAAAGGTTAAAGGAATAGTTTTCTAGTAATGAAAAGACTAGAAATATGCAACTTCTCAATCTCAAAAGAGAATTTGAACTTTTAAAAATGAAAGAGGTAAAAATTATAAAAGAATATGTTGACAAACTTATGAAAATAGTCAATGAAATTAAAGTATTAGGAGAAGGCTTCCCAAATAGAAGTATTGTCCAAAAGGTCTTAGTGAACATTCCAAAAAGATTTGAGGCAAATATCTCTTCCTTGAAAGACTCTAAAAACCTTAATTCCATAAGTTTGCTAGAATTATTCAACTCACTTCAAGCTCAAGAGCAAAGAAAGGCCCTAAGGCAAGAAGAGGGCATAAAAGGTGCATTTGTTAGAAAGTAGTAGCTTAGGACTTAGGCTAGGAGGAGGCAATGAGGGAAGTAGGAAAAGAAGTCAGAGGAACATACTAAGTCTGAAAGTAAAAAATAACATCCTTCATGTAAACATTGTAAAAAAAAAAAAACTCACTCTAAAAACTGCTGAAAAAGATTTAATCTTGTATACAAAATTTGTAATAAGAAAAGACATATAGAAAGGATTTATTAGTACAAAGGAAAGCAATAATAATAATAATAATAATAAAAGTTACAATAGGCATAAGTAGATAATGGAAGAGCAACTATTTGTTGTAGCAGGCAACTTTATTGGAAGCATAAGTAGTACATGGCTAGTTAATAGTGGTTGCACAAACCACATGTCACCAAATTTATAGTTGTTTAATGATCTTAATAGATCCTTCACAATTAAAGTGAAAATTGGCAATGATGAATTGATTTAGGCAAAAGCGAAAGGCTTTACAACTATTCATACAAATGCAATATCAAATTCATACCTTATGTCTTATATATGTTTAGTGTGAATTTTAACCTTCTAAGTGTAGAGCAACTATTAGATAAGGGATATACCCTAGTATTCAAAGACAAGACATGTTTTATTTTAAATGTCAAGGGTACCTTTTTGACTAAAGTATCTATGTGTGGTAAAACCTTTCAATTAAAAGCAAGCAAGATACAACATCTTGTAATTTCTACAAAAATACAAGATGTTGTAACTTAACATAAAAGATTATAGCATTTTAACTTTACTAGTCTTAAAAGGATGCAAAGAAAATGACTAGTGTAAGGTGTATCTTAAATGGCAAAATTCAAGTTTATAGGATAGACTTGTTAACTTGGCAAACAAGTTAGGTTGTCATTCTTATCTACCACATCATTTAAGGCAAAGGAAAGACTTAAACTCATCTATAGTGACCTCTGTAAGCCAATAAATTATGAATTCTTAAAAGGTAACAAGTTTTACATCATCTTTAGATGATTTAACTAAGTTTACTTGGATTTTCTTTCTTAAACATAAGTCTAAAATTCAAAGCATTTTCTAACATTATAAAGCATGGATTGAAAAGCAATCAAGGCATTACATCAAGATTATCAGGTTTGATAATGACTCGTAATAAACATTTGAGTCATTTAAATAAATTTGTAGAAATACTAGAATTTAACAACAGCTGACAACATATTATTCACCTTAGCAAAATAGGGCATGTTAAAGGAAAAATAGGTCTATTGTTGCCATGACCAGATGTTTAATAACTGAAAAAGGCTTCTCCAAAATTTTCTAGTTAGATGTAGCAACTACTTTAGTGTATTTGCAAAATGGGTTGCCCACCAAAGCTATTTCAAATTCTACTCCCTATAAGTGCTTGTTTGGCACCAAACCTTCCTTAGCACATCTAAAAGTGTTTAAAAGTTTGTATTATACTCATGTGTCATAAGTAAAAAGGACCAAACTTGATCCTAAAGTAAAAATGTTTGTATTTATTGGTTATACAAATACAGTATACATTTTTAAGATGTATAATCCTAATACCAATAAAGTTTTTACAAGTAGAGACTTAAGGTTTAATAAGGCTTTGAGATGAAATTGGAAGAAGTAAGCCTCTAAGTTAGATAAAAACTCAACCTAAAGTTCTAATTAGCTTGTGCATTTTACACATCAAGAGTTTGACTCCTCTGATGAGAATCACATTGATAATTATCTTATTAGAGGGACTAAATCTGATACTTATGAGATATACAATAAAGCCTTTTTTGAACTAGTAAGCTATAATGAAGTTACAAAGCATCTTGGGTAGAAAGTTGCAATGCAAAAGGAGTTTTAAGTCTTAAAAAGGAACAAGACTTGGGATTTTAGTCCTAAGGCCCAAAAACAAAAAAATAATTAGAGCTAAATGGATTTATAAAGTGAAAATGAATGTAGATGGAAGCCTATATAAGCTTAAGTCCAAACTAGTTACTAAAGGTTTCTCTCAACAAGTTGGAATTGATTTCTTAAAAACCTTTGCTTATGTGGCAAGGCTAGATACTATTAAGCTTCTTTTAGTAGTGGTAGCTCATAACCATTGAATGGTACATCAAATAGATGTAAAATCTGCCTTTCTAAATGGTGAGGTATAAAATGAAATTTTTCTTGAGCAACCATTTGGTTTTATTCTTCTTAAAGAAGAAGATAATGTGTGTTTACTCAAAAAGGCTTTATATGGACTAAAGTAGGCTTTTAGAGCTTAGTATAACAAGATGCACTCCTATTTACTATAACTAGACTTCAACAAAAGCATATTAGAAGTTACCTTGTATGTGAAAATTGAAGGAACACACATATTATATATCTCACATTAGAGGATATTCTTATAATCATTGGAAATAATAGCTTACTCATTCATCAATTTAAAGTTGATATAAAAAAGCAATTTGAAATGACAGATTTGGGTAGTACGAAGTACTTTCTAGGCCTACAAATTTATCAATCTCAAAAAAGCATCTTTGTCATTTAAACAAAGTATACAAAGTATGTTTTGTAGAAATTTCATATGGAGAAATGTAAAGAGGCATCTACACTAATTATATTAAGTGTCAAACTTCAAAAGTAAGATAACTCTTCACAAGTTAATGTAAAGAAATTCAGAAGTATCATTAGATGCCTATTGTATCTCTTATCTTTAAGACCTGATATCATGTTTGTTGTAAGCATGCTATCAAATTTTATGTAAATCTCTTTTAAGCTTCATCACAAAGTTGCAAAGAGAGTTTTGAGATGCATTAAAGTCATAATCAACTTTGGAATTATGTTTATAAGTGCAAGAAACATTAAACTAGAAGGCTACATTAATAATGATTAAACTAGATCAAGTGAAGACATGAGAAGTACTTTTGGATATACCTTTACTCTTATTATAGCTATTTTTTGTTATAATTTAAAGAAACAATCCATTGTAACTTAATTCACAGCTGAAGCAAATTATATAGCTGTTGTTTTAACTGTGAATTAAGTCATATGGATCAAAAAGATTATGGAAAACTTGAAGTTAGAATAAAAAGAGGCCATTATTATTTGTTCTAATAACCAAGTTACTATTACAATCTCAAAAAATCATGTCATGAATGGAAAAACCAAATACTTTAACATAAGACTTCATTTTGTGAGAGAAAAAGTAAGAAAATCAATAAATAAAACTAAAACATTGTCCTTCAAAGAATCAGCCTATAAACATTTTAACTAAAGAGTTGCAAAAAGATAGGTTTATTAAAATAAAATAAAAGTTAGGAATGTAAGGTAATAACACCAAAAGAAGTGAAGATTATAGTGTTCTTGCCTTGGTGTTGTAACCATACCTCAAAACCCTATCTAACTACCTTTTTTGCCAAAACCAATGATAATTGGTAGTTAATAGTTATAATAGTTAGTGTAAATAGGTGCAATAACTTCTCCACTAAGTTTTTTCATGTATACTCTTAATATATAATAATGTATTTAATTAAATTCAAAATATTTTAAATTTAAAATAATGTAATCATACAATATTAGATTTAAATTCAAATTATAAATTTCAAATTTGTAAGTCTAATGATGTAATACAACTAGTATATAAGGATGCAAAAAGAGGCACTTAAAATCTACAAACCTTTTTGTCTAACCTGTCTTGCATTATAATTTTTGTCTTCTTTTTTATCTCCTTTTATTTCTTTTTGGTTTACTTCATTATAAACACTTAGGTTGGAACTTGTATTCACTACAACAACCAATAAGCACTCAAACTACAACTAGTATACATTGCAACAAACTTACAAACATCTTCGCTGTAACATATTAACTTTCATTTAAGACCACTTTAACATATCTTAACCAATTCCAACTATTTATAAGTCTTTTTTACTTACATGTTATTTACTCATTCCTCTTTTTTCAATACGAGATTCCTTAATCGTATAGTTCACAATTAAAATTCTAGCATCTTGAAAATTTATTTATGCTTGGGCTTTTGTTGGTTTATCAATGAGAGAAGCTATCACTACTAGCATAATTGTTGTTATAGGTAACATGCACATGTAGTTTTATGAATTTCATTTTTTGTAAATCATGTGTAGCATCTTGAATTCTAGTAATAGTTTTTCCTTTGGGATTAAGTATGCATTTTTTCCTCCATGTATAATCAAAACATATTTCTTTTTGAAAAAAAGTATGTCCTTTTTGAAGTATACATTTCCCACTTGTAACATCTGCAATCCATAAATAAATATGCCAAACTTAAACCTGATATGTGTCTTTGTCTAACATGTTCCATGCTATGATCCTTCCACTACACATGTGAGCAATTAAAACATTTTGATAGTTAGTAATGACTTCTTTTTATGTGCACCTTATTTCTAACTGCACTTTCATTTGTTTCTTTTTTTATGTTTAACTTACTTTGGTTCATTTGAATAACCCTTATGGGCCAAAGTGTTGATTAAAATTAATTAAGTACTTACCCACCATTGGTTGTTCAAGCATCTAATAGTGCATTTAATCATGTTGATGACATTGCTAAATTCAACCTTCTACCAATGCCAAAAGATTCTTTTACATCTAGGAAGGCATTTAGTATGAAGCTAGACATAATTCTTATACTGTTATTCTTTTTTTTTTTTTAATTCTCATTTCTTTAGTATTACGAGGGATTTATTTTAATTAGATAGGAACAAAGGATTTGACCAATAGAAAGGGAACTCAAAAAAGGCAAAAGCTAAAACATCAGATTTCCTTTTAGAACTTGAGAGCAGAAGAGTAATCAAGGTTTGTAATGCAACTTCCTATTCATGTTTCTTTATGTTGTTCATAGCTATTTATAACCTGCTTGTTTCTTACTTCATATGGTTTTTGGTATGATATAAAGAAGATTTTGGCTATCCTCACAAGTTTTTGAGAAGAGCATTTTGATTAAGTTAGTTATAACTTTCTTCGCTAACTTATACTTTTTTCTCCTTGCTCACCTTTAACCTGGCCATAAATGATTAGTGACACACCTTGAAAAAAGGGATTCCTAAGTTGGTTATCTATATTGCATTCTTCTGGTTCTCAATTGCTTATTTTTTATCCACCATCATGCTAAATGTCACATTCCTTTACCACCCAATATTAAACCTACCTAGATCATCAATGAAGGCTTATCTTAATGACTAGAATGGCAAAGGCTGGGCCTCTTAGGCGGGGCTTCTTTATGGGTTTGGTAATGGTCTTCAATTTAAGGGAGGTCAAGCTATTACATATGTAGCCACAGATGTTATTCAAGTTAGTTTTCATGTATAATTTTAAGTCCATATTCTAAGATGCGTAGTTATGAACTAGAAATAATGGATTCAATTTGCAGAAGCGACCTAATCTTTCATAAATATCATAGTATGAGAGCTTTATACATTAAGATGCCTTTTTATCCTAATCTACATGATTAAATTATTGATGATTCTAAATTTCTAACCTTTAAGATCTTTGGCTAATAAAATGATGAGAAATGGGATTTTGGGAAAATGAAAATTATGGAAATAAAAGAAAAGGGATTAATCACTTTGAAGGGATCAACCTTCATTGATCCTTTCAAGGTAATCAACCTTGAAATAGCTACAAAAGTTTGAATAGATTTTTATTGCTTGAAACCATAAGTCATAGGCTTTACACGTATATATAGTACTTAATTGTTTATGAATATAGAATTAATCTTATCACATAGATTAAGGAATCCTATTATGTAATTTAAGGAATCATATTATGTAAATTAAGGAATCCTATTTGTAAAATAAGAAATCCTATTATTTCCTTACCTTTCAAAGTAGCCTTATCATCAAGGATGAGCAACAATAAATTCTGGAAATTGCCTCGTAAAAAAGTGATAGAGCTTTTAAGTTGCTTCCTTAATAAAAAGAGTAGACCATTGAATAAGAATTTGAGTGATAACCCGATTTTCACATTTGATAATTCATCGGTCTAAAATGGCTTGTGATTGAACTTTAACCTCTCCTGTAGGATTAATGTCAGGTAGCTGACTTTGTGTAATCACATTTTCCCCTAACTTCCTTTTTAGATAAGAGACATGAAAGATAAAATGTATTTTGGACTTTGATGATAAGTCTAAACGATAAGCAATAGAACTAATGTGTTTAAGGACTTTGAATGGCCTAAAGAAACGAGCAAATAGTTTCATTGATAAGTGAATAGTAATAAATAACTGTTGATATGGTTGAAGTCTGAGATAGACCTAATCTCCTCTAGTAAACTTATGTTCAGTGCAATGTGTATCACTGTGTTTCTTCATTTGGGCTTAGGTTATGACAAGATTGTCTTTGAGAAGCTGAAACAACTTATCTTGATCTTGCAAGTCTCTATCAACTTAGTTTACATGAGAAGACCCAGTTGTATACCTTATAAAGGTTAGCAGAACTTGACCATAAACAACCTAAAATGGGGACATTCTGTTTGATGAATGATAAGTGATATTGTACCACCACTCCACCCAAAGCCATTTTACCTAGTCCTTTGACTTGTCACTTATAAAACAACGAAGGTAATTCTCCAAACACATGTTAATGACATCAATCTGCCCATTTATTTGTGGGTGGTAGGTAGTGCTCATATTTAGCCGTATTTCTTGCAAACGAAATAACTCCTTCAAAAAATTACTAGTGAAGACTTTATTTTGGTTACTAATAATGGATTTAGGAACGCCGTGCAGCTTTACAATATTTTCAATAAAAACTCGAATAACAGTAGCACTAATATAAGGATAACTGATGGCACAAAAATGATCGTATTTATTCAATCGACTCACAACAACAAAAATAGTTGTTTTACCTTGGGACAGTGGAAGTTTCTTAATAAAGTTCATAGAGATATCAGTCTAAGCTTCTTTGAGAATAGGCAAGGGTTGGAGAAGACCAGGATACGCCACATATTCACTTTTATAACATTGGCAAATGTCACTTTTAATTACAAACCTTTTGATTTTATTCTTTATACCCTTCTAGTAAAACTCATAACAAAGGCACTTATAGATACAAAAAAATCTCGAATGTCCAGTGACTAAGGAAGTATGAAACTTTTGTAAAAGCATGTCCTTGTAAGCAGAATTAGCAATAAGTACTATCCTGCCCTTGTAGCGCAAGTCTATAGAATCCCAAGAGTAATGGATAATTGAATGAGGATTTTTTTGCAATTTTTCAATGATTTCCCAAGTTTCAAGACTATTTCACCACTTTTTTTTAATTTGTACAAGGATATTATAAGCAGAAATAGAGATTACTACCAGTTCTGCATTCTCTAGAATGCGAGATAATATGTTAATAATAACATTCTCACCTTATTATAAATAATCTCATAGTTATATCCTGACAGTTTGGAAATCCATTTTTGTTGCTTTATAAAAGAGATTCATTGTTCTAATAAATACTTCAAACTTTTGTGATCAGTTTGAATTTGAAAATGTCGTCCAATCAAGTAAGGACGCCACTTTGTAACTGCATGGATTACAACTAACATCTCCTTATCATAAATAGACATATTAAGATGTTTTGCTAATAAAACCTTATTGGTAAAGACTATAAGATGATCTTCTTGCATTAATATTACACCAATTCCAACTCTAGAAGCATCAGATTCAATAATAAATGCCTTACTAAAATCGAATAAGGCAAGAATTGGTGCAAGAGTCATGACTTACTTGAGGCATGCAAATGCATCCTTGGCTTTAGCATTCCATTTGAATGAATCCTTCTTCAAAAGGGCTATCAAGTTGGTAATAATCTTGCTATAATTACAAACAAACTTATGATAATAGCTAGTCAATCCTAAAAAGCCATGTAATGCCATAATAGTTTTTGCAATTGGCCAATATAGCATCATTTGCACTTTAGAAAAATCAACAACCACACCTTTCTTATATAACCAAGGTATTCCATTGTTTGGCTAGTAAAACTACACTTTGACTTCTTAACAAATAATAAATGCTCTAAAAGAGTAGTGAATACAATGTGTAAAAGTGATAAATAAGCATTTAGAGATAGACTATACATCAAAATATCATCAAAAAATACTAAGATGAACTTACGCAAATATGGCTAAAATATATCATTCATTAAGTTCTAAAATATTTACAAAGTATTGGTAAGTCTAAAAGGTATAACTAAGAACTTGTAATGGCCATCATGTGTTCTGAAAACTGTCTTTTGAATATCTTCCTCTTAGACTTGAATTTAATGATAACTCAATCTTAAATTAAGTTTAGTAAATAGTTGGGCACCCTCCAATTCATCCAATAGCTCATCAACAACTGGAATAGGATATTTATCCTTCACAATAATATGGTTAAGTGTTCAATAATTCACACATATCCTCTAGGATCCATCATTTTTTTTATTAGGAGAACAGGAGAGGAGTAAGGACTACTACTAGGTCTAATGATGCTTGCTTCTAACATCTCCTTCATAATCTTCTTAATCTCTCCCTTTTGTAAATATGGGTAATGATATGGTCTAATATTAGTTAGCGTACTCTCAAGCAATAAAGGAATACGATGATCATGTGCCCTCTGTAAAGGTAAATTCATAAGGCCTGCGAATACATTGGACAACTTGGTCAATAATATATTGACATCTTTTTCATTTTTGGAATAAGATTTTGTTGCTTCTACACTGTATAGCTGCACAAAGAATTCCTGTTTCGCCTTGTGAAGAACTTTCTCTATCCGATGACTAGTAAAAGTTGTAATTTTGCCGTTTCGCCTTTCTTGTAACTCTACTATATGCTCATTTAATTGAAATTTCATTGCTAACTTGGAAAAATTCCAAGTAATATCTCATAAAGTTCTCGACTAATTAATGTCAAGAACAATCTTATAATCTTTCAAAGGTAACCAAAAGAGGTTAAGGTAAATAGACCTTACAACAAGAGTTTTACCTTCGTGCACTTGCCATGGAATGTCAAATTCTTACTATCAACAACCTTCACAACAAACTTATTGCAATCTTCAATTGGAAAAGCAAGTTTTTGGTAATTTTTTCATCCATAAAATTGTTTGTATTTCTTGAATCAATTAGTACTATTACTGGTTGTCTTTTAAGAAGCCCGTCAATTTTCATAGTTTGTGGATTAGAATACCTTGTTAAAGTATGAACCGCAGGCTAGTCAGTGTATTCAACATGAAAGTCATCACACTTGGGATAAGTGTGATCATCATTAGCCATATTAACTTCCTTAACTAGCTCAATCATTAAAAGCCTTCTTTGTTTATATCGATGTTTCTTATGCCACTTCTCATTGTAGTGCCAACATAGTCCCTTTGCCATCCGCTTTTTTAATTGCTTTTGAGTCAAATGTTTAGGATTAATAGGATGATTTGAAGAGAATGAATTATTGTTTCCATTTATCGATTTGCTAACAACTCCTTTAGTAATAGGGGATGATTTTCAACGCCTAACTTCTCCTCCTGTAGGCAAGTAAAAGAGATAACCACTATCATTGTTTGAGGTTGACAGGTTTTAACTTCTCATAAAATGTCAGGAATAAGCCTTCAATGAAGGTACCTACAAACTATCTTTTTAAGCAATCTTTAGCTAAATTGGTGAGCCGCTCAAAACAATTCTGATACTCCATAATAGTTGATGTTTAACAAATTTTTGCAAGTTCTTTATTAACATTGGGATATTTTGAAAGCCTAAAATGCACAAAAAGGCTTTTAGCGAAGTCAGCCCAAATTAGAATTTCAACACACATTTCAAACCAATCATACCATTGGATAACATTACCTTCTAATTAGATAGAAGTAATTTCTACCTTAGATTGTTCAGCTGTACGATGGAAACAAAAGTACTTTTTAACCCTGGAAATCTAACTTGCGAGATCACTTTCATCCCAACAAAAGAATTCCATCCTTAGACATGTTTGTGTATAGTCACAATCAATGCCTCCAAAGGATTCTCTTAATTCTTTCTATTTATTGGAAGAATCAAATGTATTGTTTTCTAACTAATTGTTTGCTATGGTCAAGACTACTTGTTTGAACCTTTTAAAAGACTCTTGCATAAGAAATATTGATTTTTCAAGATGAGATAACATTTGAATCCTTTAAGTTGTGTGAAGGCATGGTGTAGGATTGCAAATCAATAATGTATAATTTTTTTTTTTGTTGTCAGGTAAGGCGCATAAAATAATTTTTTTTTTAAATGGTTGTGGGGATTTAAAACAAAAGCGAAGTGATTGAGAATAAAAACGAGGCTCCTTGGATCAACACTTTGATATTAAATAATGAGAAATTGAGATTTTGTAAAGATGAACATTGTAAAAATAAAGAAAAAGAGATTGAACGCTTTGAAAGGATAAGTTTTTAAATAGTTATAAGAGTTTGAGTAGATTTTTATTACTTGAAATTATAAATTATAGGTTTTATGTGTATATATATTACTTAATTATTTATAAATATAAATTTTATTAGATAATTTAAGGAATTTTATTATGTAAATTAAGAAATTTTGTTATCGTAAATTAAAGAATTTTTATTATAAGTTGCTGAGGCGCTGAATCGGCTTTAGGTGCTCTCACTTTTCAGTACGTTTTGGGGTAATAGTGATCTTTGCAGAGTACCGAGGATCATCGCGACGGACATAACATTTGCTTGTGAGCATGTTATTTATCTTTATTGTAGCTGTTGGGGATTCTTATGGCTTCTTCGGGGCATCGCAAATGAGTCCGGGAGGGGGTCATTGTGCGGAAGCTTTATTTCAGACTAATCCATCTTTCTCTGGAGGCATTCCATATTTTCTTGGAATTTTTATTTCTTCTGAGCCTTGACCGATGTAATCTGTTATCTGTACAACTGTAGAGGCACGTTAAATTTGATCCTCGAACTGGCAAGGTCGAGTCAATCTAATCCAAATGGAAAATGAGATCAGTTACCAAAATCCCCTGTAATTATGACTGGACAAAAATGATAAAATATTTTCATGATTGAGATTTTATTTCTGTTTCATTTTATTTAATTCTCCAACAGTAACATGATTCCACAAAAAAAAAAAAAACAATCGAAAATATCTTTTTGTACCCAAAAAAAGTTCAAATATTTTAAGTGAATTCATGAATGAGTTGACAATCTGCTATGAATTGACCGAATATTACCAAATTCAAGGTATAGACATGGCTAACGTGCAGATATGAAATTGATAATTTTCAAATGATTTATTTATTTATTTATTTATTTATTCTTATAAAGATGGGTACATCAACTAAGTGTTTACAGTGGGGTAATTCTGTTTACAGTCGTGGGGTAATTCTGTTTGACCAATTATCGGTTATGTTGAATTAAGGTGATATTGACAATGTGGACTGTCAGTAAACTAGAAGAGAGTCGAACGAGAACTTTCACAGCACAAGGCTTTGGTCCTTTGATCTAACAAAGAGTACAAGTCAAGGGATCTCTCCAAAACTGTTGCATACACTCGCGAAGCAACCTCAAAAGAATACTTCACTCGAAACAACTCCATGAATGTTGTTGGCATTCCTCGTACATGGTGTCTAAAAGGATCCCTTTGTTTATCTCTCCTCACCAACTGCTAACACATGGATTAGAATTAATTACCCTATGCCATACAAAATAAAAAAAGGACCATTCCACACCAAAAGGCAAAGAATGTCTTGTACTCTTACAGGTGTCCAGATAAACAAGTCAGTCAGAGTGGGGTAACTAACCGAAGTCTACGGACGCAACTGCAAAATTTTCAAGCAGTTGCATCAGACGGATGGCGACACCTTGGCCAGCACTAAATAAACAATAGGTAAAAAATTGCACATGTTAAAATCAAAATCTAAGCGATTTTGGATTGCCCGCATGGACCGGCGACCGAACAAACGTTAAAACTGAAAGAAGGACGAGTTGGATCTAGCTGTGCAGTTACCAACTTACCATCTTTTCACACCCTGGAAAGGTCAAACTGCAATTCTTGTATAATTATGGAGATCCAGCACTCTTTCTTCTCGGCGACTTTCTCCCTTTCTTTGCAGGTTTCTCGTGGTCTTTGGTTTCTCCCGTCACATCACAATGTTATAAGACTACCTTTGGAAGAATCCGAGTTCGAACTCAAAACATACGACTTTGGAACCACTGAATAAAGATCATTCGTAAGATTGGCATCTCTTGATAAGTTTTTCCTGGTGGGGTTTCTTTCTTCTTTCTACCTCAGTCTCTCTCTCTCTTCGTTTCTTCGCACCAAATGAGCATGCTTCACTGTGGGTCTCTTTACTTGAATTGCATTAGTTCTATTGAGAAACCTATAATAGTGGCTTTATTCACTGCACAAAAATAAATTTTCTTTTAGAAAATTGCATATTAATGCAAATATATATATATATATATATATATATAAGTTGAATTTGTGCAACTTTCCTGGGTGTCTTGACTTGACTTTTGGAATTTGGATTCTTACGCCGGCTGTGCTTTTTATTGATTAGATTCTGCGATCTCCGGCCGAATATTTTGACTCTTAAGACTGCCTTAAAAATCATTTTCTACCGTCTTTTCCTCATTCCATGGGATATTCTTCCCTAGTCTTATGAGCATTTTTCAACATTTCATTGGTTGTTGGTTCACAATATAGTTACCTTAAAAGGTTTCATCTTCTTCTTACAAGGAAAAACTTAGACTGTACGTATTTTTCAAAGCAATAAAGCAAGGGAAGCTTAAAAGTTTCTGTCAGTGGGCAAAAAAGTCAGCATAATGTAGATAAACCGATAAAGAAATATAAGGTCGTTCTCTTTTGCAGGACGTTTTCAGAAAATACTCATTGATTCTCTTAGAAAATGTATCTAGTGGAAAGCAAAGGAGGAGCCATAGCATGCATGCTATTTTCCCTCTTTTTCTTGGGTACATGGCCTGCTATTATGACCCTGCTAGAGAGGCGAGGCAGGCTTCCTCAACACACTTACCTTGACTATTCCATCACCAATCTCTTGGCTGCTGTAATTATAGCTTTCACATTTGGTCAGATTGGGAGTAGCACTCCAGAGAGCCCAAACTTTATATCACAACTTTCTCAGGTTAGTTTCAGTTTCATGGATCATGCTTACACCTGTCTTGGTGAAATTAATGAGTTTGTGTTGCCAAAAAATGAAAATCTTAATGGGAAGAGGGATGTTCTATGAGACTTCTATGACTTTTGCAGGATAATTGGCCATCTGTTATCTTTGCGATGGCCGGTGGGATTGTCCTCAGTGTTGGAAATCTATCCACACAGTATGCTTGGGCATTTGTTGGCCTGTCAGTGACAGAAGTAATCACTTCTAGCGTAACAGTTGTCATAGGTATGTGTGTCTATCTGTTGAAAGAATTGTTACTGCCTGCATCTTTCAAAGGTCTGGACTTGTAATGTTATTTTGCTCCCTTATTCTGGGTAACAGGAACAACCTTGAATTACTTCTTAGATGATAAGATAAACAGAGCAGAGATCCTTTTTCCGGGGGTTGGTTGCTTCTTGATTGCTGTTTGTCTTGGGTCAGCTGTTCATTCATCAAATGCTGCTGATAATAAAGCAAAACTCAAAAAGATATCATTTGATCACAAGTATGTGACTTTTTAATTCTCTTTTCTTTCATATGTGTGATTGCTGTTAGTATTCTACACGATAGACACGACCAAATTTCATTATTTGCCAGGGCTGCAGGTGCTACAACTTCTGAGGAAACATTTCCAGACAGAGGTATCATTCTTCCTTTTTGCTCATATTTCTTGTACGACCAGAGCCTTCTATCCGATAATGGAGCAATGTTCTTTTTGTTTTTTTTTTTTTAACAGCATGACACGGGCGACTTTGGCCGCCTTCTTTTCTTGTTTTGACAGCAGCAAGGGATTTAGAGAATGGTAATGGCACTGTAGAGAAGGCAAAGCCTGGAACAGCAAACTTCCTCATAGATCTCGAGAAGAAAAGATCGATCAAGGTTTGTTGGCTCAACTACCAAATAGTGCCTTAATTATAAGTTCCCTTAGCAGTCTAAAACAAGTGCTTTGGTTCTTCTTGCAGGTGTTTGGCAGGAGCACTTTGCTGGGACTGGCTATAACATTCTTTGCCGGTGTTTGCTTCTCTCTCTTTTCCCCGGCTTTTAACTTGGCAACAAATGATCAGTGGCACAAGCTGAAGAAAGGGGTTCCCAAGCTGGTCGTCTACACTGCATTTTTCTGGTTTTCAGTGTCCTGCTTTGTAGTTGCCATTATTCTTAATGTCACCTTCCTTTATCAACCAGTACTGAACCTGCCTAAATCATCCCTAAAGGCTTATTTTAAAGACTGGAATGGCAGGGGCTGGGCATTTTTGGCTGGGTTCTTATGTGGGTTTGGGAATGGTCTCCAATTTATGGGTGGTCAAGCTGCTGGATATGCGGCAGCAGATGCCGTTCAGGCACTTCCACTTGTGAGCACATTTTGGGGCATACTTCTCTTTGGAGAGTACCGAAGATCATCAAGAAGAACATACGTCTTGCTTGTAGGCATGTTGTCCATGTTCATTGTGTCAGTCGGTGTCCTAATGGCATCTTCGGGGCATAGGAAGTGATTACTCTATTGGATAGTCATTGTCTGGAAGTGCTTTGGCTTAAAACATTAAAATGCATAGCAGGGCAGTTCTATGGCAAGTTGCGATTTGAGGAGCAAATATTTATGTCAATACAATTGTTTAAGGGAGAACGGACACCCTTTGATGTTATGTAGATATATATGTGATCACTGAAATGCCAATACCACACTTATGATTACATTTGGTTGGCCCTAATAGGATGAATTGTAATGCAATCAAACTTCGTTTTATTACCTTGCATTAAGGTCTACCAAACATAACCTTGGTGTTGAAACATGCAATTTCCATAATGGGGAACTTTGTGTAACTGCTTCCTGTCCAACCGAAAAGCCCAGGCAAAACCTTTACGTGTGTTCTGTGTCATCAGGCTTTCTAGATCTACCGTACTCAGATAGCTAAGCAATGCAAAATATTCTCAGATAATTCTTTTTTTGAACATCCAACTGATTGCTGGAATGTAGTGGTAGTCAGGTGATGGCGCACATATTAAAACCTGAAATCAAATATCATGGGTGGTGTTGTGAAATCTTTCAAACGGAAGACAAACTTACCAACAACACACCTCTCCCTTTCTGTGGTTGCTTGAAATTCGTGAATGAAATTCCAATACCAATGTAATGTTGGTTATCATTTAACATTTCTTGCCCTTGATTCTTCACAAAAAAACTAATCGTCAATTGAAAGCCATAGACCAAGTAACGAGTTGTTTTGATGTTAGCTGCTGGCTGTCCCAGGCTCTCACAACTTCTAGTGCAATGATTAAATTTGCCAGAAATGATGTGTTAGGTGCTCAAAGTACTTCATATGCTAAGATTGAGCACGCTCAACGAGAAAATGCTTCAACATAAACTAAGCATTGACCCAATTGTCCAGAAGGTCCCCTTAATGCTTGATTAACATGACCTGTCAGAATAACACCAATATTGTACGATCTACATCAACATAAATCTTCAAGTGGCTCTGATTGAATACATAATTTGAGATGTCCAAGCGGAAGTTAGTGTTGCAGACAGCCATGAACATCACGCCAATGACAAGCTAGCAGTCAACAAATTCACAACTCTAATGTCAGCCGGTCAAGTGAAGAAACTCTCATGCTCAAGTGCATATGCGTGTGCAGCAATTTCACCTTCTTTGAGCTCCAGGAAGTAGTCTGTATGTGCAAAATGCACT
Source organism: Ceriops tagal (assembly GCA_021533255.1). Classification (NCBI taxonomy): domain Eukaryota; kingdom Viridiplantae; phylum Streptophyta; class Magnoliopsida; order Malpighiales; family Rhizophoraceae; genus Ceriops; species Ceriops tagal. The sequence continues at coordinate 6,413,511 of CM038610.1, read as the reverse complement.
CCATCCTCAAGACTTGTTCAGGGAAGAGAAATGGGACCAAATTCAGCTATTGGATCAAAATCAAAATTAATAAACATGCTGATTCAAGAGCAGACTGCGACAGACAAAGTCCATTTCCTCCACAGTATATCAAGCCTTTGTTTTGCAAAAGAATGAAGCATTCATATATTCTCCTCAGTCCACATAAAGTATGTCTTTGTTTTGCAAAAGAATGAACCACAGACGTATGATTGTGATACTGTGACAGCAAAGTTCAATGACTATCTCACATTTCGTTCTTATAATTGACATTTAAATGAAGTCAATGACAAAGGACCACCAGGAAAGTGCCCTTGAATCTTTAATCCAAGTCAGATGATATTTTAGATCATAACTATTACCTAGGCTACTCTCCACGAATTGCTGCAGAAGAAACGAGCTCCTCATAGTATTTAAAGAAGTCAACCCAAGGCAACAAACAGTAATGTAATTTGCAGAAGTTACAAACAATTATGGTCTGATTTAGCAAATAAATTCTATGATCTCATAATTACATACTTTAATTAAGTAAGATGAAATAAAATAAAATAAAAAAACAAAAAGAGAGAGAGAAGTCATATGAGTTGAAGTTAGCATCTGGGAATCAATTTTGTTGTTGATTTTCATAAGTTCTTTCCATAACTATGTGCTTGATTACATCTAGACACTTAATGTATTTGTCTTTGCGGTTTCCATTAGGCTGTCAGCATGAGATAAACATTCTTTTGTACATAACCTAAATATGACTACATATGATGAACAGAAAAACTTACCGTGCATGTGAAACATTGTCAGAGGAATGGAAAGCAAATGGCCTAGGATGTCCCATGGTATAATGAGGAAGGAGCATGCCTGCTGCCTTGCAGATCATTGTCAACGTTGTTTCTTAACTTCCGTCCTAGCATCAGATGAGAAAGAAGGGAAAAGCACCCTTGCAAAGAGAATTCTTATAAAAGTATTGTTGATGATCATATTTTGGCTTTACCGGCACCTTGGCAGAAATAATGCAGCATTATTCTGCAAGGCAAAAGGCCACGTTAAAAAGCTCTAGCTGCACCACTAGCAACACCAGCTATTTAGAAACAAAACACGAGAAAATATTTGATTCACCGAAGGTGTTGTGGACAACTATTTGCCTTTTTTTCTTCCTTTTAGAAGTACACAACTTGAAGGAATACAAAAAGCATTGTTGTCACTGGTATTAAATTTCAAACAACTTCAAATTCATATATTTATGGACCATGACATAAAGCACTTGCTTTTTCTCCCCCAGCTTTCGTGACAGTATATCTAAAATGCATTGATTAATATCCATTTTTAAAACCAAAAAAAAAATTTCTTACAACAAATGCAATTGATAGGACACATCATTTTTGTTGGGAAGAAAAGGTTGACAGTTAGTAACCAAATTTTACATGGTTTTTATCAGCCCAGCAATATTAAGCAGCATGGGAACTTACTGAATGATCTCGATAGGCGCCCTAAGAAAGCATCAAAAACAAACGCTAAAAACTCCATTTCACTAGACAAGGTCTCAGAATAGATTGCCACATCCAATTTGTGTGCAAGTGTATACAGGGTTGAAAAGAGAAAGAAAGAGAAACATGAGGCCACACAAAGATCATTCATATGATCTGCAACTAGATGCCACGTTTTGGCATTATTACTATCCAGAAAATTAACCCCGAGGGATGGAGCACTAAGTTTTACAAGTTTCAAACGGACCAAAGGAAAGTACATATGTAACACTTCAATTACGAAAAAAAAAAAAAAAGAAAATGAAAAGGGGGCATGCCTTGTTACAAATGCCTGATGGACCCACCTCCAAACGTGACAAAAATGGCTGCCAGATATCCTTATCACAGCAAATTTCCAAGTTTCAAAAGGGAAAGACAAACTTTCGAGGGGAATAAAAAGGGAAGTAGAATAAAGAAGCAATCTTTGGGTTGAGAAGCCGTGAAGATTGAATGCAAAACTTGAGTGCCTAAAAATAAATTAAAATAATAATTGAACGCTAGAAGGAGGGCTTGAACCTCCGACCTTGTGGTTAACAGCCACACGCTCTAACCAACTGAGCTATTCCAGCTTTACGCCCTTCTTTCCATAACACGAATATGAAGAATAGCTCAGGAGCGTTAGACCTGCCATTACGGGGGGCTGTTCTTGGTTCTATTAAATGTTTCAATTCTGCTTTTGCTTGGGTCAAGTGTATGTTTAAGAGCAGGTACCACGTGCCTTTTAGATTGCGGGGTGATTTGCTTGTTGATATTAGTGGAAAGGATGGTAATTTTATTGCCCCCCTTTTGTTTTTTTTTTTAATGGGTTTTTGAGTGAAGTTTGCAGGATTGCCATGGATGAGAAGTCGGATGTTATGCAAGCCTAACTTGGTTGCTTGTAATGCAGTTTTGGAGGGATGTTGTTGGGAATTTGAATCAGTTGGTGATACCAAAATTGTAATTGAGAAAATGTCGGCTTTGAGCATTAGGCCTGATGAATTGAGTTTTGTGCCTCCTTCCTTATTATTTTGTGCGCATTGAAAGGGATGAGAGATAAGATAATTGAGCTGAATTAATTTAATGGAAGGTTTATGGCTTTTCAAGCAAGAGAGTGGTGATTTATAGTAATTTGTTTTGGTGTTTTTTATGTAGAGTTTGGAAGTCTGAACTTACTTTCGGGTGAATTTAGTAGAAAGGGCACCGTGAAGTGATTCGAGGATTTCTCGGGGACGGAGGCATTAAATATTTTAAGCAACATTTTGATTATCGTATCGGGGGCGCATTTTCCCAAAGAGTGTTGTTGTGGGGGATAGAGCACGCGGCGGTTCTCGATGAAACGGACGGCACGAGGGGAGGCGCCGCGGCGGGGGTTAGGAGTTTACGCACCAGCACTTGCAGGCATATATTGCAACAAGCGTTAGAACGGATGAAGCTACCCAAATGGTCATGGAGATGGGGCAATTGGGGTCTTCAGTTAGATGTGGGGAAGCTAATTAAAATCACAATTTTCATCGAAAAAGATTTATATCTCTAGTTTTGTTAACATATGTTTGGTTTGTATGTCTTCTGTCTAAAAACATATAAACACCCGTTTTGATACCTCGTCAAAAATTCAGAATTCTCAATCTTCATTGAGGAGTGGTTTTCCATCGACATATATGCGCATCACGATTTTTCTTCTATGATGACACAATTTGTCTTGACTATTTTTCCTTCTTTTTATACAATAATGTGAAAAGGGGAAGTAATATGTTAGAATAGGAATCGGCAGAAAAGGGGGATTGATTTTGTCAACGAAAGGGAGTCGACGAATGACTTTATGATTTTTGATAAAAAGAAAGAGATGTTACAAGAAGAAAAAGAAGAAGATAAAAAATGATTTCTTTTGGGCTTTCTTTTTGTTTGACCTTACGAATCAGCACGTGCACCCACCTTTGATATGGTAACTTAATGTATTTTTTTTTTGTATAAAAAAATAATTTTCATATGTTTAAATCATAGTTTAAATATTTTGACCAGATTTCATCAACAGAAGAACCTGATAAGAAAAATTCGAGAAAGCATAGCTGTAGCAGATTGGAATGGTTGAAAGGAAAGGTTTTGGACTTAAAAAAAAAAAAAGTGGGCATCCCGCCGTTTGTTCTTGTCGTCGTCGTTGCCGAGGGCCCTCCAGTTGGAAGTCAGAACACATGACTGGAATTCAATTTATTCATGCCTTCTTTTGTAAAGCTGGGCAGTTAGGAGATGCAAACGAGGAGCTTCAGGAGAATGATTTTCCTGCAGTTTTTGAACCAAATGACCTGAACACATTTGTCCCTGATCAAGGGGAATGTGACAGCAGTACAATATGTTGGTTCATGCTTTCCTGTATGCTCCGGTTCAAAGGGAGGCTTCATTCACGCCAGTTGAGGAGAAATCTCAGGTGATCAATGTTTTTGTGGACAAGTGGAGTAAAACAAAACATTCATGGCGACTAAGCAGTGGTGACCAAGAGGAACTTTCTCCAAGATAAACATACTCAGAATCAAAAAAATAAAAAGGAAATGGGTGGATGTTAATTGGACGATAAACATTCGTTCTTTCTTAGCGGAGGGAGAACCAATATCGATGTCAAGAGCATTCATTAATGGCTAGAAACATTTTTAGTAACCTTATTACTACTACTACTTGGGAGCCATCTTTTAAGATGAGAGTTAAAAGATCTAATCCCAACACAGAGTTTTGAGAGGTAATATCCACTACAATCTTCGAATCAATCTCAAGCCATATCTTTGATTGTTTAGATATCGTATATAACATAATTAATCATTAAATTTGATGTAAATTTTACATTTTTATAACCATACATTTTCGTTTGTTAGTTAATGGAGACTTGTACCAGAGACAATATAAAGAGAGACATGGGAATGCGGAGACAGATTAAAAAGAGAAGGTGTGGAGAGAAGAGAAAAAAAAAACAGGGAGAGAGAATGCAGAAAAAAAAAAGAGAGAGCTTTTCATTGTATTCTAATTTCCAAGGGGATGAACAATCGCAAAAAAAAAATTAAATAGAACACAACAATGCCAACAATCTTATTAGTCAGCACACGTTGGGGCTAAGCAAGACTATTTCTGATATTAAAATCAACTTTGACATAATCATCAACAAAGCTAATTTATATGGAATCAATAAAGGAGTCAAAAAGTTAAAAACTTACCTTCAACACAGGACTCTTGTATGCAACCTTCTATATTCAATGCTGTGTTTCTAGCTTAAATTGTTCTCATTATCCTTCTATATTCGACCTTCTCATTATCCCATACATTTTCACCATAACGATTAACTGTTACACGCAAGATGAAGCCAAAAAGAAAGCAAACAGAGGCTATTTAGATTGAAACTCAACACAATTGCGAATCCAATAGTAGCTAGTTAAGCACACATCAAAAGATCAGGGTCTTGATCTGCTGGCAAGGTAACACATTTTTAAGATGGCAAGTTATTGATAGCTATGCAGCATTGTTCCTTGCAGGAGACAACTGTTTACAAGATACAAGAAGAAGAAATCATAATCAGAGGCTGTAAAAGATTATTATCCTTTCTAAGCTTATCAGAACACAAAGTAAACAGAAAGAAGCAAAAAGAAGGACGAAGAATGATTCTTAACAGGCTAGCCATCTAAAATATTTAACTATGGTTAACCAAGTTGGGATTGGACCTGTTGAAGAACTCATTGGACAACTAGAACAGATAGATAGTCAAGAAAGCATGAAAGAAATATTGCTTCTTGTATTGGAATGTAACAAAAAAGGATAAAAAAAAAAAACACACTAATACAACAAAAGTAGGAACTACTGTTATGGATTTACTTAGACAAGATGAATAAATTGTGCTGCCACATTGCCAAAAAATCAAGATGCAATCCTCAAGCTGCACAAATTCAGCAAACCTTGGAAAGCTCAACATTACAAGAACCTCAATGATATATTAGTCAACTTGTCCTCAACTTCAGAAATTACACCTTCCAAATCTTTATTTTCCCTTTAAGACATCAAACAATTGTGGAAAACAATCCTGATATTTTGTTATATAATTAACCAAGAAGAGCCTGTCACTCATTTTAATCAAAGTTGTAACAGATATGTTTCTCATCAAAACATTTTTTGAATGCAGAAATTTGATTACTAAACACCTAGGAATGATCCTCTTCTTTAAACTGTAAAACAACAAGTCTGGATGTGCAACAATAACTGAAGGCTTCAGATCCATCTCGCTAATAAAGAACTCCATTGCACTAGTTATTTTCTTCTCAGACAGAAGCATACACATGGGTTCCTTTTTGAAAGCAAACAAGACATCATCTTCAGACCAGCCCCATCTTCGATAAACCTCTATCTTGTAGTACCACTTTGATTCACTTTGACAAGTCAAGGCAGTAAGTGCTAACATAAACCTCATTTTCATAGGGCTGAAACCCATATTAACAACCTTCTTGGTATTCTCTTCAAATCTCTCAAGGTTTGATCTAAGTACAGATGGATAATCTATCAATGACCGTATGATGGAAGATTGTGGCACTCCTAATTCTCTCAAGTGCGAGACATTAGGGGCAACAATGTTTTGCACATTGAGTGGTAAGATCCATGATCTCGACATAGATTTAACCACAAAATCATCCTGAACCAGGACACCCTTGAGAAAATTATAGGCTGGTATAATCCGGTTCTCAAGGCTACAACTGAGAATGATGGGTCGTTTAGAGATCAATTCAGTGAGGCTGGAATCGCCAATTCCATTTGCTGAGAAAAATTCAAGCTTGGGTAAGAGAGTCTTCTCAACATTACATAGGAGCAATTGCGGCTGTGACCGAACAATTTTGGATACTTGGGAATCCGTAAATCCATATCTCTGGAGAACGTTAAGGAAAGAGTCTGGTCTTTGACGGGACTTCAAACACACTTTCTTGGATACAGATTTAGCAGATTTTATGGACAACCCACATGAGTGTATAAGGTAGTTAACAGTAAAAGAGTGTTCTTTTGTTGAGATTTCCATGGCATTAGCTTCATTGGATGCAAAATGTCTGATGGCAAAGAAAGTCCGAAAGCCATGGAAGCCCAGGTGGGTGTTTGAGCCTATAACAGTATTTCCCTCGCCTATTAGTCCTCTAAAAATAAACAGAGAAACAACCATGGTCGTCGACTCACCTGGATGATCCAACCCTGCGTTAGCTTCAGGAATATTTTGACAGAAGATTGCTTGTAAAGCCCTTAGCTTTGGTTCTTTCCGTCGTGCTGTGCCTGGGGAAAGTGAACAAGATCAAAGGTGGAATCGAACGTTGATGGTAGCTCGAGTAGAAATTGACAGTCTCAGCAATTCCTCGACTTCTTCAATTGGGTTAACTCAAAAAGAGAGAGCGAAAAAGTAAGAGACTGAAAAGGATTGATTTAGGGTTTAGCATTTTACCAAAGCTTAAAGGCAACAACAAAGAAGCGTGGACCTGCGGGATATTTTTCTTTTTTCTTCTTTTTCTTTTTTTTAATAAAATAAAAATATAGTGGTTACCCCAATTAATAATTTATACGTATTATTATTAGAAATAAGTGATGTAGAAATTTTAGAAATAAACATCCTTCAACCCCTTATTTAAATGGTAGCAAAAGAAATTGTGTCTGCCTAATTAATTAGCAAGAATAAAAATAATATCTATTGCATAGTTTTTAATTGTCAAAAATATGAGTAAAAAATAAAAAGAAAATAACTTTTTAAAAGCAGCAATCAATTGGAAGACTGTAAATTAATAATTTATACATATTATTAATTGGAAAGGATTGTGACAATGTCAAGGCCAGTTGGAATTGGCATCCAAGCACCTATTATTATTTTGAATTTATACATAAAGTACTTTTTATTTTTTTCAAAAAATTGTTTTCCTCTGCAAACAATGAAATTGTAGACATATACATAATAACTTTATGAATAATAATAAGTTATTAAATACATTTGTCTGCATCTCTGAAAAAGTCTATCAGACCTTAATCGTAACACATTTCCAATAGAATTTCTTTTCTTTCTTTCTTTCTTTTTCAATCTGTAGGAATCCCCTCTCTTAATCGTAACACGCTACATGTTGACTCTGGTGGCTTCTTTCCTCTCGCCAGAAAGAATGAAATGATGATTCCACCACCATGCCAGCAACTACCAACGTTTCTCTGGTCATACCATACGTCACAGAACCTAAGACTGGAAAGGCTTCGTCCTGGCCGTGAAGGGTTATTGTCGTAATCATCAATCATTATCTTGACACTAATTTTTCAGGGCATTAACCACAGCCCAAATCTCGGTACTGTCTTTATTACTTTTTTTCTCAAGCTCCTTGTTTATGTCGACACGAGCCCTTCTTCCCTGCCCCTCTTCCAGACCCTCCACCATCAGATGCATGGTAAGCATGTCTCCGATGACTGCTGCTTCTTTGGAATTGCAGGACCAACCACACTCGAGAGAGAGTTCTTGATGGAATGTTCAACTGTTGATGCTGTTGCCGCAATCGTCCCATTGTTTCTGTTAACCGCGTTTGCTGTAATGTACCTCAATGATATAAACAACCTCAGCACGTATCTCTTGAAGACTCACTTACCAATTGTCCTAACATTATTGGTCAAGAACAAAAACAATCATAAGTTTTTGAAATGTTAACAAATCCAGTGGCAAGTATAGACGATCAGAGAGGGAAGTATCTTAACAGACAATAAAGAGTATGTACGTCTTCTGTTAGTATGAGGGCTAAATTAAGCAAACACCACAAACTAGATGCAACATGCAACCATGCAATTTTACTGAAAGCACTGTGACAATCCCATTCCCTCAAACCTCATTAGGACTTTTCCGACAAAGGAAATTCAAACTTAATTTACTTGCAGCAACTTTTAAGGACTCTTTTGTCTACCTGAAGCCATTCTCATGAACCTTAATGTTTTGAAGACATTTAAACCATAAAGGTTAAATGTTCCACATCGTGAAGCCAACAATATAGCAACACAGGCTATTCAGATTTAGACTTGACATAATTGTTATCTAATAGCAATTGGTCAAATACACACGGCAAAATCTGCCTCTTGTTATGTCACCAAGGTGACAAGAATTATGAAGATACCAAATTATAAAAAATAACAACCTCTACTTTACAGCATATGAGACCAAGAAATCAGAACTGAAGCTCTCAGAGAGCAATAACCTCCAAAATCTTAACAGAACCTTGGTAAGCAGAAAGAAACAAAAATAACAATGAAAAGTCTTCCTAACAGGCCATTAATCTAAAATATTTATCCTTGAAAAAGGTGGGACCGATTAAGGAGCCCAGTAGACTACTAGGCCAAAATCTTCAGGACAAAGAAAGCATGAAAGGAACATTGCATGTCAACCACTTTGACTAGCGAAGACAGCAAAGGCGTGCAATGTGCTTGGCCCTTGTCTTGTCCAATTCTGCCAGGGTGAACTGCTTCATTGGGAAAGCAATTCCCCAAATGTGGAATTCAGGAGCCCCATCAGTGCGGGCATACTCCACCTATGGTGTTTAAAGGACCTGCATAGCCCCTATAAACTAACAGGATAATAACTATTGCCCAGTGCAAAAATTAGTAAGGATCTTACATGTCTGATTTGAATATGACATCAAAAGAAATTAATACAACAAAAGTAGGTATTATCCTATGTAGCAAAGGTAAGCTGCCATGCAGGAATTAGTGGTGCTAGTATATGCGGAAGGGGAAGAAAAAACTAGATTTTAATGGAGCCTCGTGGAGACTGATTGGACTGTGACAGCAAGAAGAAAAATACAAATGACCATGTTTGAGGGAATTTCTGAGTTTAGTTATATTTTTCTCTGCAATTAAACAAATATTCACCACATAGAGTTCACAAGGAATAATAATAGCAATCTCATCCAATGTTTTTCCCAAGAGAAGGACTCACAGAAGCAGTTCAGAAAATGTTCAAAAATGGAACATTCGTGAAACCACGTAGATCTAAATACACAGCCTCTATATTGAAACTTCCCAAATTCCATTCATCCTACAAAGTAAGCAAACCTCAGCAACAATAATTCTAAATCACAAGCACTCAACAAATTTGATCCCTAACTAAGTGATCAGAAAAACTGTTCTCATAAAATCACCATCGTTACTGCAAGAATGAGAAAAGACGCTGCTTGAAAACAAGAACCTGGAAAATAAATCCTCAAAAGAGATTAAACCTAACTTAAAATGGGTACAAGCAACAGGCTTTGGGTTTGAGGAGAACACAACAGTGCAAACAAGTTTAATAGTCAGCACACATTGGTGTCAAGCAAGTCTACCAGCTACACTTGTAACAAGATAACACCTCAAATTTCAGATCCAAAATCAGCATGATGTAATCATCTATAAACATATTTTAGATAACTCAATATAGGAGCCAGGAATTGTCCAATTAAGGACTCCTGCACGCAACCTTCGATATCCAATTTCTTTTATTTGACACCCTTACCTCCGTTTCAAGCTGAAAATGTCCCCATTATACGAAACATTTTCAGTTTTTCACCACAGTTGCTCCATAAAGATCAACTATTCCGCATCAGATGAAGTCAGAAAGATAGCAAACAGAGGCTACTTAGATTGAAACATTAACATAATTGATAATCCAATGGTAGACAGTCAAGTACACATCACATGATCAGAGTGTTGGTGTTGTTCAACAGAGGTAACTCATTTTTAGGCTAGCAAGTTATCAATAAATAACCAGAATTGTTCCTTGTAGGAAACAACTGTTTACAGGATACAAGAAGACATCATAACCAGAGGCCATAAAAGAGTATTATCCTCTCAAAGATTATCAGAATGCAAGGAAACAGAAAGAAGCAAAAAGAATGATGAAAATGCTTCTTCACAGGTTACCATCTAAAATATTTAACTATGTTTAACCAAGGTGAGAACGGAACTATTGAAGAGCCAAGTGGACTACTACACCAGATAGGTATTTAATGGATCAAGATAGCATTAAAGGAGCATTACATTTTATACTGGAATCTGACATGAAAAAAACAAACTAATACAACAAAAGTAGGCACTACTGTGCAGGATTTAGTTTAGCTTAGATGAATCAAGTTTGCCGCCACATTGCTAAAAAGTCATGATGCAATCCTCAAGCTGCACAAATTCACCAGATCTTGGAAGGCTTGTCACTACACTAACCTCAACAATAAATCGTCAATTTGTCCTCAACTTCAAATATTAAGCCCTTCAATTCATTAGAAGAAAACCCTAGTTCCTAGAGACTCACCTTCTCCTTGTAAAAATCAAACAGTTGTGGTAAAACATCTTGATATTTGGTTACATAATTATCCAAGAAATGCCTCTCGCTCATCTTCAACAAAGTGGACGCAGATATATCTCTCTTTAAAACTTTTTCAGATTGCAGAATTTTCATGACCGAAAATCTAGGAATGATCCTCTTCTTCAAACTGTAAAACACCAAGTTTGGATGTTCAGCAATAACTGAAGGCTCCAGATCCATCTTGCTGATAAAAAACTCCATTGCAGCAGTTATTTTCTTCTCAGACAGAGCCATACAGATGGGTTGCTTCTTGAAGGCCAACAATAAATCGTCTTCAGACCAGCCCCATCTTTGATAAACCTCTGCCTTTTGGTCCCAATTTGATTCAGTCTGACTAACCAAGGCAACAAGTGCTTTCACAAACTTCATTTTCCTGGGGCTGAATCCCATATCAATAACCTTCTTGGTCTTCTCTTCAAGTTTCTTAGGTTGTGAGCAAAGTAAATATGAATAATCTTTTAACAACTTTATGACCGAAGATTGTGGCAGTCCCATTTCTCTCAAGAGCGAGATATTAGGGGCAGCAACCTTTTGCACATCCACAGTTAAAATCCATGATCTCAACATAGCTTTAACCACAAAATCATCCCGAATTAAGACACCCTTGAGAAAATTATAGCCTGGAATAATTCGATTCTCAAGGCTACAACTGAGTATTATTGGTTTTGAAGAGATCAATTTAGTAAGCTTAGAATTGACAATTCCATTTTCTGAGAAGAATTCAAGCTTGGGCAAGACAGTCTTCTCAACATTACATAGAAGCAAATGCGGATGTGATCTAACAATTTTGGATACTTGAGAATCCGTAAATCCGTACTTCTTGAGAAGCTTAAGGAAAGAGTCTGGTCTTTGATGGGACTTCAAATCAACTTTCTTGGATACAGATTTAGCAGATTCTACAGACAACCCATATGAGCATACGAGGTAGTTAACAGTAAAAGAGTCTTCTTTTGCTGAGATTTTGATGGCATTTGGTACATTAGATGCAAAATGTCGGACGATAAAGAACGTCTCAAAACGATGTAAATCTAGCCGGTTCTTTGAGACTACAACGACACGTCTCTTGCCCATTAGTCCTCTAAAAAACAGAGAAACAACCATTGTGGACTCACCTAGATGATCCGATCCCTGTAACCTTCGAAGAAACTTGATTGAAGATTGCGTGGGAGGAGCCTAGTTGCCACCTTTCCCCACCTTCTCTGTCTCTAGAAATCGAAAAACTCCTGGATGGTAACAATTGCACGGCAGAATCGACTAGTCACGCCAGCTTGACAAGAAAATGGCAGCCCGATGACACCTGCAATTCCTCTGATTTCGCCAATTGCCTTTCTAAGCTTAAGGGCGACACTCTTGCGGCAGGAGCGGACATTAAAAAGGGGAAACAGAAACTTGTTTTAAGCAAATAGGGTTATTCGGATATATTCAATTTTAGAGAAAATTTTAATTCGAGCGAACTAAAATTCATTATTCCAATTATTTTATTTATTCGAGCGAACTAAAATAACGTAGTTTTTAAACGTAAATTGACCTTGATTTAGTTCAAAGTCCAATTCAGTGGATTACAAACTTTTCCAAACAAATTGGTTGGATGGAAAAAAAAATAAAAAATAAAAAATAATATATATATATATATTCTCATCATTTTCTTTTTTATCATTTTCATTGGATCCAATCTAAACAAAGGCTTAGGGATTCATAGTTCACTTTGGGTTTCTTGTTGTTACATTGGTCGCATGTACGCCCTCTGAGATCTTTTCTTTTTTTTTTTTTTGGGTTCAGCTTAATTATAAACGAGATGTAAATTTCGAATTTTATGTCTCATTACAGGTTTTCATGCTTGTGATCAGGGAAGCATTTTGACTAAGGACTCAAAAGTCACTGTAAGTTGTGAGAGCAATTCAATCAGAGTTTCATGATATCTCTCCATGTCCCAGCTAAACAGGACAATGTATTTTCCATCTTCTCCATTGGGGATGCATACAACCGATCCGTTGCTGGCAAGCAGGCGCCATCCCTCTGACGCATACGGCGGCTCCGACGTGCCAATTTAGACGGTGACATACGGGCAAGTCGAAACTTTGATTAACATTGCATGGAAAGAAAACAGTCTTTCTCAGTTATTATGCATAAGTTTGTATCCCTTCGGGATTCTCGAACTCTTTGATCGACCTTTTGGCATGAACGGTTCTTTGCTGTGCATTGGAATCTGAAAGTCTTGTATGAATTGGCAGTATATCCGTTACACTATGCACATTAATGAGTCCCTAATGCTGCATTATATAGTTACGGCTATAGTTTATTTCCCTTCAAAATTCGGATTTCTCCTTATAATCTGTGTTCAACGAGAATTTGTGAATTTATAAATATATATGTTAGAAATTAGACACTGAAAATTAAAATTAAAAATAAATAATATATAAATAAATGAGATTGATAAATTTGATATTTTAAAAGTTTAAATTTAATTATGATATTAAACCTAAAGTAAATTATCGAATCTCTCGTATAATCATAATCCTTTTCATTTTCTTTCCCTTCATCTCCTCTTTCTAGCTGTTTGCCGGGTCCATTATTTCAAACGCATATTGTTGGTTTAGAGCTTGAAGTCACTCCGACAAAAGAGGCTCTCCACTTTTTAGGGAGCAGAAACGGGCAAAGAATGAGGAGACTATCACTGCCACCGCAAAGCACTCTTCCTCTTTACTGTTTTCTAAATATCAACTAGTCTGATAAGTGTCTTTACTTTCTTTTGCTCCGCTTAGAGTTCGTTAGCTAACATTTCTCAGACTATCCTCAATGTCATCTGCTTTATATGCATGGATCTCCATTTACATGCTGCTCTTCTTCTCCCTACCTTCCTCCATCTCTGCTGCGGTCAGTCCCCTCCCAATAAATGGTACGTGCCATGAGACTTGTGGTACGATACCTGTAAAGTTCCCTTTTGGCACTGGTTTTGGGTGTGGTCACCCTGACTTTGCTAGATACATAAGATGTAGTTCCGGCATGCTCGAATTCTCTACCGGAACTGGCATCTACACCATCTCCTCTGTCGATTATCCCACCAACACCATACTAGTCGTAGATCCTCTAATGTCAAATTGCAGCTCCATGCAGAACTCGGGGAGTTTTAGCTTGGATCGGGCTAGTCCGTTCACCTTGACCGGGGAGAATATCTTAGTCTTGCTTGGCTGCTCTACCACCTCTCGCATTTTTGATCCAAATGATGATCTGTGCGACAAAGGGTCACGTTCTCGTGTCTGCAGAGGCCTATATTCTTGCAAGGGAGTCAACGACATTGGTTTGCCGCGGAATGCACCTATATCTACATGTTGTGTCTATCAATCACCAATTCAACTTGCAGGCTACTCGTTGGATCTTCCCAGGCTCCAATGCTCCTCATACACATCGATATACGATTTTGGAGGCAATGAAGGGGATCCCATGAAATGGAAATTTGGGATTTCTCTGCAGTACAATGGTTCATATTATACTGGTGCTTGCAAGGATTGTGAAACCAGTGGAGGCTTGTGTGGATTCTCTGGTTTCGATCAGTCATTTGCTTGCATCTGTCGAAATGGGAAGAACACTACCACAACTTGCTTTGGGCAAGGTTAGTTCACAGATCACGGCATTCGTTGTTCTGTTGAATGTGTTCAGCCTTTGATTGAATTCTAGTCTAGCAGTCATTTATTTAGGCAGTTCTTCTTCTTTTGTTCGATTTCTTTGCTGACAATTGTATCCTGATCTTGTGGACATGATTGATCAGCGTATGCCTGGAGCGGGACATGGAAGCCAAATATTCAAACCAAGTTGAGTTTTGGAGGTACAAAGTCCAGATTCACTTTCAATGCTGATCAACTTTTGTGCAAACGTCTAGTCTTCTCAATACTTTTTAAAGATTTTTTTGTCCAATGCACTTCTTTGTCAACACCTTTTCCTGTTCCTTCAATTACTTTAAAAAAAAAAAAAAGCTAGTGGACGTAGGGTTGAGGAGCCCCCGGGGGGTTCACGAGGTGAAGCGGCGGGGTGAGGCCTGTGCCTATCCCGCCTCTTATTTATTTATTTATTTATTTATAAAATCATGTTATTTGCATATTATTGTTGCTTGTATATACATCATATGTATTTATACACATTCATTTTATTTGTTTATATATCGCATTCTTTTTTTAAAATAAAGTGAGACTTGCATAATAAAAAAAAAAAAAAGAGAGAGAGAGGGATGACACACGCACTAGAACTATCGTACTGTCATAATCATTGATTTCATATTTGTGATTGCATCGATAATAATAACAACAACAATCACGTAAACACATAATTATGTATTTAAAATGCATCGAAGTTGTTGTAATTTATATAATTTTCCTCTGTTCCAAACTACTAGGTTATAAATATGTAGGGCCGTGTCATCTGTTCGGGTATATTATCATATGCCCCACTCCCAATGGACCGAGGCAATAAGCCTAGAGCATTGTTAATCTTGGTTAGGTTAAACTTGGGTTGGGATCTATGTCCGAACTCGATAAGCAAGACCAGGACTTTGAAGCCTGGTTTGGCCCCACTAAACTCGGCATGTCGTGTGCCAAGTGGCAGCCCCCCACTTGCCCGAGTCCATTTTTTATCTTCCTTCTGTGTACATGTACGATATACTAGATAAGTTTTTAGCAGTTTTTTCTGATTCTCCACATCTTATTTGGTTCTAGGCCTCTTGCTCTCGTGCCTGGCACTCAGCATCTGACTGGGGATTCTTCAAATTGGTTGGATCAGACGTAGCAACCAAAAGAGCCGGAAGACTTGCCCAGAAGCTGGGTGGCAATTTCTAGGTGAAATGTGCTGCTGCAGCCATGGGGAGAAGCTCTCAGTAAATTGGCCAGATAAAATGTTTCTGAATTGTCCTTTGTTACATGTATGTATCTAGCTTTACCGGATCTCCTGATTTTGTTCAAGGTTCTATCATGGATGGCAATGGCAACCGTAATATCTAAATGATTTCTTTTGGATGGCTTGTTCATAATTTAATTATGTGAAGTAATTTTGTCTCATCTCTGTCATTTCCCTTTTTTTCTTTTGTTCTTTTTATTTAAAAAACAAAACTGCAAAATAAAATATAAAAAAAGTGAGATATTGACTAAAATATATTGAAAAAAGCAGCTCAAAAATTGGAGAAATATGTCAGATGTACACCCTAAGCCATGTCTAATGTCCTAATTTGACTAAATGATTGCAAAAATTAGCTTCTCTAATTTTGTTCCATTTTTTTGCCAATTTGTGTTATAGATTTTGTTGTCTATTAACTGTCTTTTTTTTTTTCTCTTTTGGTTGTGTGAAATATAGCAAAAATAATTATTAAACACCAAAGAATCAATGCAAATGTAGGAATTCTAAAGCATGACAAGTTCTATTACTTGTGTGTTTTGGCAAATACCTTGAAATTTAATTATTTTTGTGTTTTTTCATATAATTAGAGGTGTCAAAACTTCACTTGACTCAAATCAATTTGAAGAAATTTGACCTAATTTGATCCAAAAATATGTATGTATATATATATATATATATGGTACTAGGTTAATAGAATAATTGAGATACATACAAAATTTGAAACTTCTGAATTTTTTTTTTTATTAAAGAATGTAGTTATTGATCATACAAGTTCAAGAGTAAATTTAATAATTTTTACCTTAATAAAACTGAACTTTTCTTTACAAAGTTTTCAAAATTGTAATAATAATAATAATAATAATAATAATAGAATAAAAATCAACTAAATTGTTGTTAAGAATTATAAATTGAGTGGGTTCATTTAATAAGTATAAAATAAGTTCTAAAGTTATATGAATTATTATAATTAAGTCATTATTTTTTATATTTTATTTTTTTAATTAAAAACTGTTAATAATTTTTTAATAAATATATAATTTCTAATAATTTTAATCTATTTTTAAAATATAAAAATTAATAAAAATATAAAAACATATAAAATTTAATTTTAAAAATTATAAAAAATTGGAATCAATTTTTTTTTGTATATCTTATTTATTTATTTATTATTTTTTTATGTTTTTTGAGTTTCTAAAGTTGTAGTTAAACCATTAAATACAATTTACATCAAATACAAATCTCGCATAATATTTACTATTTAATTTGATTTTAGACGGATTGGTCGTATTAACCAGATAAGCCAATTGCACGTTGGAAACCCGCGAATGTTAGCAACGAGTTTGCCCTTCAGTTCAGCCGGTATGATCACGACTCAATAAAGTCTTCTGTCATTCGGTCTTTTTGCTTGACTTTGCAATTAAGTTCTTTTCGAGGTCAGTACGACTACTGTACTAATTTCCGTTCTTTTTTTTGCTTGCTTCTTTGATTCTCTGTCTTTGTTTTTGTTTTTTTTTTTTTCTCAGTCAAGTTTGGAGCCATATGTTATTTCCCAATCCCCAAACGTGGAATGTATCCCTTTTTAGTTAAAAAAAAGATTCTATCTTGAATCTGTTTTTGAGCTCATTGTTACAGACGTACGAATTTTTCTCACGACTGTGCGGCACTTAACATTTTTTACGCCAGCTAAGTCAGCTTTCTCCCTTGGATAGTGAAGAAAAAGTAGAGTACTATAGAAAATACAAGAGAAAATGATGAAAAAAAAGAAATACTATATTAGATTTGAGAGAGAATACAAGTGAATTGGACGCGTCCACTCTTGGGACTACTTTCCTTTATATACAACTCTACTTTCTAAATGGATGGCTGAGATTCATCTAATCTAACGGCTACAAACAAAGATCTAGAGAATTCTACAAGGATCTCTACAAGTCTACATAATCAAGAGAGTTCTAGAATAAGGTGGAATGCTCTAGGGTCCTAGTAAGCCTCTAGGCTCCCCTAGAACATTCCAGGGCGTTTCACTCTCCCCTACCTAATCCTTCGACGCCTTCGTCGAGTCCTCGTAAGCTTGAAGTCGTTGAAATTGCCACATATCTTCTTTGCTTTCCCACGTTGCTTCACTCTCGGGCAATCCCTTCCATTTGATCAAGTATTGAGTGCTTGGTGGTATACCTCGTTTTCGAACAATCCGCTTACTAAGCACTTCTTCGACCTCTTTGTCATAGGACTTTACCATAATCGGGGGAGCTCTATTGGATACTCCACGTCTTGGATCCTTTTAGTCTTCCTTGAATGGTTTGAGCATGCTTACGTGGAAGACTGGGTGGATTTTTAAATTTTTGGGCAAATCCAATTTGTAAGAGACCTTACCAACCTTCCCGAGGATTGAGTAAGGTCCCTCATACCTCCTTATAAGACCCTTATGGACAGAACGGAAAGCTTTGAATTGTTGGGGCAAGATTTTGACCATTACCTTGTCTCCAACAGCAAACTCGACCTGTCGTCTTCTCTTGTCTGCCCATTTCTTCATCTTCTTAGCTGCCTTGTCAAGGTAAGAACCGACTATATCGGCTTGCTCCTTCCACGTCTTGACCATCTTTAGGGCTCTTGGGCTTCTGCTTGATGAATCTATATCCATGCTATGGGGCGTTAAAGGTTGTTGCCCAGTTGCCAACTCGAAGGGACTTCTCCCGGTCGCCTCACTCTTTTGTAAATTGTAAGAAAATTGAGCCACGTCTAGGAGTTTCCCCCAATTCCGTTGGTTGGCACTTACAAAGTGCCTAAGATAACACTCCAAAAGAGCATTCACCCTCTCAGTTTGGCCGTCAATTTGAGGGTGAAAACTCGTGGAGAAATGCAACTTAGTCCCCAAAAGTGTGAACAACTCGTCCCACAGTCGACCCGTGAAACGAGGATCACGATCAGTTATGATGTGACGCAGCAACCCCCAATACTTTACCACATTTTTAAAGAATAGCCGCGCCGCCTCTTCAGCTGTACAATCAGTTGGGGCAGGGATGAACGTACCGTACTTTGAAAAGCGATCCACGACCACTATGATTGACCTTGACCCTTCTGACTTGGGCAGTGCAGAGATGAAGTCCATTGTAATGGTCTCCCAAGGCCTTTGAGGTATTGGTAACAGTTCTAATAATCCTCCAGGTAGTTGGTGATCAACCTTGTCTTGTTGGCACACAAGACAGGTTCTAACATACATCTCAACCTCGTCCCTCAATTGAGGCCAATAGTATGTCGCCTCCAACAATGCCCACTTCCTCTTCATGCCTGGGTGACCCGCCCACTTGGTATTGTGACACTCCTTAATGAGGGAGCGTCTTATATTTCCCCACTTAGGCACATAGAGTCGCCTACCTCGGGTATAGATTAGGCCATCCTCTACCCAAAACCTTTTTGCCCCCCTCTTGACAGCAAGGTCGATAATTTGCCTAGTCATGGGATCATGCTTAAGCTCCTCCCGAATCTGGTCTTTGATATCCCTTTTTATTTGAGAGATGGCCGCCAGTTCTGCTTTGCGACTTAGAGCGTCAGCGACTACGTTGGCTTTGCCCGGCTTATATTCCAACGTATAATCAAATTCAGCCAAGTAGTCCTGCCACCTAGCTTGCTTCAGAGTTAGCTTCTTCTGGGTTTGAAAGTAGCTAGTGGCCACATTGTCTGTCTTGATCGTAAATTGAGAACCCAATAGATAATGGGGCCAAGTACGGAGGCAATGAACAATGGCAGTCATCTCCTTTTTTTGTACCGTGTACTTCTGTTCGGTGTCATTCAATTTCCTACTCTCATAAGCCACGGGATGCCCTTTTTGCATTAGGACCCCTCCTATAGCAAAGTCAGAAGCATCTGTGTGGACTTCAAACGCTTTAGCAAAGTCAGGGAGAACAAGGACAGGCTCTTTACTTACCGCAGCCTTCAACCCTTCAAAGGCCATTTGCTGTTGAGTTGTCCATTCCCATGACTGGTTTTTCTTCAACAAATCGGTTAGGCAGCCATTCACGCGGAGTATCCCTCAATGAACCGCCTGTAGTAGTTGGCTAGCCCAAGAAACGATCGCAACTGTGACACATTCTTTGGTGACTTCCAATCTTGGATGGCCCGCACCTTCTCTTCATCCATTTGAATTCGTCCATTCCCCACCACATGACCAAGGAAGTGTACTTCCCGTGCCGCGAAAGTGCACTTCTCCTTTTTTATGTAAAGCTTATTGTCCCGCAAAAGCTTGAACACGGTTTGTAGGTGATCTACATGGTCTTCAAGAGTCTCACTATAGATAAGAATGTCGTCCAAGTAGACCACTACAAACTGGTCCAAGAATGGCCGAAAGATCTGATTCATGAATGTGGAAAAAGTGGCAGGGGCATTGGTTAGCGCAAAGGGCATCACCAACCACTCAAAAGAACCATAGCGGGTAACACAGGTGGTTTTTGCCTCGTCTCCTTCTGCTATACGAACTTGATAGTATCCAGAACGCAAGTCCACCTTTGTAATCCACTTGGCTCGCCCTAATCTATCAAACAAATCAGAAATGAGAGGAAGGGGGTATCGATTCTTTACCGTAATCTTATTGAGTGCCCGGTAGTCGATGCACATACGTAATGAACCATCGTGCTTCCTCTGGAACAAGACTGGAGCGCCATAAGGAGCCTTTGATGGTCGCACCTGACCCGCATCCAGCAAACTAACAAGTTGTCTTTTCAACTCTTCGAGCTCGGTGGGTGCCATGCGATAAGGGGTCATAGCGGGTGGCTTAGACCCTTACTCCAACTTTATTTTATGGTCAATTTCTCTCCTTGGAGGAAGTCGTTTGGGCAGCTCGGGAGGCATGACATCCTTGTTTTCTTCAAGGACGTCTTTAATTGTCTGGGGCAGGTCCACCTTTGGAGTGTTGGAGGAATTGCTTGTTACCATCGTTGCCAAGTATGTGATTTCCCCCCGCTTGAGGCCCTTCTTGGCTTGCATTGCGGATAGGACTTTCCTATCACTTACCTTCGACACGGCAGAAACCATGCACGGGGCCTCCTTCTTAAGCACACACACAGAGTTTAAATATGGTATAGGAACGATTTGTACCTTACGAAGGAAATCTATGCCCAACACGATCTTGAAGTCATCCATGTGCGCCACTGAGAAGTCCATTGCACCTCTCCATGGACCAAGGCTCATTGGTACATTTCGGGCAACTCCACGTAAAGGCTTGGCACTAGTGTTGACGATCTTGAGCCAACCCCCACCATTGGTCATAGAGAGACCAAGCCGTTTAACTTCCTCCTCGGTGATGAAGTTGTGAGTGGCGCCCGTGTCAATCATGACTTGGGCGTGCTGTCCCTTTATCTACACATCTACAAACATCAATCCCTTACCTCTCATTGCTTGCAGCTCTTGTTTGCCCTTAAGAGCTTTGAGCAATTGTAGAGAACCCATCTGTTCTGCTGGATCATCTACTACTTGCGCCTCTTGTTGCTCAATCATCGCGGCCAACGAACCCAATTTTGGACAATCTTTCATAGGGTGTGGCCCCTTGCACACGAAGCACCCTCCTCTACGTGTGAAAGATTGTTTTTTCTCCTCATAGTCCCTTCTAGTAGATGGGTTGTGATTTCCTTGGCCTCTATCTCTTTCTCCCCCACCTTTATTGGAGTTACTCTTGGAGCTCCTATTTTTAGAAGACTCACTTCTTTGATACTCGGTGAGAGACTCCGCAATTGCAATGGCTTCATCAACGTCTTTCGCCCCTCGCCGCTGCACTTCTTGCTTGGCCCAATTTTGGAGTCCATCCACGAAGTAGAATAGTGCATCTTCTGCCCCTAGGTTAGGTATTTTTAGCAATAACGTAGTGAAATCCCTAACATAGTTGGGGATAGAAGACTTGTGTCTCAGCTCCCTCAGTTGCTTGCGTGCCTTATACACCACGTTTTCCGGGAAGAACTGCCTCTTGAGTTCTCTCTTGAAGTCCTCCCACGTCTCTATGATGCAAATACCCTTTTGCATATCCGCATGCTTCCTCCGCCACCATAAAGTTGCTGTATCCGCAAGGTAAAGGGTTGCCATGTTTACCTTGTCTCGCTTGTTTACCATCTTGATACACTCAAAGTATCTCTCCATTTGCCAAAGGAAATTCTCCACCTTTTGGGCATCCCTTTTGCCCGAGAATTCCTTGGGCTTGGGAGCTTCCACCCTAGGAGCTCCCCTTGGGTCGCCATCGCTAGCCATGACCTTCTTGCACATGGCTACGTCATGGCGCATCTCCTCCAGAATGGTTTCTAAAGAGGTCACTTGAGTTTGCAAGCTTTTGACGGTCTGCATGACCGTCGCCTTGAAGGCTTGCTCACTCCCGTAACACCCTTCATTATTTGTAAAACACTCTTGGATGTCCCCTTTAACTTTATCAAGTTCTTCCAATGTATGAGATTCTAAAGCGTCAAAATTATGTTCAATATGTTCAATACGTGAACCCATTTTAGACATTACCTGTTCAAGGATGTTGGACTTTTCCTCCAAAGTGGTAAGAGTGACGACAGAACGAGTCTTGCTGCGTCCACGCTCCTTCTTCTTGTTCCCATCTCGAGTGGGAGATGGATCACGTCCCCTCTCCATCCCTTGGTGTTCCCTCAGCACATTCTCCTCCATGGTGCTCGACATTATGCCCCACAAACCTGGCTCTGATACCAACTGTCACGGACGTACGAATTTCCCTCACGACCGTGCGGCACTTAGCTTTCCCTACGCCCTTCGTAGAAGCTAAGTCAGCCTTCCCCCTTGGATAGTGAAGAAAAAGTAGAGCACTATGGAAAACACAGGAGAGAATGATGAAAAAAAAGAAACACTATATTAGATTTGAGAGAGAATACAAGTGAATTGGATGCCTCCACCCTTGGGGCTACTCCTCTTTATATACAACTCTACCTTTTAAATGGATGACTGAGATTCATCTAATCTAACGGCTACAAACAAAGATCTAGAGAATTCTACAAGGATCTCTACAAGTCTACATAATCAAAAGAGTTCTAGAATAAGGTGGAATGCTCTAGGGTCCTAGTAAGCCTCTAGGCTCCTCTAGAACATTCCAGGGCATTTCATCATGCTGACTTCTGGGTCAGCCTTTTTGTGTGTTCATATTTGAGTCTGCATTCATTGCTTACTTCCATATATTTTGATTCAATTGAAATCCCCTTATGATTTGGTATTTCAGATATAGGGTGAGGATGAGAGGATTGGGATTTACATTCATTGCAACTTTTTTGGTTCTTGCAACTCTTCGAGAGGCATGTGCAAATGGGGTTCAGCCACTCTCAAAGATTGCCATTCACAGGACAATTTTGTCTGTTAATGACAAGGCTTATGTTAAAGCCTCTCCTGCAATTCTTGGACTCAAGGTCGGCTATCTCCGTCACCATTTCTGAGGTTTCTCTTTTTGTACTGTTGAGCTCCCAGAATTGGAATCTGCTTAGACTGGTCACAAAGTGGGTGGTTGTTAGCTTTGCACCTTTTAGGGAACGAGACTTTCTTTTTTGGTCATCTTATAAGGAACGAGACTGGGCTGCTATACTTGTATGCATGATATTTTGAGGGGAGTAAACCATCAATAAACAATTTTCTGATGTAGCGGAAAAAAGAAAAATGAAAGAAAAACAACTGACAAACACTTGATGGTGTGGAGAATATCGATTTGTTGTCTAAATGTTGAAATTCTTTTCAATGTTTTAGGGGCAAAATTCGGAGTGGGTGACATTGGAGTATACTTCTCCAAATCCCTCAAATGATGATTGGATCGGTGTGTTTTCACCTGCCAATTTCAGGTACTTTTCAAATACTTTTTGGTTGTGAAACAACAACTTTCTCTATCATTAACATTTGGAACGTTTCTAGATGGTTTCTCTGAACTTATTTCACATTTTGTTAAGGATCTGATGGAAAGAATTTTCATTTTCCAATTGAAACTTTTCAGTGCTTCGATATGCACCTCTGCAGGCTCCAAGGCCTTCCCTCCAATTTTGTGTACTGCACCAATTAAGGTTTGTCTACTCTGCCTTGCCATTGCAACTCCTCAAACTGCATTTCTCTAAAGGGGAATAAGAAATTAATAAGATAAATTTCTCATCTTTGCAGCATCAATATGCAAACTACAGTAGTCCAAGATACAAAGATACAGGAAAGGGGTCATTGAGGCTTCAGTTGATTAGCCAGAGATAAGATTTTTCTTTTGCACTATTTTCTGGAGGTTTATCAAATGTATTGTCATTTCCAATTTCTTCATTATATTTTTCATTTCAAACTGTTAGCTAAATAAAATCAACTCATCCAATTGACAGAGCATTAAAAGTAGTTGTTACTACATGTTGAGTTGCTTTATTTTTCCATACATATGGTTTTTCCTCCTATACTTAGAAAATTTTGGCATGCTGATTATACACATTTATTGCTTTTGGAAAGCTCCAGAGAAGGTCGGTCAAGTCGATATCCAATGTTTGTTTGCAGTAATCATGTTCAACATCTGACATCTAACGCAATCTCATTTGACCTAACTTTGTATACTCTTGCATAATAGCCAAAACTGGTGGCAGTATCGAATGAAGTTGCTTTCAGCAATCCAAAAGCACCAGTTTACCAACGCCTAGCACAAGGAAAGACATGGAATGAAGTAAGTCCAGCTTCCAATATGTTCTTGTGTAGAAGTTCATTTATGATATTCAAAAAGGCAAATCAGAGGTTCTTATGCTGCATGCATTGCCTAGGCACCTTCTGTGGGTAATCTTTTCATTTGTATGCAACAGCATTGGATCAAAATTAGTCCCTTTTATTATTCTTGCCCAATCTTTGGATTATCAATTTTAGTAAAAGGAAAAATTTAATAAGAATATAATATAGTTGAGTGTCTAACTCAGATGACTGTAACTTGGACAAGCGGATACGGAATCAATGAAGCAGAACCTTTTGTTGAATGGTGTCAAAAAGGAGGTGATCGTATTCGCTCTCCAGCTGGGACAGTGACATTTAGCCGTGAGACAATGTGTGGTAGGTGACTCTTTTATCATTTTGGACTTAGGTGAAAGCTGTCTGAGTGGGTGAAAACCCATTGTTCTCTTGATTGTGGCAGCCTAAATTAACTGGATCCTCAACATATATGAAATGCTACATTGTGGCTGTTAACATTAGAAGAACAACAAAAGGAAAAATATTGTGTACTGACTGATTTGGTTACAGCGGAAGTGTGAATTTTATGATTTGGTCTCCTAACTAGCAGACTTCATGCTATTATTGTGGATTTTTCTTGCCAAATGTGTCTGGCAGGTGAACCAGCAAGGACAGTAGGCTGGAGGGATCCTGGATTTATACACACTAGTTTTCTGAAGGATTTGTGGCCCAACCTTGTGTATGTTTTTCCTTGTAACCACTTATTATATTGTTCTCAGTTGATTCTTTTGGAATATGTGATTTCTTGATCAATGATATCTAAGTTCTAAGTTGTAGAATGTGGTATTTTATCTGTGCACGAGTGTAGCATGAAGCTAACTAATTTGGCTAACAGTTTTCTGGTGACCTAATTTTGTTGAGCTCTCAATTTTCATTTATTCTATTTATTCTTCTAAGTGCTTATCCATCATATTGAGGTGAGATGAGTACCAAGCATTTTATTGAAACTGAAATAAAGATTGAAGCGACTGTAAAAGATTGCTAAGAAGGAACAAACCAAATTGGCAAAAATTTTATGAAATGAAATTTGCAGCTGTTCCTTTCAGTAACAATTTATAAATTTTGTGGGATTTAATATATGTATTGAATTCACATTGGATAGGAAAAGACCATAAAAGGACAAACACATAAAAGAGATCCATAAACCAATAGCTTAAGGTTTATGTATTCATCTTAGGTATTTATCCAGCCCTTGCACAATAAAGTTATAACAGACTGCTGAGTGGTCTGATAATTTTGTTAGCAACTTTGTGCTTCTTATTTAGTTTCTGATGGTAGAATATTTCATTGTGTGGCTCCCATAACAAAGCAAGGTGCTGTATCCCATGATTGAGGGTGGTTTCTCGGTGTATTTTACTTATGGTTTTTCAAAGGCTTTTGTTGTAACATGTGTGAATTAATTCCGAATCAAGTAGAAAGAGATCTAGCAGTTAGAAATGATACAATATGGACAAATAGACAAAGAAGGGCTTTAAACACAGGATTTTTGGGTCAAAGATAGTGTATAACCTGTATAGTTATGGGTTCTCAATCTTAGGGCAAGATCTGACATTAAGAAACTTTATGTGCACACCAAAAGGTGTACAAACCTGGACTTAGTATGCTTAGAAGCTGAATTGTCTAAGCAGCAATAGGGCAGAGGGAAACTTAGATGGCCTGGTGAAATGATAAAATATTAACAACCACTTTTGTGAACATGATTTGTTGACATTATTGTAATGAAATGCAGGATTAATTTTCCATTAGATGGGCTAGATTGTTAGGTTTGAATCATGAACTTCGAGTTTTCCATTTTCAGGCTTTATGTTTTACAAACAACTTGATCTGGTCACTTGTGCAGGTATACTTACAAACTTGGCCATAGACTGGTCAATGATACATATATTTGGAGTCAAGAATATCAGTTCAGAGCATCTCCATATCCCAGCCAAAGTTCTGTACAACATGTGATCATCTTTGGTGACATGGGAAAGGTCTGAATTTTCCAAAACAATGGGCTCCCCATGACTTAAGCCATATCTTTTGCAGATATACTCATTTAACAATGCATAACATCAGCATATCACTGCTGTGATTTTTAAAAAGACTCGTGTACATACTTGATACACAGTTGTACTCGATATGAAAAGGTTTTTAATCACTCTTTGTATGCTTCTGCTGTTTTATTCTTGAGTTGCAAATGCAGAAATGTTGCTATCATAGCCGCAGATGATGAAATATTTTGTTTTACTGTTCACATTGCAGGATGAAGCCGATGGTTCCAATGAATTTAACAATTTCCAGCGAGGCTCACTCAACACTACGAAGCAACTTATTCAAGACCTAAAGGACATTGATATAGTGTTCCACATTGGAGACATATGTTATGCAAATGGATACATTTCACAGTGGGACCAATTTACTGCACAGATTGAGCCCATTGCATCAACTGTTCCCTACATGATTGCTAGGTATGTTACTGTATAGCAGTACTATTTTTTTTATCACATAACTAGCCCTCATTTGATCTTATATGACCATTCGTGATTTATCCTTTCAGTGGCAACCATGAAGGCGACTGGCCAGGAACTGAATCCTTCTATGGGAACTTGGATTCTGGAGGAGAATGTGGTGTGTTGGCTGAGACAATGTTTTATGTCCCTACAGAGAACAGGGCTAAATTTTGGTATGAGAATATTTTGTGTTAAACTATTTGATGCTGGCATTTCTAATGCAATAATAAATGCCTTTCAATTCATTTTAAAATGCAAATGCTGTACCAATTATTTAGTACAGAGTCAAATTGACAAATTTTGCTATAACAATCAGACTATCTGATTACTGCCTTGCTAAAGCTTGCCTTTTGCATTGATAAATGGATTCGTCATATTCTCTGATTCCATTATTTTTGGCTGCTGAATCTTGTAAACTCTTTTCCATTGTAAATCAAAATTTCCTGATTTTTTTTCTACAGGGAATTCACTGAAAATTCTGGGGTGTTTCTAGTCTTCTTGTCCAACCAAGACCATGGATTAAGGGTTCTTGATGTTCATTTTTCGTCTTGTTTTTGGCATGCTGGGAACTAATATTGAACGATGTTCTTCTTTTCTAACAGGTACGCTACCAACTATGGCATGTTCAGGTTCTGCATAGCGGATACAGAACATGATTGGCGGGAGGGAACAGAACAATACAAATTCATTGAGCACTGCTTGGCTACTGCTGATAGACAAAAGCAACCATGGCTCATCTTCATGGCGCACAGGGTTCCAGGTTATTCTTCTGCTGACTGGTATGCTAAGGAAGGATCCTTTGCTGAACCAATGGGAAGGGAGAGCCTTCAAAAACTTTGGCAGAAGTACAAGGTCGACATAGCATTTTATGGTCACATACACAATTATGAAAGAACCTGTCCCATTTACCAGGTATTGCTCATGACCTTGGCAATGATGATGCCACCATACCTATGCCATTTATCTTGGAAATTTCCATTCATGCCAAAGTTGAGTTTTATTGAGCTAAAAGCAATTTAACGTAATTATTCTTGTTTGATTAGTAATTTAAGCAAGCTTATTCAATGCATGAACCTTGGTGTAGTAAAAAGCAAATTTTAGGATCTTTTGTACAACTAGTGAACCGAATTTTCTTGCATAACGTCTCACTTGAAATTCTATCATTCAACTATGTTGGAACTGATTTTATTTTTTCATTTTCTGTTTATTTCTATAGCATATTTGCACCAATACTGAGAAGTACAACTACAAGGGCACCATAAATGGCACTATTCATGTGGTTGCCGGTGGAGGAGGAGCAAGCCTAGCAAGCTTTACTCCCATTAATACCACATGGAGTTACTACAAAGACCATGATTATGGGTTTGTAAAACTGACAGCATTCAACCATTCTAATCTGTTGTTCGAGTACAAGAAAAGCCGGGATGGAAAAGTTTATGACTCTTTCACGATATCTTGGGATTACAGACATCTTGGCCTGCAGCACCGATAGTTGTCCAAGCACTACTTTAGCATCTTGAATCTGCAGGATGGAAAATAAGTTCTGCCTCAGTGCCTCTGTTTGCATACGTCCTAAGGAATGTTCTTATGTTGCCTTGAGCAGTACATGAATCCTTTGAATATGGTCCCAACGGGTATCATGCCACCTAAAAGAAAGTTTTCTTTCTGGCCTTTCAACCAATCAGTAGGACCGATGAGAGCCGCTTTTGCTAAAACACGAGCAGTTATTGACATGATTCTTTCTACAATTGGCTCTTATGTCACCAAAAAAAAAAAATCCAAGGAATCGATTTTTCCTTTGATTTTGATAAACGGTACCTACTTCAACAAAAGGAGCGTGAGCCTCTTTAAATGAGAGGAAAAGAATTTTTCTTTGGTAGTCGTCTCTTTCTAAAGTAATAACTGGTTGAATCTCACACGGTTGATTGCAATGACACAAAAAAAAAAAAAAAGAGAGAGAATTGAGCTAAGAATTTCTAATTTGAATTCCCATTCAACAAAGTGTGGAGACAAAAATTATAGAAAGGATATAATAAGTTATTAAAAAGAAAATTAAAAAATACATGAAATTAATAGTTAAAGTAAATCTAAAGAACCATAAATTTGATTTAATTTATAAAGTTTTTTTATTTGTTTATAAAGAACTCAAATTCTGATTTAGGTATAGCCTTGGTGAGA
Source organism: Ceriops tagal (assembly GCA_021533255.1). NCBI lineage: Eukaryota > Viridiplantae > Streptophyta > Magnoliopsida > Malpighiales > Rhizophoraceae > Ceriops > Ceriops tagal. Next base: position 6,384,388 of record CM038610.1, on the reverse strand, counting down.
ATGTGTTTATTAAAATTTGGTTGGAACATAAGATAAATTGATTACTCCATTTTTAATCTTCTTTTTCATAATGATAATTAATTTACATGTTTGATTTTATCATGATAAATTGGGATGTAAGCTATGTTAATTGTAGATTTATTATCCAAGTAGAGTTTCATGATACTAAATCTAGAAATTATCAATTTATTTATTAATCTTTTCAACTATTGTAATTCAAAAATTTTTTGAGTAATAATTCTAAATTCTACTTTAACACTGTTTTAAAATGCTATTGATTGTTTCTTACTTATCCATGTGATTAGATTACCTCATATCTTAGTATAGTAGTTAGTGGTGTATCTTCTGTCTTTTATCAAGCCAATGTAATTAGTATCTATAAAGCTTTTAATCATTCATTATTTATTATTTTGAAATATAAGTCTCTTTTTTAGTGTTCTTTTTAGATACTTGAAAATTTTACTCAGTGCATTTGAATGTTGATAAGTAGAATAATGCATAAATTGGTTAAAAATATTTATGATAAATTCAATATCAATTTTTCTAAAAGATAAGTAAATAAACTTCCGTGATAATATCTAGCATCTCCTTTTGTCCAATGAAACCATTCTTTTTATATTCTTATTTTTCATTTATTTTCTAGTGGAGTTTTAGTTAGCTTGTAACTTAAATTTCTAGATATAGGGTATAATTCATTTAAGAAATAATAATAAAAAAACTTTACTAACTTATTATTACTTATATACTTAAGAAATATTAAAGAGTCTTTGGGTTTTGTAACTTTAAATTTTGTTGTAGGCATTTATTAAACTTTTCATTCTCTTAAAAATTATTACTAGTTATAATAATGTCATTCATATAGACAAATATAATTAATTTTTTTCTCATTATCTACATGATTGTTAAATAAAGTGTGATTTGTTTGCTTTTAGATGTAATCAAACTTCTTCATGACATTGTTAAATCTCTTGAACCCTATTTTTTCAGATTTCTTTAATCCCAAAAAAGACCTTTTCAACTTACATATTTTTCTTGTTTCCTTCTTAGTTTCAAAGCCAAGTGAAATTCTAATATAAATTTCTTTTTTTGATTTTTTATTCAATTTTTTTAAAAAAATCTATTTAGTGTAACTCCCTATTAAAATTGACCACAAAAGAGTTCAATACTTATGGAATTCAATTTTGTTACTAAAGCAAATCTTGTCATAATTCATACCAAAGGATTGGGTAAATTCTTAAGCTACTAATTTAGTTTTATATCTTTTTATGGTTTCGACTAACTTGTGTTTTATTATAATCATTTATTTGTATCTAATAATTTTCTTTTTCACAGGTAAATTGACAATCTCCCATGTGTTATTTTTTGTTAATATTTCATCTCTTTTAATATAATTGCCTTCCAATTTTGATCTTTCAAATATCTTTAAGAGTTTTTATAATGTCAATCTTCATAACAAATTTCTTATACTAAGGAGATAACTTTGAATAGGTTAAATAATCAGTAATTAAATGTTGAGTATAAGACTTATCTTTTTTCTAATTGTAATAAGGACATCCAGCTTATCTATTTGATTAATGTCTTATTTTATGTTTTTTGAACTTGACTTCAAATTATATAATTGATTCAGCCTTCTTGAATAAACTTCTCCCATTAAATAAGTATCTTTAAATGATTAAGTATTAAAAGGACTATTTTGGGTTAAAGGAAGTATAATTGGAAAAGAAATCAAGGAATCTCAATGGTTTTCTTCATTTAATTTCTCCCTTTAAAGAGAGGTATTATAGTAAAATGATTGATGTTCAAGGAAAGAAAAATTATAGGATACAAAAAACCTTTTAAAAGATGAATAATAGGATTTTTACCTTTTTTAAGTAGACAGTATCCAACAAACAAGTTTACCTTAAATAAGATCATAATTATGAATAAAAGTAATGCAACCAAAGACTCTAGGTTGAAGAGACAATAAAAGGTGAATTTGAGGAAAGTCTGCAAGCATGACACTTAAAAGGAGTTAAAAATTGTAAACTTTTAAAAGATAAGCAATTAATTAGATGTAATGTTGTAAGAATGACTTCTTCCTAAAAAGAATTTAGAATATTGTAATCAAACATCATTGATTAGGCAATGTCAAGGAGATGTCAATTCTTTCATTTAACAATCTCATTTTCTTGATGGAAGTAAGCACATGAACTTTGATTAAAAAAATATCATGGTAAATATGGTATTAGGTAAGCTCATTTATAAAGTATTCATAATTATTAACTATTTGGATAATATGAATAGATAACTAAAAAATATTTTAAACAATTTTATGAAATTATTTAAAGATTTCACTAACTTTTCATTTATTTTTCATGAAAAATAGCTAAAAAAACTTGAGTATGATCATTAATGAAAATGATGAATTACTTTATGTTACTAAGACTTGAAATTTCAATAGAATCCCAAATGCCGTTATAAACCAAATGAAATGGTTTTGAAGGTTTATAGGATTGGTATGATAATTTCTTTTTATTATTCTTAGCATAAATGCAATGTTTACGATGATAGGAATTGACATTTTTATTGGCTAATAGATGTAAATACAAGACTTTTAAGTTGGTAAAGCAAAGATGTCTAAATTGTTGATGCTATAGCATTACAATAGAAATAGAAATTGCGAAAACAAATTACCAAAGAATGTTAATTCAAAAAGAGAACCATCACCCAGAAGATAGTACAAGTCATTTCACTCCTTGATATTACTAAGCATCCTCTTTGAAAGTAAGTTTTAAAATTTACAATAAGAAGGAACAAAAATGTAACGATATAATTAAGATCTTTAGTTAATATGTTTATAGATAAAAATTTACATTGAAAGTCAAAAATATGGAAAATAGATTTCAACATCAAATTTAACATAGTAACATTTCCTTGACTAACAACCCTAAAGAAAGAGTTCCAACAGCTATTAAAAATTTGATATCGTTCCCAAAAGCTTTGAATATAGATAAGGAAATTAAAAAAATTAATCAAGTGTTTAAAACCTCTAATATCAACAATTTGCAAATTCTCTAAAAACAATTTGCCATCAAAAATAGTTGTCCCATGAATGATCAATTCTGGAGCTAATGCTACATCAGTCCCGAAGGCGGCTGCTTCGGTTGAGAAAAGTCGGATAGTAGTTCATAGTATCATAGCCTCTTTCAAGAAGAGCAGTTTTCTGCCATGCAAACTGCATTTTATGTAATAATGAAAGCATGACAAGCATGATTTGTTGGTGTCCTTCTTTGGGTAACATTTGGGTGCTGTATTTCGACTTGCTCAGGATTGTTTGTATATGGTGACGGTATTGAATCTTTTCCCCTAGTACCTTAAATTGCTAGTTTGAGTTGCTGGATTCAGAGTTTACACATGAGCATCTCAAGTAGTGAAACAGACAGATGACAGCAGAATACAAAAATCTGTAAAGTTGCTGATATATGGATTGAAGAAAATAAAAGTTCAACAAAGTTGACTATGATTTTTCTGTTCTCTGTATATAAGTTTATAATGTTTCGAAATGATTAATATTCTAATTTAGAGGATTTTCTGTTTATAGAGTTCATACAAGTGGAGTGATTTGTATCATGAAAAGATGCTTGTGTAGATTAAATTCACCAATCTGATATAGTCTTACCGTTGCACAATCAGGAAAATTCCATACAATTGTTATTTTCTCTCTTTACGTTCAACTTCCAATTTAAACTTCTTCTCTGTTAATTTCAGACTGCAATTCAAATAAAACTGTCTCTACTGTTGCCCAATAGCTCAGATATCTTGGCTCTTATTCCTTGGTTCCATTGTTTGTCAACATCTTTTCTTTATGCATAAACTGTAATTGGATAAAGGTGAAAAACCTTTTAAGCTATATGATTAAGCGGGATCAAGTTGCACGCATGAAACATTTGTGGGTTGCTGACCAAGGATGGAAACATTGCAAATCACCTGGACATTTGTGCTCTTCGGTGGTGACAAAATGTTTTCTCAATCTCTTGCACCTTTGTTTTCATTAGGCTTGTATATTTTTGAACTTTTGTAAATTGGTGATTCATCTAGAATGGCCCTATGCTATTGTCTATGGGCCTTTCTTTTACAGCATAGGAATTAGATTTGTTTTTTCTGAATATTTAGTTTTTTTTCTTGGATGTTTGATAGCTTTTGGCATTTCAGCTTCAATTTTGGTGACTTAGAAGCTAAATTATTTTTTGGTTTCAAGTCAAGCACGCAACTGGTTTCATAAGAAAACTTGTATAATTGGAGCCTGTACATGTAATTAGCAGCACCTTACTTTTTTATTTTTTTGTTTTTCTTTTCCATTTTGCTTTACTTTCTTTTCTTTTTTTTCCTTTTTTTTTTCTAGTCCAACTCCTTACCCATTGCTAACCAGAGAAGTGGTCTCTTGAGTTTAACTTACTGCATGAATCGTAAGGTCCTTATGCAACAAAGAATTGTCAAATAAATCATTCTAAATATGCTTTCTGCCAATCATATCAATTGTTTCATTTGATTTATCTGTTACTAATTTGTGTTTCACTTGAGACAGTTGCGTACTAATGTTTCTTTCTATATAGTTTTCTCAATGCTGATGGGGCCCACCTTGCTCAAATTTTCTTTTTGTAATGCTTTATTTGCATCAATTTTTGGGAAACTTGGACAAGATTTCATGTAATTTGACTACTTGGACTCCTTTGAAATTTTCTGGTTATGAGCCTTCGAAATTGTGATTGACGTTGCGGAGCAGGGACCACAGAAAGTGGTACCACACCCTCGATCACGGCATGCCAACTACTTGCTGAACATTTCAATGATCCGCCGGTATCAGGGACCCCTATAATCCGACACGGTGTGATTCTTGCATTCTTGTGGTAATCCAAGCAAGCCAAGCCTTGTAACGGGACATATACAATCAATCTCAATCCTTGTAAAAAATTAACCCAGTTGTAAGGTTTGAACATTTCAGTTAATATAATACTTCGAAATTTCTAACTACTTTCAAATCAAATTAACGTATAAGTCTTGACCTTGGCACCATGCATTCAAGCGTTTTATATTCTTGCTTAAACTAATAATATTAAGGTTTTGAACTTTTTTTATCAAATTTTTTTTATATTTAAACTTCAATATCAAAATTTTATGAAAAAAAGTTTATATTTCAATTAAAAAATTAACAAAATGACCAAAGTTTAAACTTTATTATTTTAATTTTAAAATTAAAATTATTAATTAAAATATTTAAAAACATTTTCATTTTACTATTGAGGGAAAATAATTTCATTCTCTCTAGCAGTGATTGTGCGCTAACTCTTTGATAAGCTTTTGAAAATGCATGTCATGAAAAAAATTCACGTGGTATAATTTTTTTTGTTATTTTGACTAATATTTTTAAATTAAATTAAAGTGTAGAATTATATTATGATTTTAATCCTTTAAATTAAAAAAAAATTTAAATCATACGATGAAGAGAAATGATAATTATTTGATAAAAAATGTTTAAAAACTTAATATTAGTAATCAGTATTGCCAGAAGATGTATGGCTTGTTGAACATTTCAATGATTGTGATTGACGTTGCGGAGCAGCGAACACAGAAAGTGGTCACCACACCCTTGATCACGGCATGCCAACTACTTGCTGAACATTTCAATGATCCGCCAGTATCAGTGACCCCCATAATCCGATAGGATGTCATTCTTGCGTTCTTGTGGTAATCCAAGCAAGCCAAGCCTGAGAACAAGACATACAATCAATTTCTATTCTCGTAAAAAATTGACTTAGTGTGTAAAGTTTGAATATTTCAGTCAATATAATAAATAAAAATTTCCAACTACTTTTAAATTAAATTGACGTACCAAGCTTTGGGCACCATGCATTTAGGCCTTCTTGCTTAGACTAGTATGTTATTTGCTGATTAGTAATATTAAGATTTTGAGCATTTTTTATCAAATTTTTTTTATTGATAGATAATATTATTTCTTATATTTGAAGTTCAATAACTAAAATTTTATAAAAAAAATATTCATAATTTAGTAAAAAAAATTAACAAAACGAACCATAGCTTAAACTTTATTATTCTGATTTTAAAATCAAAACTATTAATTAAAATATTCAAAAAAATTTTAATTTCATTATTGAGAAAAAAACAATTTTGTTCTCTTTAGTAATGATTGTACACTGACTCTTTGAACATGCTTTCCAACTTTCTTTGTTATTTCGATAAATACTTTTAAATTAAATTAAAGTGTAGGACTATATTATGATTTTAATCCTTTAAATTAGGGAGAAAACAAAAAGGTTTAAGATTTATGACTTTCTATATGCAACTAAACATTAATTTTAAAAAAGTATAGTAATTTGTCTTGTAAAATAAAATTTATATATTATAATATTATAATAAAATTTATACATTACATTATTATAATAAAATTACAAATATGTAACTATTATAATAGCAGAATATTAACCTGCATCTTAAAGGAACATAAAGTCAGCTTAACTCTAATATTTAAGATGCATACATATGCAGGAATTTTATCCTCTGCCTCCTGTGTCTTAGTGTCTCGCCCATCCTGCGAGATAAAAAGCCCGAGATGATGTTCAAAGAAGGACGGCTCCCGTTTGCCAGTTGCACTGCTTTGCTTTTCCTATTCCTAGCGTTCCAAAGCTGCAATGCTAGGAAGATTAAAAATAACAATGATTGCCCCCTTTCTTCTTGCGGTACTATTAACATCGTCTCGATCCAACAACTTGTGAGACCAAAGATACAACCTTTATCGTGAGAACAACTCGACGCTGGCCATTTGTGCTCTTCGGTGGTGACAAAATGTTTTCTCAATCTCTAGCACCTTTGTTTTCATTAGGCATGTATATATTTTGAACTTTTGTAAATTGTTGATTCATCTAAAATGGCCCCAATGCTATTGTCTTTGGGCCTTTCCTTTTCAGTTTAGGAATTAGATTCATTTTTTTTTGTTTTAATATTTAGTTTTTCTTCCTAGATGTTTGGTAGCTTTTAGCACTTCAATTTCAATTTTAGTAATTTAGAAGTTGAATTTTTTTTTTTTTTTGGTTTCAAGTCAAGCACGCAACTGGTTTCGTTAGAGAACTTGTATACTTGGAGCCTACGCATGTAATTAGCAACACCTTACTTTTTCATTTCTTTGTTTTTCTTTCCCTTTTTGCTTTTCTTTTTTTTTCCTTTTTTTTTTCTGGTCCAACTCCCTACCCCATTGCTAACCAGAGAAGAGGTCTCTTGAGTTTAACTTGCTACATGAATTGTAACGTCTTTGTGCAATGAAAAATTGTCAAATGAATCTTTTAAAATATGCTTTCTACTAATCATATCAATTGTTTAATTTAACTTATCTGTTACTAATGTGTGTGTCACTGGGACAGTTGCCAGTATTTCTTTTTATGCAGTTTCCTCATTGCCTTTGAAGTGTCAATGCTGATGGAGGCCCATCTCGTGCAATTTGTTTTTGTAACGCTTTATTTGTATCAATTTTTGGGAAATGATGTGGACCAGATAGCCAAGGAGTACATGAACAAGCGAGAAAGGGGATAAGAAGTTGCGATGAGCTTTTCGTAATTTTAATTAAATTTTATAAAATGACATTTTTCGTAATTTTAGTATAATTGTATGCACTATATATATTTTAGGATTTCTTAGTGAGATGTAGAACGTATTATACTTTAACCAAATTAAGAAAATTTTTCTATAAGGCGGCTTGTGCCTTTGTTCCTTGGAATTTAATCATTGTTATTGATTTCCTGTTATTGATTACGCTTTCTCGCTGTGTCAGATTGGTATCAGAGCTAGGCAATTTCCTGCGAAGATGTCAATCAATCGAGGTGTTGATGGCGGTCGTGTTCTTGACGGTGTTCAGGATGCAGGAGTCCAAGGGGCCGATCAATGGGTTCCTAGGGTAGAGTTCAATGCTTTGGATCAAAGAGTCCAACGCTTAGAACAGCGTTTTGAATATTTGATTGAGCGCTTTGACTCGATGAATATTAGCGGTAATAGGCCTGGGGCAAGAGATAGGTATGTTAATCCAATTAACAGACCCAGAGCTATTAATAGGATTGCGCAGATTTCTGACGATGAATCTGCTGAGGAGGATGAGTTTATGTATGGAGTAAGGCAACCACAGAGACGAGGTGGTGATGTAGGGTATCGAAGGAACTACTATGGGTATGATCAGGGAGATGGGGGTGATTACCATTTGAAGGTTGATATTCCATATTTTAATGGTAGTCTTAATATTGAGGAGTTCTTAGATTGGTTAGCAGACGTTGATAGGTTCTTCGACTACATGGAGATACCAGAAGATCGACGGGTTAGATTGGTGGCCTGCAGATTGAAGGGTGGAGCTTCTACCTGGTGGGAGAGGCTGCAGACCAGGAGACAGAGAGAAGGGAGACATCCGGTGAGAACGTGGTTCCGTATGAAATAACTACTACAACGCGATTTCTTACCTCCAGATTATGAGCAGATACTGTTCCAGCAGTATCAACGATGTCGCCAAAGGCCAAGATCTGTTCACGAGTATACCGCGGAGTTTATGAGGTTAGCGGAACGAAATGACTTGAGGGAGAGTGAGGTCAACAGGTTGTACGATATGTGGACGAGTTGAAGTTGCAAATCAAGGACAAAATAGGAGTTGCGGTTTTAAGGAATTGGAATGACGCGAAAAATATGGCTCTCAGAGCCGAGTTAATGTTGCAGGAGCAGAGCACTAGATATATAAGTGGAAGAAGAGGGTTTTTGAGTGATGTTGCCAATGGCAGTAAAGTGGGTGTTGAGAAGAATAAAAATTTGTCGAGTAAATTTGGCGAAGATAATGTCAAGAGGGATGAAAGGGCTGAAGGGAAGAAGCCTATGGAGCCTAAAGGAGTCCAAAAGCAAAATAACCCATATGCCAAACCAATTTTGGGTAAGTGCTATCGTTGTAATAAGCCTGGTCATAGATCTAATGAGTGTCTTAGTAGGAGTAGTGTTTATATTATAGATAGGGATGATGAAGAAGAGGTGTGTTGTGAGCCTAATGAAGAGGATGACTATGATGAGGAGGAGAATGGTGAAGTGAAGCCAGCTTATGTGATTAGGCGAATGATGTTAGCACCAAAACAGGAGGCAAATACCCAACGACACCAGTTGTTCCGTACCAGGTGCACAATTGGGGGAAAGGTATTTGACGTGATTGTAGACAGTGGGAGTTGTGAAAACATCATCGGGAGAGAAGTTGTTAAACAGTTACAGTTGCCTGTCGAAAAACATCCATACCCATACACTATTGGGTGGATTAAGGCGGCCGAGAAGATTGAGGTAAAGGAGAGGTGCAAGGTGCCATTTTTTATAGGGAGGTATCAAGATGAAATCTTCTGTGATATTGTTGACATGGATGCATGTCATCTGCTATTTGGGAGACCTTGGCAGTTCGATGTGAATGCCCAACATGCAGGTAAAGAAAATGTTTATAAGCTAGAGAAAGAGGGTGTTAAGTATACTTTGTTACCTTTAAAGTTAGAGGGTTGCTCTAGAGCTCGCAGGATAAAGGGAGGCTCTTTCTTGACTATTGCCCAGTCAGAGAAGGAGATGGTTGAGGATTTGAAAGAGTCAAAGGTGGCTCATGCACTTATTGTAAAGGATAAGGTAGTTGGAGATGAAGATGTGAGTGTAGAGGTCCCTGAAGCAGTTAAGGGAGCATTGGAGGAGTATAAAGATATGGTCCCTAATGACCTACCTAAGGGACTACGACTCCTAAGGGATATCCAGCATCAAATAGACTTGGTACCTGAAGTAAGTCTTCCAAATTTACCACACTATAAGATGAATCCTAATGAAACTGAGGTCCTACAGGAGAAGGTCCAAGAGTTGTTGGACAAGGGGTTCATTCGAGACAGTATGAGTCCTTGTGCTGTACCAGCTTTATTGACAGCTAAGAACATGGCAGAGCAGTGTCAAGCTATCACTGAAGAGGTAAAAAGGAAAATTGAGAGGGCGAATGTGAAATACAAGGCGGCTGTTGATAGACACAGGAAAGAGAAACTGTTTGAAGTTGGTGATTAGGTGATGGTGTGATGTGGACCAGATAACTGAGGAGTACATGGACAAGCGAGAAAAGGGATAAGAAGTTGCGATGGGCTTTTCGTAATTTTAATTAAATTTTATAAAATGGCATTTTTCGTAATTTAGTGTAATTTTATATACTATATATATTTTAGGGTTTCTTAGTGAGAGGCAGAACGTATTATACTTTACCCTAATTTGAGAGAACTTTTCTCTGAGGCGGCTTTTGCCTTTTTGTTCTTTGGAATTCAATCGTTGTTATTGATTTCCTGTTGTTGATTACGCTTTCTCGCTGCGTCAGAATGGTATCAGAGCAAGGCAATTTCCTGCGAAGATGTCAGTCAATCGAGGTGTTGATGGCGGTCGTATTCTTGATGGTGTTCAGGATGCGGGAGTCCAAGGGGCCGATCAATGGGTTCCTAAGACAGAGTTCAATGCTTTAGATCAAAGAGTCCAACGCTTAGAACAGCGTTTTGAAGATTTGATTGAGCGCTTTGACTCGATGAATATTAGCGGTAATAGGCCTGGGGCAAGAGATAGGTATGTTAATCAAATTAACAGACCCAGAGCTATTAATAGGATTGCGCAGATCTCGGACGATGAATCTGCTGAGGAGGATGAGTTTATGTATGGAGTAAGGCAACCACAGAGACGAGGTGGTGATGTAGGGTATCGAAGGAACTACTATGGGTATGATCAGGGAGATGGGGGTGATTACCGTTTGAAGGTTGATATTCCATATTTTAATGGTAGTCTTAATATTGAGGAGTTCTTAGATTGGTTAGCAGACGTTGATAGGTTCTTCGACTACATGGAGATACCAAAAGATCGACGGGTTAGATTGGTGGCCTGCAGATTGAAGGGTGGAGCTTCTGCCTGGTGGGAGAGGCTGCAGACCAAGAGACAGAGAGAAGGGAGACATCCGGTAAGAACGTGGTTCCGTATGAAACAACTACTACAACGCGATTTCTTACCTCCAGACTATGAGCAAATACTGTTCCAGCAGTATCAACGATGTCGCCAAGGGCCAAGATCTGTTCATGAGTACACTGCAGAGTTTATGAGGTTGGCGAAACGGAATGACTTGAGAGAGAGTGAGGGTCAACAGGTTGCACGATATGTGGACGGGTTGAAGTTGCAAATTAAGGACAAAATAGGAGTTGCGGTTTTGAGGAATTTGAATGAGGCGAAAAATATGGCTCTCCGAGCCGAGTTAATGTTGCAGGAGTAGAGCACCAAATATACAAGTGGAAGAAGAGGGTTCATGAGTGATGCTGCCAATGGCAGTAAAGTGGGTGTTGAGAAGAATAAGAATTTGTCGAGTAACTTTGGTGAAGATAATGCCAAGAGGGATGAAAGGGCTGAAGGGAAGAAGCCTATGGAGCCTAAAGGAGTCCAGAAGCAAAATAACCCATATGCCAAACCAATTTTAGGTAAGTGTTATCGTTGTAATCAGCCTGGTCATAGATCTAATGAGTGTCCTAGTAGAAGGAGTGTTCATATTGTGGATAGGGATGATGAAGAAGAGGTGTGTTGTGATCCTAATGAAGAGGATGAATATGATGAGGAGGAAAATGGTGAAGTGGAACCAACTTATGTGATTAGGCGAATGATGTTAGCACCAAAACAGGAGACAAATACCCAACGACACCAGTTGTTCTGTACCAGGTGTACGATTGGGGAAAAGGTGTTTGACTTAATTGTAGACAGTGGGAGTTGTGAAAACATCATCGGGAGAGAAGTCGTTAAACAGTTATAGTTGCCTGTCGAAAAACATCCATACCCATACACTATTGGGTGGATTAAGGCGGCTGAGAAGATTGAGGTGAAGGAAAGGTGCAAGGTGTCATTTTCTATAGGGAGGTATCGAGATGAAATCTTCTGTGATATTGTTGACATGGATGCATGTCATCTGCTATTTGGGAGACCTTGGCAGTTCGATGTGAATGCCCAACATGCAGGTAAAGAAAATGTTTATAAGCTAGAGAAAGAGGGTGTTAAGTATACTTTGTTACCTTTAAAGTTAGAGGGTTGCTCTAGAGCTCGCAGGATAAAGGAAGGCTCTTTCTTGACTATTGCCCAATCAGAGAAGGAGATGGTTGAGGATTTGAAAGAGTCAAAGGTGGCTCATACGCTTATTGTAAAGGATAAGGTAGTTGGAGATGAAGATGTGAATGTAGAGGTTCCTGAAGCAGTTAAGGGAGCGTTGGAGGAGTATAAAGATGTGGTCCCTGATGACCTACCTAAGGGACTACCACCCCTGAAGGATATCCAGCATCAAATAGACTTGGTACCTGAAGTAAGTCTTCCAAATTTACCACACTATAAGATGAATCCTAATGAAACTGAGGTCCTACAGAAGAAGGTCCAAGAGTTGTTGGACAAGGGGTTCATTCGAGACAGTATGAGTCCTTGTGCTGTACCAGCTTTATTGACAGCTAAGAACATGGCAGAGCAGTGTCAAACTATCACTGAAGAGGTAAAAAGGAAAATTGAGAGGGCAAATGCGAAATATAAGGCGACTGCTGATAGACACAGGAAGGAGAAACTGTTTGAGGTTGGTGATCAGGTGATGGTGTACCTGAGGAAGGAACGCTTTCCTGTGGGCAAGTATAGCAAATTACAGCCAAAGAAGTATGGTCCTTATGAAGTTGTGCGCAAAATCAACGACAATGCTTATATTGTCAAGCTTCTCGATGATATGAACATCTCCAAAACATTCAATGTAGCTGATTTATCTCTTTTCCATCCAGATGATACGCCTTTATATCTTGAAGAGAACTCGGGGTCGAGTTCTTCTCTGGTGGGAGAGAATGATGTGGACCAGATAACTGAGGAGTACATGGACAAGTGAGAAAAGGGATAAGAAGTTGCGATGGGCTTTTCGTAATTTTAATTAAATTTTATAAAATGGCATTTTTCGTAATTTAGTGTAATTTTATATACTATATATATTTTAGGGTTTCTTAGTGAGAGGCAGAACGTATTATACTTTACCCTAATTTGAGAGAACTTTTCTCTGAGGCGGCTTTTGCCTTTTTGTTCTTTGGAATTCAATCGTTGTTATTGATTTCCTATTGTTGATTACGCTTTCTCGCTGCGTCATGGTGTACCTGAGGAAAGAACGCTTTCCTGTGGGCAAGTATAGCAAATTACAACCAAAGAAAAATGGTCCTTATAAAGTTGTGCGCAAAATCAACGACAATACTTATATTGTCAAACTTCCTGATGATATGAACATCTCTAAGACATTCAATGTAGTTGATTTATCTCTTTTCCATCCAGATGATACGCCTTTATATCCTGAAGAGAACTCGGGGTCGAGTTCTTCTCTGGTGGGAGAGAATGATGCGGACCAGATAGCGAAGGAGTACATGAACAAGCGAGAAAAGGGATAAGAAGTTGCGATGGGCTTTTCGTAATTTTAATTAAATTTTATAAAATGATATTTTTCGTAATTTTAGTATAATTGTATGCACTATATATATTTTAAGATTTCTTAGTGAGAGGTAGAACGTATTATACTTTAACCTAATTGAGAGAATTTTTCTATAAGGCGGTTTGTGCCTTTGTTCTTTGAAATTCAATCGTTGTTATTGATTTTCTGTTATTGATTACGCTTTCTCGCTGCGTTAGGAAACTTGGACAAGATTTCATGTAATTTGCTTGCTATGACTCCTTTAAAATTTTCTAGTAGGGTCAGGAGCCTTCGAAATTGTGATTGACGTTGCGGAGCAGGGACCACAGAAAGTGGTAGCACACCTTGATCACGGCATGCCGCCTACTTCCTGAACATTTCAATGATCCACCAGTATCGGTGACCCCGTAATCCGATAGGATGTCGTTCTTGCATTCTAGTGGTAATCCAAGCAAGCCAAGCCTTGGAACCGGGTATATACACTCAATCTCAACCCTTATGGAAAATTGACCCGATTATAAGGTTTGAACATTTCAATCGGTGTAATATTTTGAAATTTTTAACTATTTTCAAATCAAATTGATGTACAAGTCCTGCCCTTTGCACCATGTATTTGAGCGCTTTACATTCTTATTTAAGCTAGTAATATTAAGGTTTTGAACATTTATTATCAAATTTTTTTGGTTGATAGATAATATTATTTTTTATATCTGAATTTTAATTATCAAAATTTTATGAAAAAAGATTTATATCATTTAAAAGATTAACAAAGTTTAAATTTTATTATTTTAATTTTAAAATTAAAATTATTAATTAAAATATTCAAAAAAAATTTCATTTTACTTTTAAGAAAAAATGATTTCATTACATTAACTTTTTGAACAGACTTTTAAAAAATGCATGTCGTGAAAAAAGTTCAAATCATCTAATTTTTTTTGTTATCTTGGTTGATACTTTTGAATTAAATTAAAGTGTATGACTATATTATGATTTTAACCCTTTAAATTAGGAAAAAAAACAAAAAAGTTTACGATGGGAGTAACTCTAAGCAAGACTCTTTTGCCGTAAAAAATGGTTGTCCATGAATGATCAATTCTGGAGCTAATGCTACATCTGTCGGCTGCTTCGGCTGAGAAAATTCGGACAGTAGACCATGGTATCATAGCCTCTTTCAAGAAGAGCAATTTTCTGCCATGCAAACTACATTTTATGTAATAATGAAAGCATGACAAGCACGATCTGTTGGTGTCCTTCTTTGGGTAACATTTGGGTGCTGTATTTCGACTTGGTCAGGATTGTTTGTATATGGAGACAGCATTGAATCTTTTCCCCTAGTACCTTAAATTGCTAGTTTAAGTTGTTGGATTCAGAGTTTACACATGAGGCATCTCAAGTAGTGAAAGAGACCGATGACAGCAGAATACAAAAATTTGTAGAGTCGCTGATGCATAGATTAAGGAAAATAAAGGTTCAATAAAGTTGACTATGATTTTTCTGTTCTCTATATATAAATTTATAATGTTCAGAAACTGATTAGTATTCTAATTTAGATGATTCTTCTGTTTATAAAGTTCATAAAAGAAAGGTGATTTGTATTATGAAAAGATGCTTGTGCAGATTAAATTTATGAATCTGATATAATCTTGTCGTTGCACAATCAGGAAACTCCATGCAGTTGTTCCTTTTTTGCTGTCATTTTCTCTTTGCATTTAACCTCCAATTTTAACTTCTTCTCTGTTAGTTTCAAACTGCAGTTCAAACAAAACTATCTCTGTTGTTGCCTAATAGCTCAGATATCTTGGCTCTTATTCCTTGGTTCCATTGTTTGTCAACATCTTTCCTTCGTGCATAACTTGTAATTGGATTAAGGTGGAAACCTTTTGAGCTATATGATTAAGCGTGATCAGGTTGCACGCATGAAACATTTGTGGGTTGCTGACCAAGGATGGAAACATTGCAAATCACCAAATGTTTTCTCAATCTCTTGCACCTTTGTTTTCATTAGGCTTGTATATTTTTTGAACTTTTGTAAATTGCTGATTCATCTAGAATGACCCTATGCTATTGTCTATGGGCCTTTCTTTTTCAGCCTAGGAATTAGAATCATTTTTTATTAATATTTAATTTTTTTTTCCTGAATATTTGATAGTTTTCATCAGTTATTTATATACTTGGAGCCTATATATGTAATTGGGAGCACCTTACTTTTCCATTTCTTTGTTTTTCTTTCCCTTTTTGCTTTTCTTTCTTCTTTTTTCCTTTTTTTTCTGGTCCAACTCCTTACCCCATTGCTAATCAGAGAAGAGGTCTCTTGAGTTTAACTTACTGCATACATCGTATGGTCCTTATGCAATAAAGAATTGTTAAATGAATCTTTAAAATAAGCTTTCTGTCAATCATATCAATTATTTGATTTGACTTATTTGTATTTTATTCGAACAGTTGCATGGTAATGTTTTTTTTTTATGTAGTTTCCTTATTATCTCTGAAGTGTCCATGTTGGGGGCCCACCTTGCGCAATTTGTTTTTTAAATGCTTTATGTGTATCAATTCTTGGGAAACTTGGACAAGATTTCATGTAATTTGCTTGCTATGACTCCTTTAAAATTTTCTGGTAGGGTCACGAGCCTTCGAAATTGTGATTGACGTTGCGGAGCAGGGACCACAGAGAGTGGTACCACACCCTTGATCACGGCATGCCACCTACTTGCTGAACATTTCAATGATCCGCCAGTGTCAAGGACCCCGTAATCAGACAGGGTGTCATTCTTGCCTTCTTGTGGTAATCCAAGTAAGCCAAACCTTGGAACGGAACATATACAATCAATTTTAATCTTCGTAGAAAATTGACTCGATTGTAAGGTTTGAACATTTTAATCAATATAATATTTTAAAATTTTTAATTATTTTTAAATTAAATTAACATATAAGTTTTAATTTTGACACCATATATTCAGGTACTTTAGATTTTTATTTAAATTAGTAATATTAAGGATTTAAATATTTTTTATTAAATTTTTTTTGTTGATAAATAATATTATTTTTTATATGTGAGCTTCAATATCAAAATTTTATAAAAAAATTTATATTTCAGTTAAAAAATTAACAAAATTACTAAAGTTTAAATTTTATTATTTTAATTTTAAAATCAAAATTATTAATTAAAATATTAAAAAAAATTTCATTTTACTGTTGAAAAAAAACAATTTTATTCTCTTTAGTAGTGATCGTGCACTAACTCTTTGAATAGGCATTTGAAAATGAATATCATGAAAAAAATTTAAGTCATTTAATTTTTTTAATTATTTTGATTGATACTTTTAAATTAAATTAAAGTATAAAATTATATTATGATTTTAATCCTTTAAATTAGAAAAAACAAAAAAATTCAAGTGGTCCGATAAAGAGAAATGATAATTATTTGATAGAAAATATTCAAAAGCTTAATATTAGTAATATTGACGTTGCGGAGCGGGGAACACAGAAAGTGGTACCACACCCTTGGTCACGGCGTGCCAACTACTTGCTGAAATTTCAATGATCCGCCAGTATCAGTGACCTCATAATCCGATAGGATGTCATTCTTGCATTCTCGTGGTAATCCAAGCAAGCCAAGCCTTGGAACAGAACATATACAATCAATTTCAATCCTTGTAAAAAATTAATTTGATTTTTAAAATTTAAATATTTCAGTCGATATAATATTTAAAAATTTTTAATTATTTTCTAATCAAATTAACGTATAAGCTTTGTGGTATTAGCTTTTGACACATGTTTTTTGTTAATTAGTAATATTAAGATTTTAAACACTTTTTATTAAATTTTTTTTATTGATGAATAATATTATTTTTTATATTTAAACTTCAATAACCAAAATTTTATGAAAAAATATTTATAATTTAGTAAAAAAATTAATAAAATGAACCAAAGTTTGAACTTTATTATTCTAATTTCAAAATCAAAACTATTAATTAAAATGTTCAAAGATTTTTTAATTTTATTGTTGAGAGAAAATAATTTTATTCTCCTTATTAGTGATTGTTCATAGACTCTTTAGATACGTTTTTGAAAGTGTATGTCGTGAAAAAAGTCTAAATAGTCCAATTTTTTTTGTTATCTTGATCAATATTTTTGAATTAAATTAAAGTGTATGACTATATTATGATTTTAACTCCTTAAATTAGAGAGAACAAAAAGGTTTAAGATCCATTAGTAAATTTATTTCTGACTTTCTATATACAATTAAATATTAATTTTAAAAAAATATAGTAATTTGTCCTGTAAAAATAAAATTTATATATTATAATATTATAATACATTTTATACATTACATTATTATAATAAAATTATAAATGTGTAATAATTATAATAGCAGAATATGAATCTGCGTCAAGGGAACATAAAGTCGGCTGTAATATTTAAGATGCATATATGCAGAATTTTATCCTCTGCCTCCTGTGTCCTAGTGTCTTGCCCATCCTGCGAGATAAAAAGCCCGAGATGATGTTCAAAGAAGGACGGCTCCCGTTTGTCAGTTGCACTGCTTTGCTTTTCCTATTCCTAGCGTTCCAAAGCTGCAATGCTAGGAAGATTAAAAATAACAATGATTGCCTCCCTTCTTCTTGCGGTGCTATTAACATCAGTCACCCTTTTCGTCTTAATACTGATCCATCAACTTGTGGAGACCAAAGATACAACCTTTCTTGTGAGAACTCGACATTAGCGCTGTACTTTGGCAACTCAACAAACCAGAAGTACTACGTGCAGGAAATTGACTACAGCAGCAACACAATCCGAGTGGTGGACGCTGGTTTTGACTTACACAATTGTTCCTCTGTTCCTCGTGTTCCTCTTGATATTGGTGTAACCTGTGAAATCTATATAAGTTTTTACTTTGGACATTATGGTTACCCATATGTGATTCTTTGGGGGCGTCGTTCCAAGGTGAATTTGGTCAAATGTGCAAATCCAGTGAGTCATCCTCTTTACATAGACAGAAGTGCTTCTTGCAGAGATGGGTCGTCCGCCGCGGCTGCAGCGGCGGCTTATCGTTATGCGATAATCGACAGTGGGATCATCACTGTGGGGGAATTGATGGACCAGTGCGCCCCAGAGACGGTGTTGCCCTTGTTGCCGTCCTTCAAAAATTCTATTAATACATCTTTTCTGGAAATCCACAGGCAACTGGCATATGGGTTTGAGCTTAAATGGTGTGACGTCCGGTGCAGGTGGGGTTGCGTCATCGATTCATCAGACAAGGTTACCTGCAATCCTGGTACGTTGCCCAGCTATCTAAAGGTTGATTTGTTAAAAATGAAAAAAATAATAATATAAGTGAACATTTTGATTCAAAATTTTAATCAATTCTTTTTACTTAATTAATAAAGTTCACTCTATATACTAATTTTAGTATTTTCTTCTTTTAAAGGATTGCAACCCATGGGTTCCTTTCCGCTTCAGGGCAAGTCTCTCTCCCAGCTGTATCCCTCCTCTTGCGCGTGTTTTTCTGTTAATATTTAATTAATAATATTTACTGTTTATACTAATTTTGATATTTTCTTCTTTTAAAGACACCCACCCAGGGCCAGGGGTTCCTACCTGCTTAGTGGTAAGTCTTTTTCTCCTAGCCGTCTCCCTCCTCTTTGCGCGTGTTTTTCATCCTTATATTTTGTAAAAATTTTAAATCGGTAATCATATTATTATTATTAATAAAATTAAAATTATTTTTTTGATATTTATGCAGTTAGCAAACCAAGAAATAATATTGTTAAAAATAAAATAAAAAAAACAACTAACATAATATTCACTTATCAAAGATGATTATTGTTCGTGTACACACGAGCACATTAAAATTAAAAAAATAGTGCTATAAAATTATTTTTTTAATATACATATATATTTGTATTGTATCGTTATATTGTCAAATTCACCGTAACAATGGTTGTTGGTTTTCTGCAGCCATCACCTACGCGTTGGAGACGCTTTCTGGTAACCTAATGATATGTTAGGACATCATTTGACTACTGCACAATTTCTTAATTTCATAAAGTAAATTGTATTTAAATAAATTTATTTCTTTTTTTCTTGAAAATTAAAGTCTAAAATTAATAATAACTTCAAAATTAATAATTGACTTTTTTGTGTGACTATAATGCACTTGTAGAACATATTAATGAAATGGTAAAATTAAAATTTAATATTAAAATGAATAAAAAATATTAAAATTATATAATTAATTTATTATTATTATTTTTTTATTTTTATACAATGAAATTAACACTAACAATAGTTACTTTTTTTTAGTTATCATGGACAATTGGGCTTCCAATATTGGTAAGAATTCTGTTCTTTTAAATATATATATAAAAGAGTATACGTGGGAGATATTATTATGTTTTGATATTAGTATATCTTAATTTTAAACAATAAATTGAAATTAATTTGTGTATTAAATATTATTTATTTTAAGTATTTTTTAACCTTTTGAATATTTGAAGTAATATTCTAAAGATAATTTAAGAAAATAAAAATAAATAAGTAATATATTAATATTTATGATTATATTTATTAGATAATTTGTATTACACAAAATTAAAATTATTTTTAACTCTTTTTCTTTGATCTGATTATTTTTTATATTTCAAATAGATATGAAACAATTAAAATAATTTTTAGTACTTTTTTCTTTAAAGAAAAAAAATTGAAAAAAATTTAAATACATATAACTCTCTGTTATAAGTATGCATTAAATTGTAATAAATTAAAAGATAAAAATTTAGGTACATTAATTTGTTTATCATCCAAATAATAAATATTTAATATAATATTACAAATTTTGTGTAATAATATGATTATTATATTATAATAGAAAATAATTAAATAATACAAATAATTTATTTGTGAAACTAAAGGCAACATTTTATCAATATAATCATTTTTCAAATAACATAATATAACAATTTCAAGTACTAAAATAATTTTTTTATTTTTTAAATTCCATGAAAAAAAAATATTTATAAGATTAATTTATCACAAATTAGAGATTAATCTAATTAAATTATAGTCACCATTAATTACAATACATGCAATTATAAAATTTATTTGTTAAAAAATAAACTTTATTATAATTCACTTTAGTAGTGAACTCTTAATTTTAAAAATTCAAATTTCTAATCAACTAATTACTCTTACCTAATTAATATGATTCATTCTTTATTTTAATCTCAATATTCTTTTCTTAAAGCAGATGATCCTGCTTATCCAAAGAGGCGTAAGTCTCTCTGTCGCTCTCTCTCTCTCTCTCGTGTCTCTCTCCCCTATGTTTTTCTTTGCCCATCAGTTTTTTTTCCCTCGTTAAAGTTTATATTTTGTGAACATTTTAAATTGGTAATAATAATATTAATAATATTAAAATTAATTTTTAAAATTTTATGTAGCTCTAAAGAAAATCAGAAAATGGTACCTTTCAAAGAACAAAAAAAATAAAAGAAAAAAAGGCCCACACATAATATTTACTAATCAAAAATTATTATTCACGCACGCACGTGCACGTTGAAATTGAGAGAACGGTGGTAGAGAATTGATTCTTTAATATTTTTTGTATGACATTGCTACCCTGTCGAATTAACCCTAACAACGGTTGCTCCTTTTTTGCAGCCATCTTAGGAGTATTGTTCTGGCTTAGTGGTAAGAATTCTGCTTTTCTCATGTAAATAAGATAATCTATGATATGATATGTTATGGAGGTCATTTGGTTACTTTACAATTTTTTAATTTCAGAAAGTTAATTGTATTTAGGTAAGTCTCTCTATTTCTCTCTCTCTCTCTCTATCATGGATAATGTGATAAGATTTTTTTTTTAATTAAAACCTGAGAATTAGAGTTTGAAAATAATAATAACTTCAAATCCAATAATTTTTTGGACGATGATGCACTTGTGAGCAAATTAAGAAAATGATAAGATTGAAACTGTCAAGTTGGTGACGCTTTGTTTACTATTGTTACACACAGGCGGATTACACATAGTGGCCATGTACATCGGTAAGAGTTCGGCTTTCTATTTATTTTATAAATAATGACAAATACAAGGATTTTATAATATGTTAAGAATCTTTATATTCAAATATCAAACATATCTTAATTTTAGACAATTGACTACATGTCATTAAGGTGCTAAAT